>VWZN01010428.1:407212-459159 GCA_013396955.1 Regulus satrapa | reverse complement strand
TTTTTTTTTTTCTTTTTCTGTCAGATCAGCTGTTTGAGTGTTAAAACCAGGGTGAAGATAGGTAGTTATTCAGTTCCTGTTTTCTAGAATGCTTACTATGCTGCCTATGAGGAAGGAAAATCGTGGTACCCAGGAACAATCCCAGATCCTGAGATGGTCAAGATAACACAGGCACAGAAGGCTCTGGCTGACGTAAGTGGAGTGATATTTGGCTTTATTTTCATGGTTCACAATATTTTGAAGACTTACAAATGCCTCAAATTCAGTCTTTGGTAAGAAGTCACCTCTGGGCTTTGCAGGAAGTGTACCTGGAGAGTCTCTCTACACTCTGATCTTTATTAAGAAGTTGCTTAAGGAGAGACTGGCTTTATTTCTGTCAGTAACAACACTTAGCCATGTAAGCAATTAAAGTCGCACAAGAGTTCTATTGCCATTACACATTTATATATTTATATATTTATGTAACTCAGAAGCACTTCAACTGCTGACCAAACTGAGGTGATCTGATCTACCAGGCAGTGCTCTTCCTCTCAGCAGAGCAGAATTCCTGATGGGAAATTTGTCATATTTTCCACAGACCAGACTTTTGATTGACTGAGTTTCCATGACTGATGAAAAATCACCTCTGAATTATGATTGTGTCCATACAATGGGTTAGTGACCTTATAGATAATTAACAGTGGATAATTGATATGAATGAGAAATGTTTTCTGTTGTACATAGGAAATAGCTGTAACCAATAAACTTATAAAGTGTAAGTTCTTTAATTTGTTTACTTTTAAATAAAATGACACATACCTTTAGGAAGAAGGCATGAAAAAAGGAATCACATTAATGTACAGTAGATTATTCTCTAATAAACAAATTCTTCTTCTAGTTTCAATATACAGAAGAATATGAGCCACGAAGAGGCAAAGGCAGCTTTCCTGCTATGATCACTCCAGGTTATCAGGTGGCTAAGAGAGCCGCCCAGCTAAGCAGTAATGTAAGTCACAGGGGTTTAAAATTATATTTTACACTTCTGAATTTGGAGAATCCTGGATTCAAGCCATTCACTTGAGATGTTAGATTATATGGTGAATATTTTTTATACCGGTATACAGTGAGAAAATGTTAATATGATGTAGAAAACAGGGTTAATAAACAATTTGGCCTGGGAAGACAATCATATGGAATAAATGACAATGTAAATATTTCCTGAAAAATGTTAGCAACTTTTGTTGTAATTTATTGCTACCTGAAAAAGACTGTGGCTCCCACTGAAATGTTCATTTAATTCATTATCTTTGCTTTCACATTATGGCTTTATTAATAAAATTATTTATATTTGCAATTTAAAATTTATTATTTGAAATAAAAAATATGTAATATTAAAATTAATTAATTTACAAGCTAGTTTAAGCTTATGCACAGAAAATTATTTATAAAAAGTACAATTCACATGAAAAAGATAAGTAAAAATAAATCCCATTAAAATGTTTTTAAAGTGTTGCATTGTTTTCTGCAGATACTATCTATATTATAGATCATTGCAGTATGATCTTGGGACATTAATGACTATTCTCATGGTATTTTAATCAAATGTATGGCTCACATAAATCAAATGAAAATGTGAATATCTGGGTCCATTTCTGTCTGTTTCTGGTATTCAATTTAAGGAAATTTGACCTTAAATATATGGATAGCTTGACAGTGGAGGGTGTCACGACTGCTACTGCTCATTTTCTCTTGAAGCCTTCTGATAGGAAATATACTTTTGCTGCTTAATGTTTGTAATATGGATATATATGTTTTCCTCTTCAGGTGGAATATAAGCGTGGACATGAAGAGAGGGTTTCCAAGTTCACCTCTGTTGTAGACACTCCAGATATACTTCATGCAAAGGCTGGAGCACACCTTGCAAGTGATGTAAGTAAAACAAAACAGATTGATCTGGTTTTGGCTCTGCAAGTGGTTCCTAGGGTATTTAAAAGGCAGACTCATTTTACCATTAAGCATTTAATACGTTCAGTTACAAATTGACCACATTCAATTTGAGGCCATTTTGGGCTGTCAGAACAGAAACTGGGGACCCAGTTTGTTCTGCGCCCAGCAACTGGGTGCCATGGAAAGTAAAGAAAGAAGCTGCCTGACTCTAATGCAAATATAGCAGGCATCTTGCAGACACCTTAAGTATTTTCTTTAAACAACGCTGAACAAGACACCCTGAACAAGACAAAGAGGCCATGCAGAAGATGAGTGATTGTGTACTTAAAGACCAAATTGCAAAGATTCAGACTTCATGGTTCATCTTCCTTTTGGCAGATGACAGCTCTCGAATGCCTGTAGCTTTACATTTACATAGCTGCATTACTTTGCAGCTTTAAGGATTGGTTCTGTGTGCAATCAAGATACATTTGCTCTAATTGCTCCTGAACTGTCTTGAATTTTTACAGTTGAAATACACAGAAGACTTTGAAGAACGGAAGGGAAAAGGCAGCTTTCCTGCTATGATCACTCCAGCTTATCAAATAGCCAAGAGAGCGAATGAATTAGCCAGTGATGTAAGTGTCCAAAGAAAAGTCTCTTTTGGGAAAGAAAATATTAAACTGTCACACAAATTTTGAATTAGAACATCTACTAGCAGAAATTCCATGAGCATGGCATACTGATCTTTATTGGTTTTCTTTTAATTTCCAAACATAACAAAACCACAACACCCCTGTACTCTTTAATAAGCACCATAAAAGGATGTAAGTATTCCTTCAAAATGTACAGTTAATTGTGATTTGTTATTGGAAACTGAAAGAAAGCTCTTTGTGCTGGAGAATATAACATATGGAAGAACATATAACTCAAAGGAAGTGAATTTAAAACATCATTAAGAATCATTGAGAAAAATAGGAGATCCGTAATTTTGAAGGTAAAAGCAACTGACTCTAAAACAATTACATGTTTTTGTTTGCCTTTGATCTGTGGAAACCCTTCACTTTTGTCAGTAAACACCCATGGTGATTAAAGGGCAGCATCAGGTTACAGGCATTGTTTTGACTTCAGCAAATGTAGTGCAAATCTTGGTCTAAACTTGAAGGTTGATTGTCTGAAATTCCCTTTATCGATGGAGATAAAGCATCTTTCAGAAACAAACCCATTTATTGATGAGGTTCAGGTGACCCTGTGGTAAAAAAGTGCTCGGTGGTAACTATGAATTTGCATTACAATCACTTCTATTTTTTTAAACTGCTGGAGCATCAGGGATTAGCCACTGCCAAGCAGGTGGTGCTGAACACACTGAACCCATGGCCTGTGATGAAATGGCAGGTCCCGGGTCCCTAGTGCATTATCAAAAAGTACCCCACTAGTTCTGTTTTTATATCTTCAAGTGGCATATTTGACTTGTGAGGGTGGCAGTGGGAGTTTTGACAATCCTTTATTGACAACATGTGCCTGTCATTGGTTGTTATTTATTGTGCAGCAGCTGTGTATGCTCAGACTAAGCTCACCCGGATTATTCGTTTCCTTTTTTCCCCGTTAGGTAAAGTATCATCAAAGATATGAAAAAGAGATCAAGGGAAAAGCCAGCCATACAGCTGGAGCAGAAGTTGCTTTTGCAAGAGAAAACGCAGATCAGTATGGACAGGTACGCAACATCCAAGAGATAACCATGCCGATGTTGATCGCTACTACTGCTGCTTGCTCAAGGCTTTAGAAACCGGTGACACCTATTTTCACTTTGTTTCCCTGTGGTGGGAGGAAACAAGGTCTCAGGGGAAAGGATGGTGTGCAAACAGCACTAAAGTGCTCCTAAAGTGTGATGTGTCTGTCACTGGCACCTAAAGAGGTGAGTACAAGGTGGCTGCACTGTCGCAGCATGACTCCCATGGTAGGGCCATTCCTGAAGACTGACCTTGGCAAATTTTATCCGTGTGCATGTACACACCCCAGGAAATATTCCCATTCCATGAATAAGGAAATTCAGTCAGGAGAAAAGCAAAAGGTTTGTGAAATGGTAGAAAGCAGGCAGATATTTAGGTGCTTTTTCCCTGAGGGTATTTTCACAAATCTTAGGAGCTTTGCAGCTCTAAATCTGTGTGAACAGCACTGAATCCCTCAGATACACAATCTCTTAGATTTCACCTCCTCCACAAAAGGGGTATTATAAGCCTGACAAGCTATAAATTCTGTGTTTGTGGAACCAAATAGGCTCTAGTTCTGTTCTGGTCAGTGGCATTCCTTTTGCTTATGTTTCATTTTTAAGGGAATACAATTGGTTTTGTGGTCGCCCAAAATACACCCTAAGTTCTATTCCAATTAGGATAGGGGAATAGCACACCTAAATAGAACTGAATGAATCTAAATGGAATTTAAAAGGAATTGAATAGTGGTATTGCATAAAGAAAACAATGTGGTTAATCTCAGGGGTTTTTGTCCTGCCCCTCAGTAGGTCCATACACTTTGGAGAAATGAAAGGACAGGGGCTGTATTTTCCTAAAGCATTTGGTATTTTACATTTTTTCCTCTTCTTCTGTCCAAAACTACATTTTGTATTCTGTGGAAAGCAAACCATCCTTGAAGAATATGAGTTTAGAATTGCAGCAACGAAGCCTTCAATTAGTTCTGTCTTTTGAACTGCTACAAGTTTTAATAGGAATAAACAAATAAAATGAATTTGAAAAAGCACTAATTACATTTCCAAGAATTAGAATGCTTCTGTTTTAGAATTAATTTAAGTTTTCTTTCTTTGAAAGTGTCTTTGAAACTTCAGTCATGGACTTCAAATTCGATTTGAGTTTTAATCTTTATAGATTGGATACTGATATTATTAGTCAAATAACACAAAGTCACTGAAATTAATGGGTCTTTTTGAGTAAATTGTGACTTAACATGGGTAAGGGGATTTGATTTATAACTGTTGAGATAATCAGCGGTGAATTGAGTGTGCATCAGACAAATATATATATATATATATATGCATATTTTTATATATAACATGAAACAATTTAAGGAATAATACAGTAAAATTCCTGTGCTGGACATCTGTTTTGTTCATGTTTAAAAACCTGGAGTGGTAAAATAATTTTCTGAAAATTTGAATATATGTACAATATTAGAAATTATACTAAATTGTATTTAAGAAAGAAGCAAAAGACAGGTTGGTCTGGAGAATTCAAACTCATTCATGGTATTTTAAGAAATGAACTCAGCTGAATAATCAACTATATTTTTTCTTTTCTATGCCTGTTTATAGAATAATTTAGTGCCATTGTAACTATGGCATCATGTTATTCCCAAACTTGTGGCATGACCTATTTTAAAATGTGACATTGATGGTGAACAAAATAACCTCCAATGGATGGTTTTGCACTGAGAACACACAAAAGAGATATCCCAGATATTTGTCGTCCTTCCTACCTGTGCTCTCCATGGCGTTCTTGACATGAATTCTGTTCATGACACATTTTATTTTCACTCAGACTGCCTCTTTACGACAAAAGATTTACAAAATATTTCAGAGAAGACACATTACACTATATCTCACTTTTCTGTATACTTGTTTGCACTCCATATTCTCCCCAGATCTTGCCATGGAAGGTTTTCGGATGATTATTGTCCATTACCATTTTTAATTAAAAAAACAACCCTCCAGTATTTTTCTGTTAGACTATCTAAATGGCTTTCAAATTGCCAAATATTTACACATAGCCTTATCTATATATGGATTTAAGGGTGTTATTTTCACAACAATTGGGTTGGTTTTTTTTAAGACAAATAGAATTTTGTGATTTTGTTCACTAAAAAGTTTATCCTTTTGATATCTAGGCATCTCTGCTTCATTTATTAATCCCACTTCAAAAGACATCACTACACTAGAGAACTATTATTTTTGGTCAATTATGATGAAAAAAATGACCAAGGAAAGTTCAGACAGCTTCTGTAACACCACACAGGAAGGCTGATCCTATGTTAAACTTGTTGACTTTAAGTCTCCTGGCTAACCAAACCATTAGCTGCTCTTATAATATTCCAGGGAAACATGTATTGACAGAGAGGCAAGCAGATATAATCTCGGTAAGAAATGAGGTGAGATCAGAAAGGTGTATGTCATTGTACCCTTGAATGCTGTCTTGACCACAAATCAAACCAGCTACATTTCTCTTGGAAGGCAACACAGGTAGCTTCAGAAGTGTAGGTAGATTAACTGGTCGATTTATTTTTATGTTTTGGTCATTTTTTCATTAAGAAAAATAAATTTAAAAAATCATTGACGCCACAAACCTTCCTACAAACAAAGACCGTGGTTTTTTTTTAAATAACCCATGGCCCCACCTGCTTGTGTGTTATGAGTAAACACTCTGAATTTTCTTCAGGGATATATGGATGAGTTCGAGGAACGCAGAGGGAAAGGAAGCTTTCCTGCTATGATCACTCCAGCTTATCAAAATGCCAAGAAAGCAAATGAATTGGCAAGTGATGTGAGTATGAAACCTGAATCAATACAATTCATAAACAATTAAAACCAGCAGTTTGTCAGAGCAGTGGCTGGGAGGAGAATGCTAAAACCGCCCTTGAGAAGTAAACAAAAGTGACATTTTGCTGCATTGCTGGGAACTGGAAGGCTCAGGGGATTAATAATATCCATTAATAGGAGGGGGCACAGCTCCAACTTGCATGAGGGAGGAGATGGATGTAGCAACTAATGGGGATCCCTACTGTTAGGTTAACCCTCCTGGCAAATCCGCACCTGTATTATTAATGAAACCTTCAACTGCCTTAATCATCCTGTGGACTACTGTGGTATTCCCAGTAGTGAATAAATGGAGGATGAATGAACCGTACTGGTTTTGATATTTTGATGTATCATGCCTCCAGCACAAAGCAAGTCATAGGGAGGGAAAGAAGCATAGAGTGTGACATTGTCACTTCACAAAAGTGAGCTTATTTCTGGGATGGGATTTTTGGTTTTGGGTGGTAAACTAAAGAACTGGCAGAGAGGTGGTGGTGTGTGATTCCTGCATCCAGCCCATCCATTAGAGGGCCTCAGCCCTGTTTGGGGACACCATTTCAGGCTGTGACAAAAAAATGGGTCAGTCTGTAGGGCAGTACCCTGTGGCTGCTCCAAAGGGCTCTTGTGAGTGACAACTTTTGTAGTGTGGACACCTGTCCCCGATGGGGCTGTCTGAGCTGATGAGCTCAGCCTGTCTTCTGGGGAGCTAACAGATGGTTGATTCTTTCAGCTTGTATTAGTCTGAACTAGACAGGAGCAATAAGCTGGGGTGAAAGGATCAGTCGTGTTCTGTTACCTGAGTTAATCACTGAGAGAATATAAAACACCTTAAGTCCTCTGTCACCAATCCCAGTTTGATGACAAACTCAGTGAACCCCTGTTTAAACAGGAAATATTTAACCTTTCCAGATAAAGATCACAGTTGCATGGGTTTTTAAAGTGCTAATGGTCAGTAGTTTCCTCATTAATTTAAAATACATAGAGTGAAGAGGAGGATTGACTCATGGCAGTAGCATTTGCACACTATAGTACTTACCAACCTCCTTATAAAGTCTGAGCAAATGTGTGCAGACTTGGAAAATAAAAGCCCAAAACACTTTGCATTTTGGTACGTATAAAAAAAATTATAAAAGGCCAAGTGCTACCTCTCTTCACCCATTCAAGTCAAATTTATGTCAATAACCTGATGTCTAAATTAAATTCAGAAACCCCTTTTTTCAATCTTGATTTCATAGAGAAATATAATTCCCTTAAACACACTAAAAGTACAAAAAGATACCTCTTTTTAAAAAGGCTGGTTTCTAAAAGAGGAAAAGTTTGCAGAGCACTCGATGAATATCTGTAATTCTCTGACTAAAATTAAGTACTGAGGTTTAACTTCATTAATAGAGGAGCACACGAGCTCCAGCCAAGAATCTGCCAGTAATCTGTTCAAGCTATGAACAGCACCCAGTGCTCTTCACTCTATGTTAAAAATTTATGAAAAATGCTGTCTAGTAAAATGTTTTGAGAGGGACTGTGAAGGGCTACGGGGTTATATTTGGGTTATTCAAGGTAGTAAATACAGTGTTTCAGCTTGGCAAGTTCCATTTACTTATCAAAGCAGGCACAGGGAAGATATTATCCCGACTCATGAAGCCAGTCTAAATAGTAAGGATGAAAAGGTGCACATCCATTTTATAATTCTCCCTACTTCTTTTCAGATAAAATACAAGAAAGATCTTTCCAAGATGAAAGGTGCAGCTCACTTTCACTCCCTAACAGCTGAAGACAACTTGGTCCTTAAACAAGCCCAAAGTGTTAACAAGCTTGTCAGCGAGGTAAGGGCTTGAATTGATCTCTTAACAAGTTTGGGAGCAGCTCATACAAACATTTGTGTTTGATGGGTAAGGACTGCAAGTTAAAAAAAGGTGTTGTTCTTACTGCATTGTACATAACAAAAATCACTGTGTGTAGCACAGCAACTGGAGAGAAAAGCTCAAGAACAGATCTTCAGCTGCTGTGTTCTGGCCCTTCCAATCATTGTCATGAAAGTGTGGGAAATTAACCCCAGGAGACTGATTCTAGTTCTGACCACATGAAGAATCAAAATCTGAAAAAAACTCCACCCCAAACCTGAATTGTGCTTTTAATATGATATTAAGACATAATGCTTGAGGATGAATTGGGTGTGTACCTTAGAGTGTCTCAAAGGGTATTCTAATAATCAAAATATAAGAAGAATAGAGACAAAATTTTTACCATTCTTGCTATGCTGATTTCAGTTTTCTTCCATCTTGTGAAAGACTGTGAGTCACTGATAATTGATTCTTTTTCTGCTTGGTAAGAGAAGATTGCAAGAGAATTCTCAGTAGATTCTGAATTATTAATTTATTTATAGTGTCATATCAGCTATAAAACTATTAATAAATGTGAGTTTCTAGAACTTCCCCATGGCACTTTAAAAACTTACACTCTTGAGATGTCAAAGTATAAAACCTTCAATAATGAAAAACTCCTGGAAGTAGGGCTGGAAGGGGCCTCCTGGGCCAGTGATTCCTGGCTCCTGCTGGCTCGACACAGCATTGTATAATCCTCCTATTCCTATTTCTAGCCTGCATTTATTCCTGTCCACTTTATTACCACTGTGTTTTGTGCTAGCATTGCCCTTTAGTTTAAAAAGTTCTTCTCCCTGCATGGTTACTTTTTTGAGAGGTTTACAAATAAATAATTTTCTTCTCTCTGCCTTTGATTTCCTCGACCAAGCAAGCTGAGTTCTTCTCATCTCTCAGTCTTTCACTGCAGCTGCTACAGGCTGAGTACATGTTCCTTAAACAGGAATGACTGTAGGAGTACAAAAGCTCTTGCTGAGGTCTTGCTGGAATCTGGTACATGGCATATTTGTACATATTCATTTGCTCCACACTCACCTTAGAATTTCTTTGTATATCATTGTTTTTGTTAATTGTTTTCCTCCTGTCACTGTCTTGCATACTTCGCAGAGGATGAAATTGTATTTCTCTTGCCTATGAAGTGAGGACTGAGTATATGGAAATCCTCCTCATATTAATTTTCATCATATGTCATCTGATGAAAACCATGTATCAAAATCTCTGAGCAGTGGGTCTGCCTAATAAAAAGTGTGTGAAGGAGCTTGATAGGGCAGATTAAGGTTTTACCATAGCTTCCCATTGTGTGCTTTTGTCACTAAGGTGGAGTACAAGAAGGATCTTGGAAACAACAAAGGCTACAGCATGAACTACTGTGACACTCCACAATTCAAAAATATGAGCAAGATCTCTAAATTCACCAGTGATGTAAGTCTTAAGTACCTTGTGTGTGGCTTGCTTGCCTGGGTAGCTGATAAAATCCCAGGTCGTGTGTGTGTGTTACAGATATACCTGCACTGGAAATGTTATTAGAAATTATTTCAGCCTATTTTTGTACAACACTTATCCTAGTGTGTCCTGAGGTATAGTTTGGGCTCATTTTCTTTAGGATTATGAAAAGAACTATCATGGTATTTGGAAGAGAGGTTACTTACCATGTACTGCTGAGCTAGAGAAATAGCAGCCATTTGCTACTGTTTGTCATAATTATTATTTATTTCATTGTGCACGTCCATTTTCTGACCAGACACTTAGGCAGAAGATAACTCACCAGAGTTCATGCCAGAGAGGAATGTAACTACTGTGTGAAAATAATGTGTTAATTATTATATTATTGTTTCTCATGAAATACAATTTTGTTTCATACTGCTTCTTACCAGTCTCTGAAATCCCAGAGGAGTAAATAATGATCAATGATCAATTTTTCTTGTCAAATCCCCCATTCTGGGATTGGTGAAAGATGCACCAAAACAATCCAAATTTGTTCATTTGTTAATGCCCAAATATTGTCTCCCTGGGACTTTGTTCTAGTATTTATTTCTGATGAAATGAATCTTCTTTATGTGGCACTCAGGTGATATGAAGAGCAAGTAAGTAGATATTTTGTAGAACAATAAACTCACAGAGGGTTTTAGCTTTTATTTTTTAAAATACCAAAGCTGTTTTGTACTAATGAGTTCCTGTATTGGAGCAACACTGGTAGAGTGGAGGTGTAACAATTTGTAAAATACGGAAAGTCTGAAAAGCTGAAACTCTTCAGTAGAAAAGTTGAATATATTTTCTCAGAGTTTTTTGTTGTTTGTTTTGTTTTTGTTTTGTTTTGTTTTTTTGTACAGCTCAAATACAAAGAAACTTACCAGAATGAAATGAAGGGTCACTATGTGGGTATTGGCATGGACAAGAGGATGCTCCATGCCATGAAGGTTGGCAGCTTGGCAAGCAATGTGAGTCCCTTTCAATCACACTTGTATGCTTGTTGCCTCCTCGTCTTTCAGTTTTTCCAGGATTAAGTCGATAGTAACTTTAGTTCATACTGTACTGGGGATCTGATGGATAGATATGTTGAGCAGAGAGGAAAATCTGGAAAACCTTTTGTACTGTTTTATGGCTCACTGTGTGGAAGAAGGTAAAATATGAAATTGCAGTGATCTGGCAACATACTGAGATCCTTAAGTTTCCTTTACATCAGTGGGATGCTGGAGGTTGTTTGCCACCACCCCCAGGGTCAGACCTTTGCTGGAAAAAACAGTCTTTAATGAAGATTTCTAGATTCCAATTTAATTTACTGGGTTAGTCAAGAAGCTATTTCATTACATACCATTCCTTCAAGTACATTATTTACAAATCTGTAAGAAGCTTGAGAACTAAGCAGAAAGATAAAAGAGATGTGTCATAGGTGGGAGTTAAGTTAATGCTCCCACTGTTGGCATTGGATTAATTGAGAAGCTGAAAAAGAATCAATTAGTGGCTAAACTATGCAAATAATTTCATTTTCTTTGTCACTCATGACATTGAACTTACTTTGTTTCTTGCATTTAATATTAATATTATTGTTTCTCCTTTCCTCTTGACTGATAATTATTCAAAGGAATGACAGCTGAAGAAAAAAAAAGAATGATTTTTTTTGTTCTCCTTGTGTTTCAGATAGCCTATAAGTCTGATTACAAACATGACGGTGTTGACTACAATTACCCAGCTACCCTCACTCCTTCATACCAGACAACAAGAAAGTTGGTCCCTTTGAAAGATGTAAATAATTTTATGTTTTTGTTTTGGCGTTTTTTTTTCTTTTCCCTGTGACTTGCATAGCTCATCGTCTCTCTGTGGGAGAGACTGTGATAGATTGCTTGTGTCAAATGATGATTTAATGACGGGAGGAAACAGCCATCATTAAATCATTAGAGGAAACATTGCTGACAAAGTAAAGCAAAAAGATGCAGTGTCAAGAGGTCTCAGAACAGTAGAAAGTGCTGCCATGTCCTGTAGCTGCCTTCAGTTCAGCCCGGACTGTTGGGTGATGTGGAATCAGTGACTTCTGCCCTATCCCAGCTCTGTGCTGTAGAGTCTCACCACCCTGGGGCAGCTTCAACAGCAGCGCCAAGCGCTGAAAGCACTGAAGGGACAGGGAGACTGAAGCAGCCTTTGTGAATCCTTTGTGAGCTCCCCAAGGATGGGCACTCCCCTCGGAAGGGGAGCTGGCTGGAAGGTCACAGAAACTGTGGGTTATGAGGAAGAGGAGCCCCTGAGCCTGATTTTGGGGTACAATGTGAGAGGTTTGTACTGCTGTGGTGAGGAGTGAAGGATGGCAGTCTGCAGAGCTTATGATGATGCTTTCACCTCTCACAAGCATTAAAAGCCTGGCTGATCTCTACTGCTACAACCCTTCCAAGACAAGGACGGTAGCGTGAGGAGATAGAGTTGTTTTTTCCCTGATGTTTTTGAGGAAATATTTGGTATACTTCAACTCTAGGATGAACTATTGCTCCACAGCAGTAATTTCAGCTTCGCCTTAGTAAAAGCTGAAAATAGTAAAATTCAGTTATTGATTGCTTACTGTGTGAGAAAGCTGTGTTCTTAAAGAGCTTGAGGTAAGCATAAATTCATGTCCAAAATGTAAAAAACATTTCAGCAATTCCAGTGGCTCTACAACTGAGCAGATTGAGGGTTTGAAACATGTAATTCCACTGGCCACAGAGACTCAGTTGCACCAGTCCTGATCTAGGATTTTGAATAGTCCCAGGACTTGTGTACTCCCAAATAACCAACGTGCTTACTCTGAACTCAGTTAGGAATACAATTTTCATACACAAAGCAATCACAAGTAGCAATAAATACACAGTTTCAGTTGAAAAGAAATGATCTCTCTTCACAGAATTCAAATTTTCTCTGTCTCTGGGGAAGCAAATGCATTGTTTTAAGTACCTTAATCACTTTGGACCTGTGAGATAATTCAGGCCTTTTTTCCTAGCTTTTATCATTCTGGCAGAATGAGGAAGTTTATGTGAGGATACGGGAGATAAGAAGGTTTGCATTGAAATAGTTTTAGTAACTCAAAGTCTCTAGAAATTTGCTCCACTTTGCTGGAAAGAAAGGTTCTTAAGTAACTAGTTTTAAGCAATGTGATTTGCAATGTTGGCAAAGTGGTGATTAACTACACTGAATATTAATGAGGGCCTACAGAGAATAATAATTGTGTTTTGTAGTATAGCAAGGAGTCCTTTTGCAGCAACAGGTTTGAAAGGAAGCCTCATATGATTTTTTAATCATGCATAATTTGGAGCTTTAACGTATTTATTTTATAACTTACTGTTGTTGCTACCATATTAATGTGTTAGTAATTTAGTGGGCTCCAGTCCTCCCGATGGCTGACATGAAAATGAGTTTTTTTTATACTATAAGTACATATTTTTCTTTTCTCAACATCCACACAAAACTCTGGCCACACAGGGAAGTTCTGTAGTGAATTTACTGCATTAAAACCCAGTAAAGACCAAGTATAAGAGAGTTCATTTGCTCTACCCAGTGGTACACTGGACAGACCTCTTCATGGACAGTTATTCTTTAGACAATAATTCTTGTCCAATTAAGATAAAGATGGACAAAGTGATGGTTATGAATATGAGTTTTATAGCAATGATTTGGGGGATTTTATAGCAATGATTTGAAGCTGGTGCTTCATCTTTATAAGAATTTGTGGGTTTGATAGGAAGGAATTATAAGTGAAGTAATTTTCGAGTGGGATACAAACTGTGATTTCAGACAGGGAAGCTTTCAGGGCACTAACTCAGATCTCATCCAAGAGGTCCTGGAATTTTTCCTCAGCTCTGTTTATTATGGTTTAAGTAATATTTTATCCAGAGTAGTTGTTAGCAAAACTTCATCCATCCAATCTCTCATTTTTCCAGTCTGAGCATTTCTTCCTTTACTAAATATTTGTTTCTTTTTTTTTAAACTTTATTTTAAATTAGGTAAACTACAGGCAAAGCATAGACAAGCTGAGGTACAGCTCTGTTGCCAGCACTCCCCAAATTGCACAAGCCAAAATAAATGCACAGCAGCTCAGTGATGTAAGTTCTGCCATCATTAGCCATTGGTTTTTATTAGAACGATGAGATAATTTAATTTCATAGCATTTGTAGCCTTATGTGTTTTATTCTTGATAGTTCTTCAGCAGTTTCATAGCCAAACCAAGGATAATATTGAATGAAATCACTTTCAAAAATGTGGCAAGTATACCAGTAGCGCTAATATTTGTCTCCACTTTTAAGATTTGTATCAGTGTGCTTTTAAAAGAAATTATTTTCTGTATTTATTAAGGTGAGGTTTTAAATTATATAATTTTTACTTAAAGATAATCAGTTGATTTTTTATTTGTAGAATAAATTTAAACTTCCCAGTAAAAGTTAGCCTTATTGCCTTCAGACTTCATCACAAATTCCTATGAGTGTATTTATAATTTATGGCACCAATAACCTGAAATTCAACCGCAATCAATCAGTCTAAGGGTTATATTTTTCTTAAGTTAAAAATAACAGTTTCTTGCTGACCTTTTCGACATATGCAGGTGAACTACAGAGCCCAGTATGAGAAGACAAAAACAAATTACACTCTACCTCAGGATGTACCACTGCTAGTGAAAGCAAAAGCCAATGCTGAGTTGTACAGCGAGGTAAGTCAGGTATTGGGGAAATACTGGCATTCATGATGCTGTTAATAGAAATTAATATAAAGATGATGACACTCTTTCTGGAAGCATTTAGCATTTATCCTTTTTCTTTGTACTAAACAACATGTAATATGGTGCCTAGAATAGAAGGATCCAATTTCAAGTGAAACCTTTACACCTTTTTTCTAAGACATTTTCAGAGGATCTGAATTTCTTTAAATCAGTAAATCATTATTCACTCCACAAAACAAACTGTTTCTGAGGTGACATTTGCATGAAGAACCAACATTTGCGTAGTTCTAGTAATTCAAACTCCACTGAAGTCAGTGGAAAGAAACAGTGAGTTCGCCAACTTGGATCAAGCCTACTCATAATTCCTGACAATAAATAGTGATTCCCTTTGAGTCTTGTAAGTTAAAACCAAGTACCTGCAGGAAAAGTTGAATTTCTATTTAATTTTTAGAGTATTTTTCAGGCCTCCATTGTCTTAGATAGTTTTGGAGGAAAAAAACCCTGGACAAATAAGTGCAAAATGAGGAAAAAAACCATCCAGATAGTACTGGTGTGACTTTTATTTTTTCAACCAGTTTCATGACTTTTCATGGGTTTGAGTTGTCATTATTGCAAGCTTTTTGTGTCTTGTGTTCTTCCTCTAATTTTTATTTGAGTTGCATTGGCAGAATGCTGTGGAAGAGCATTCTTTGCAACTGTACTGTATTGGGAGGAATGCTCATTGTTAGATACTGGTAAAATAAAAAGATGCAAAAAGCCAAATCCAGAAACTGGGGCTTCCTGAAAACCTTCTACCTTCATTAGGTGCATGCATAGTACGGATGAAGGCATACTTGATCTTGCTTTAATGGAATTCCAAGTGGAATCTTGAAAAAGAGCTTTAAAAAGTATTCCTTTAAGTTCCACTAACTTTTGGGAGTCTGTGATTCTCATGCCTTTCCTTGGTGTTTGTGGGACAGCGTGGCTCTTGAGTGTGCTTTTGAGGCAATCTCACTTTTGAGGGCATCTTCACTGGCCTCTGCTCCCCACCAGCTGGGTTCCTTTTGAACGCTCTCAATGTGTGGGGCTTGACTGGTCATAGTTTGGGGGTGGGAAAGGAAAATGCTGGAATGAGTAATGTGTTGTCTGGTTCTTAGCACCAGCTGTTCTGCCTATAGATCAGCTCCTATACATCTATGCTATTTGCATAGGTAGACATAACCAGAGGCAATTTTGAAAAACCCTCCCTCCTCCATATCTGTCTGAAACTGAGAATTATTGATGAGTGTTCTGGGACATTTAGAGCCTGTGAACTCCACGAATACAAAATTGACTCAACCCTACACAATTAATTAGCTCAAAATGACAATGAACTTGTGACTTAAGAAGGTCTCAGTTTGTGGACTGAGCATATTTATGCTTCTGTTTTTCTCACAATCATTTCCAAGTTTGTTTGAAAATCCAGTGTGTTTATGTGTTAGTGACATGTTGCTGTCTTTCCTTTCTCAGATTAAGTACAAAGAAGGCTGGGAGAAGAGTAAGGGCCGGGGCTTTGAAATGAAACTTGATTCTCTGCCTTTGCTTGCTGCCAAAGCTTCAAGGGATCTTGCCAGTGATGTATGTTGCATTTAGTTACCTGGCAATTATTCTTTATATAAGTAACTGTAGCACAGTGAAATAAAGCATAGCTCTCTCCATCTGGATTCTTAAATCCTGCATTTGGCTGTCCATCTTTCTCAATGGCTAATGAGCAGTTCAAAATGTTCTCAGATTCTGCTGTGAAATTTCACTCTCCAAAAATTATTTTTTTAAAAATCGTGTGTACAGAGTGAAACAAAATTTACGCAATGAACCCATAGTGAAATTCAGTGTTTTGAATTGTTTATAGCCTCAAAAATAGTATTATCTATCATCTACTACAAAGGGAATGCATATTTCTTTAATCTGCTTCCTTAACATAAACACATGTATACAAAAAAAAAAAAAAAAATCCAAACGAAATCTCTCTAAGCAACTGATATCAAGATTTTTAACCCATGGAGAGAAGAGGAAGCCACTTTTTCTGCAGCTGGAAAGTGTTCAGCAGTGGTGGTGATTCTTAAATCCCACCTCATTAAAAAAATCAGGTCTTGAATTCCTTGCTTGGATTGATTTCTTATCTTTGTCTCTAAGACCCAGATAATGTAGCTAATCAGAAGAATTAAAGTTTATGAGCATATTCACCTCAGAGAGTGAGCCTCAAAGAATGAGGGTAAAGACTTCATAAATGAGACTGACCTTGCATTTTTGGAATTTCTGAGAAAATCTGGGAATTTTGAAGTGACAGTGAAAGATTCAGACTAAGTTCATCCAAATCACCAGTGAAAAACATATTGCTTATCTCATTGGTAATTGGAAATATTCTTAGATTTATGCTCTTTATTTGGACAGATTAAATATAAAGAAGAATATGAAAAAACAAAAGGAAAAGCAATTGAAACCAAGGATTCAAGAATTTTGCATTCTCTGAAGGTGGCCAAGATGAGTAGTGAGGTAAATGATTTCTCATAGTCAAAAGGTGTTTTTCATCATTAGGAAACTTTCAACAACACTATGCAATCTACCACTGTTCCTGCTCTCACTGTGAGAAGTTCTTGGAGGCATTTAACAAAATTGATTTCCTTCCCCATTTGCTAATCTGCAATGATTGCACAGCAGGGGATTTTGGGCAATGGTGTCCTTATTTTGGGGCAGGAAAATAAATAAATTAATAAGTAAATAATAAAATAAATCCTGTTAAAACCTCAATATGAATAAAATATCATATTAAAACCTGAACATTAACAGTTCCACACTGAATGTTCAAGTCTGTGAGGGCATGTTTAAAAGTAAGATGTACTTTAATAGAGAAAATTTCTCCAAAATCTAGAAAATTTACCCAGGCATCTGTTTTGTCTCTTATAGGACCTGATTTCTCTTCTAGGTGTTTGGGGATTTTTTTTTACCTAATCTGCATAAGGACCGAAACAAGAGGGGTGACTTAAGATAGCTTTGTAATATTTGATACAGACAATCTATTTTCATTCCTGTTTCTAGATTGCCTACAAGAAAGGTTTTGAGGAGAGCAAGGCCCATTTCCATCTGCCCATGGATATGATAAACCTGAGGCATGCTAAGAAGGCTCAGGCACTTGCCAGTGACTTGGATTATAGAACAAGGCTCCATGAGTACACAGTGCTGCCAGAAGATATGAAGACCAAGTGGGCAAAGAAGGCCTATGATCTCCAGAGTGATGTAAGATGATGCACACCCAGCTTGACTGTTAAAATCAGTGCAAGAGATTATAACCTTTTCCATTTAATGTTAATTCTTGTTTCATATGAACATTGGTTGTACTATGGCTTTTAAAAATGACTTTGCAATGGCTTTGAAACTGGAAAGGGTGCCCATATTCACTTGCAAGCATTATACTCATGTTCCCTGTGCCAGTAAATGTACTTTTCCTCTGCAGCTCCAATATAGGGCAGATCTGGCATGGATGAAAGGAGCTGGATGTATCACAGAAGGAAGTCTTAATATACAACAAGCTAAAAAGGCAGGAGATTTAGTCAGTGAGGTAAGCAAAGCTCTCAGGCTTCTGTCTGCTGTTTGTTCAAAGGTTCATGCACACTTATTCTATTACATTATGTGAAATAGGTAAGGGATTTCTAACAAGCAATGTCTGAGAGATAGAAAAACTTATGGGCATAATTTAGTTATTCTAGAGTTCAGAAGATCCTGGTTTAGAGATTAAAATTATGTTTTCCCTTTATATAATTATCAAAGTAATCTGTGAAGTACAAATCCCCATAGCTGTGCTTCCACCTCTTTTTATTCTCCTGTCCATTTTGCAGATCAACATTGAATTTCTACTGCATTTCATGTGCTGCATGAATTACAAAGAGGCTTTAAGGAGCAGTATTGAAAAATTAGATATTTGTTAGTCATAGTTAAAATTTCCTTGCTCCTTGGCAAGTAGGGGCTGTGAATTTACTGACAGCTTCAGCTTTTCGTGTGTTTCATTGCTTTCGCTTTATTAATTCATGGCTTTGCATTGCCATTCACCTTATGGAAGTAAACTTCCTGAGCTCCTTAGCTATGGTTGAGCAGTCTCACTAGTGCTAGGAAAACAGAGAGAACAATAAATTAGGGGAAGTTTGACAAGAAGGATAAAATCCCACTTATTTCTGGAAGGAGGAAGAGAAGCCAGTTAGTTACTGGCGATCACACTCTGACACCTTGGGTCTCTGACATCCTCTCACTACTCCTGCAAGGGGAAAAAATACATCCTAGAAACAAAAGAAGAGCAGCTACCTCAGATCTGGTGTCTGGCTATGGGTAGACTGACATCTGCTTCTGGGGTGTGCTGTAGTAATAATCACTTCCACAAATATTTAATCCACAGTGATCTGCCTTTTCATTGCAGCGCTGTGCAAGGCCCCGGGATGGCTGACAGTCACCTGAACTGGAGACTGGTGGATATTACTTTAGAGATCTCTATTGCCATACAAAGCCTGGTGTTTTGTCATTTCTTTGCAGGGTGTCACTACATTGTGTTCCATGCAATGTGACAAAACATGCTGTTTTTAATCTGCCTCCCTCCCTTGCAGGTTTCTAAAATAAAGCGATGAGCACCTCTTTGAAGTGCTGCATGCTTTTTTAACTTCTATTTTGTGTTCCCCTAGCAGAGACACAGTGTAAACTGATCTGTTCACCCATCAGTTCAAACAGAAGAATTTCTCTCCTGAAATGCCAGAAAATAAAAAAAATGCATTTACACCCTTTCTGGGTGGAATGCCTCACTTCACAAGTGAACTGGTAGAATAAGATTTCAGTTAAAGTGCACAAGAAGTGTTTGCTTGGTCTCCCCTGTCACACTGTGGTCTTGAAACAGACTCCTGCATTTCCTTGTACTATCTCAAAGAAAGAAAGGATGCTCAGCTCACTGTCAAATGAGTGGTGCAAAAGGTTGAGGCAAAGACATTAATTTAAACCAGGTCTGTTTTAAAAACTTATGAAGTCAATTAGTTTTCCATTCATTCCAGTGTGTCTATACTCTTTCAGATGTAAAACAAAATGTAAAAAGGAGTGAAACTATGGACAGTCTTATTTACCAAACTAAAAATATTGATATTAGTCTTTATCTACATTTGTCCATTCAAATGGATTTTATCTAAGTACTAGTATCAGAGGATGAATAAAGAACAATATTTTTAACTATATCTGAGACTTGAGCCTGTTCATCCCAGAAAGGCTTGACTGCAATGTCTATGCCTGCTCTGCTTTGATAAGAGGAAGATTTTGAGAGGATGGGGAAGATTTTGAATTCAGGTTACTTTCAGGACTCCGAAATTGCTTGCTCTAATTTAATTATCATCTTAATAATTTAAAAACGTTTCAGTAATGTATGTTCAGTGATTTGAACCACCCACGCATGTGCTTGAGAAGCCTCTTGTAAGGAAATGAGATAGTAACACTGACTGTGTGGCTTATCAGCTCTCTTGAGTCCTGACTTAAGTCCTACTCAGGTTGTGAGCACCTGGTTGGTGTCTGTCCTGTAAGACATGCAGACAGCACAACTGGCACCAAAGATACCCATGCCTGCACTGCCAGCAACAGTGCATTTGGCACTGCCCTCCTCACTTCAAAATGTCAGCTGTGGGTAGTACTTGGTAGTACCTGTGCTAAAACTGTCTTGGGAATTTACAGGGCACTTCTGGCTCTATCACTTGTGTGTTTTTAAAAGTGATAAATTTTTGGGAGAGGCAAGTACTGTAGAAAATTTTGTGTAACTTGCTTTAATTTGCTGTAGAAAAAGTACAGGCAGAAGGCTGATGCTCTGAAGTTCACCAGTGTGGCTGACAGTTCTCAGATCAAGCATGCCAAGAAGAGCCAGGAACTTCAAAGTGATGTGAGTCCTTGACAGAATTTGTATCTTTGCAAGCATCTTAGGCATAATGTGGTTATTCCTGACCAGTGTAATAGTAAGAGAGCCCCAGTCATGAAGCCTTTCAATATATAAAGTTTCTTCAGATTATTTCTAAAGGGTTCTATTTGTTTATTTGATTAATTCTCTCCTTGAATTCCTCTAACTAGAACAACAGCAACAAAAATCAAGCACCACTGGGAATGGGCTCCCGACTCTTGTTACTTGTCTCTTGTGTGCTGGACAAGCTGCCTTTCTATGTGCTGAAATCAGAATAGTAACCACAGATTTAGAGCCTTATAAGTAAGGACTTATTTTTCTGTGGGATGTAAGAAACGTAACACTTTGTGAAATGGGGCATGTTTTCTTAGTTTTTTAACAGCTCCTCCAAGAAATTCATGGGCTAAAACAGAGCAGTTAGTTTCTCTGCCCTGGGATATAAATATCTGGGATGATTTCTACTTGGATCATAAAAGGTCCTTGATGATTTCATTCAAAGTTGTAATGTTAGTCCTCACTAGAGTATTGTCAGCAATTACATTTAGGTCACAAATGTTCTCTGCAGATTCAATTTCTTAGTGTTCATTTCATGCCTAGAATTCTCTGTTTCTATGTCCTATTAAAGACTCATTCTTCCCAAGAAGTAGCTGCATTTTAACATGGGGTGAAATATGTTCTTGCATGGATTTTGTATAGAGTATGAATTCCTGTCAGCTTTATATCTAGATGAGAAGCTAACTTTGGGAAATAAAATTAAATTATCCTGATATATGTGCTGTTTCACAGTTTCCTTGAAATTTAACCATGAATAATTTTGTCAACCTGACTCTGTAGGTCAGTTTTTAACTCCATATTTAACACAAAAGTTCAAGATGCTAAAGAATAACGTTGCCAAATAAGTTAACTCTTACAAAGCCTTAAATATTTGTGGTTTTTTACCAGTATTCCTTCAACATTAAATGTGGACTACTGCTTGTTGACCCTGCTTTGCTTCCTGTGGACAGGTCACCTACAGATCAGGGAAAGAGCAGTTTCTTCATCAGTACACCATCAGCAAAGATGACCCTGTCTTCATGCTGGCCAAAGCAAACGCTGCCAATATCAGTGAGGTACTGTGTGATTCCCTCCCTCCTGTGAATAGTTACAGCTGCCGTGAAATACTTGTTCTGTAGGTAAAAGTTATGTTCTTTCTCAGAAAAGGGCCATATGTTTTTTGATATAAGAACCTGAATTTTAATTCCATGCTCCTTTTAAATAGCAGTCAGATCTGCTGTTCTGAGGACTTGCCACTTGTAGAGTTTGAAGCTGTGCATTTTTCACATGCTTCCAGGCAAGTGGCACACTGACAGCTTCACTGGAACCTGTGAGATATCGGGGCTGCAGGAGCCACAGTGTCCACAGGTACAGGATGGAGAGGAAGACACCAGGATCTGATCTGTAGCCATATGGTTTCTGGGCATGTAGTGCAGGAGGGACTCATTACTTGAGAGCTTTCAGTATGACTATAGAACAAATAGAATGGATTGATGGTAACAAAGAAACTGTGCTGTTGTCATCTCTTTAGAAACTCTACAGGAGTAGCTGGGAGAAGCAGAAGGAAAAAGGATTTGTGCTTCGTTTGGATGCTTTGTCATTCTTGACAGCTAAGGCAAAGAGGGATCTGGCAAGTGATGTGAGTATGGATTCCATCAGCCTTTTCTTTTTCTTAGGATAGCTGACAGTCCAGGTTGCTGCTAGTGTTGGGGATGTGTCACATATGTCTCTGTACCCTGAGCCGCCCTCACTCGATTCATGCTAAGGAGCAATGAAGGAGTTGTCTGGGTGATTGGCATTCTGTAATTAGTCAGAAGGTCTGCTCTGAGCAATTCAGAGCTTTTCCCCACATGCTGGCTGTGTTTTCCTACTCTCATTTTGACCTGAGGGTGAATTTTAGAACTCAAAATGAAGCGGAACTCTCTTGTGAAACATCATAGCTTAATACATCTATGCCTGGCTAGAAAATTCCTGAAATAACCTTCTGACCTCCATGCCTGAAGAATGTTGGTTTTTTCCTAGAGAAAAATCGAAAAGAAAATATTTCTGACAGATTTTTGTGAACACATTATTATCAAGAAAGGGCTTATTCTTTTTAGATACTAATTTCTAAAGCATTCTAGTTCTCTTTTGCAAATGATCTTCTTACTTGTATTGAGGACCCAGCATGCCACACCCCTGGCAGACAGCTGCTGAGTAGAGCTGTCAGTTTGGCTGCTTAAATCATTTACTCTTGGTCTGTTTTCTTCTTCACAGGTTAAATATAAGGAGGGTTATGAGAAGATGAAGGGTAAGCTCATTGGAGTAAAAGCTGTGGAGGAAGATTCGCAGATGGCTCATTCCCTGCAGATGTCCAAGTTGCAGAGTGATCTGGAGTACAGGAAGGCCTTTGAGGGCACAAAGAGTCAGTTCCAGATCCCCATGGATATGGTCAACCTTGTTCATGCCAAAAAGGCTCAGAATCTGGCCACAGATATAGGATACAAAACGTCTCTCCATGAGTACACAGCCCTGCCTACAGACAGAAGAGTGGCATGGGCCAAGTGGGCCTATGGATTGCAAAGTGATGTAAGTCCAGAGCTTCACATATTTCAGTACCCTCTCATCCAGCCCATTCTCAGTCCCACTTAGGGCTGACTTTCTTCAGACATTTATGCTTATAATGCCATGACATCTTTATGCACCTAATTTTTCAGCTATTAAGCAATGAATATTAACAATAAATATTAACCACTTATTTCCTCAAGAGATATACTTAAATTGTGCAGTGTTTGAGGAGGGTTGTAACTCTCTTTATGAGCATGGCTTCTTCAAAGCCTACTTCAAATGCTAATAAAACACTAGGATTCCTATATGATGTACATTTATTTTTGTTTCCTAATGTGCAGGGAGGTTAAATAATATATGGTGATAAAATTCCGTCTGCAGACCACATGTTCAGCTGTAACCATCAGATGAACTGTCTGATACTGTAAACAGTTAAGTCAGACTTTCCATTCTGAGGTTGTAAGAACTTCTCAAGAAGACTGAGACAGAAATGTGTTCTGGCCTGGCTGCTGAAACCTTTGTGTCATCTTTGAGAAACCAGACCTACAGCCATGAATTTGAAATTCAGTAGTGTTGGTAGGAGAGATTTCGTGAGGAAAGTGAGAAGTGCTCCTGTACTCTTCTACCTTAAAGACACATGGAAAACCAAACCAAACAAAATGCTTTCTCTCCAGTATAACAAAAGGGTACGGTTTGGGAAACGCTAAGTATTAATTTCTTTTAATTTCAAGTCAGAGATGATATTTTAAAGAGTGTTCCCTATACAATAAAAGTGAAGTTAGAGTAAAAATTGTAAACAACAGTAAGGGGTAGACTACTTCTAAAAACTACCTTGCAAGGCATATTGCACAAGTGCTGGCGAGTTCTTATACTTTTATTTCATTCCATTTTTTTTTTGCTTCCCTTGCAACTATGCAATAGTGAGTAAAACAAAAGCAGGCACTAATTTGACTTCATTGTTGTTCCGGAGATGTCTGAATCCTTTAATGGCATTTTAAGTGGATGAACACCAACAATAGGACATTTTCTTTCCTTTGTCAGAACCGATACAGAGCAGATTTGAACTGGATGAAAGGAACTGGATGGATAGCCACTGGGTCATTAAATGTGGAACAGGCTAAGAAGGCAGGAGAACTCATTAGTGAGGTGAGATTTCATGACAGCATGTAACAGAATTTGCTGCATAATGTGTGCAAAATGTCTGTATAAAATTAAAATAATTTCCACTCAAAGGGGAAAGAAAAAGGCATACCACATGAAAGCCCTCAAAACCAGGGATAGGACTGGTAATTAGAGGGAAACCAGATACCAAACACATACCAGTAGGAGTCCATATAGCCTTTGCAAAAACAAAGTAGGTGACAAATGATATTATGAATAATAATGGCAATCAAACAGTGCTCAATTGCTACCCACTAGCCTACCTTTTTAATGAACCAAAACAGGAGAGATGATGAAAAGATGGAGCTATTGGACCCAGAACCTTTTTTTTTTTTGTAACAGATACAGGTTTCCTTCTTGCTCGTTTTTCATATATATTCATGCTAAGTACTGAAATTCATATAGATAGCTCTGTCTGTAGCTATCTATCAGCCCAAGTAGTTTTCATCCTTATTACTCCCTATAACCAATATCACTTACTGGAGAAGGCAGACTCTAGAATAATTTATGCCTGTCCCATGCAGCCCTTCAAATGAAGTTCTGGTGGAGATGATTAAAAGGTTTATGGTATTTTGTTTCTGTTATTTCAGAGGTAGTCTTGCTAGCCAAATCTGTTGCTGTAAGAGACTGAATCCTGTGATTGTTCAATAACTACGAAGTAGGAATCATGTGTCCATTCATTCTGCAGTGTCTCAGAAAAATACAGTTTTTCTTTCACAACTGACAGATTGCTAACTCTATTTTTTTCCCCATGTGATCATCCATTGTGAATAAGGCTGATTTTTTTTAGACACAATAAATGAGATCCTCAGCTAGTGTCAAGCAAGGTAGCTTTACAAAATCTGGTAACGCCAGTTGGAATAGTAACTGTGAATGTGTCAAGGTGTTCCATTTGGATGTTACAGTAGTGAAAACTGCTGAGTAGAAGTTTGACCCCCTGGATTGTTCATCTCGACCTTTTTGTGAGTGCTAAGTCATGTTAGGTTGCTATGAGCCTTGTCCTTTTCTTACATATAGTGACTAGTTCTTCTAATGCTGCTAAAAAGCAATTGCCAGAATATAATCTCTAGCAATTTTATGCAGAGATGTTCTGATCAGTTCTGCTTTGTCTCCAGATATGATTAAGACAAGGCATAAACCACTTTTGTTCCCTGTAAAACTCAGTAAGACTGCTCATGTTTAAGATATTACTTTTGAAACCAAAACATTACTTAAAAGCTTACAATACTTTAAAGTGCTTATGTGTTTTAGATTGGTATTTTTAGTCTTTGAAGGGTCAAGATGTTGCTTCAAATAAACTTCAGTGGGTTACAACCCAGTTTAAAGGAAAATAACAAGCCATGAGTTTATCTCAGGCATTTGGAAAATTTAGTATGTGCTATTTGGAGAAGTGATAAGGGTATTGATGGATTTCAGACAACTCCTGCAGGAAGGGAAGCTTTTAGTGACCTGGCCAAATGGAAAAATTGTCATTTTTCCATTGAACTGCCTACACCTTAATCATGTATATATGTCAAGACCAAGAAGCTCTCAGAAGCTACTGTGAGTCATTAACAGTGAGCAAAATTAATATCATTATCTAGAAGATAAGCCATAACAATTAGATATGGTGTCAATGACTGCACAGACTTGCTGCAGGTTTGAAGAAGGAACATAAACCCCTAAACAGTAAGTTAAATAGTTGCCATTATTATCACACTAAAATTGTCTATAATTTCTTGCTTAATGGAACTATAAATTAAAAATACAATCGGTTATACTCTGAGGAAATGTAGAAAAGACTTTAAAATTCTGAGTTCTGGAGTATTTAGGTAAGCAGAACCTGATTTTGAAATATTTTTCTTATATTTAAAGATTAATATTAATTGGCAAAAGGTTATTGTTAAATTGAAACAAATATTAATCTGAAAGTACCTAGGACATAAAGATGAGGAAAGAGGAATAATAATTATGTTCACAAATTCACTCTAATCTCCAGCAACCTATGATTTTTCTCTTTCAAATAGCATGAAAGAGCAGCACAAAATTCACAGCTTTGATCTTTTTCTGCTCAACAGAAGAAGTACCGTCAGCATCCATATGCTTTGAAGTTTACCAGTATTAAAGACACTCCTGAGATGATCCAGGCTAGAATTAGTTATAACCAGGCTGTGGATGTAAGTTATAATGTATATACATTATGATTATAAGAGTGGTATCCTCTTTGAACGACCTGATTGAAGCACTGGCTTTCTCTCTCTTTCTTTCTCTGAGATTATCCTTGGGAACCATGAAACTTCTGTGTTCTGGTGTGGCGCATCCCACAAAGAGCATGTTTCTATCATGTTTGGATTGGGAAGAGACCCACAGAAGTGAATGGGATTTTCATACAGAAAGCACTTTCTGTCCCATTTATTTTTAGAAGTAAAATTGAAGCTAAGACTGACCTTTGAATTTTAAAGAATTTTGGCCTTTTGACATTCATCAAGGAAGAACATGTTTGGGGTTTTTTCCTCTTTTCAAACAGATCTTTCAAATTTCAGTTTCTGCATATTCTTTGGAAACAAAATGTAAGGCAGCATGACAAGGAAGGAAAAATAAATTATTTCAAGCTGTCATCCTGCTGAGAGAGAAATCCAGGAGGGGAAACCTTAAAGGGAAGAATTGAGGCTGTTTGGTGTTTAAACATGTTTATTTTTAATAGAAGAGCGATTTAAAAATATTGTAGACTTAACTGGGATAATACAGAAGTGAATAATAAGCAAAAGTCACTCAAAAAAGACAAGTTTCAAACATGAGAGGATGTTTTATTGTGAAAATAGATATTTTTAAAGTGAGGGAGAAGATGAAAGACTTTGTGTAAAACACATGCTATTGTAATACTTTTGGTGTCTGTGCCTTTGGTTTAATTAATAAGATCCAAAAAGCTTACATCTCAGGCAGGATAAATATAAGTCATTTTGTTCCACTGAGCCACAGTCAAAATCAGTCTGGTGCTCTACTTCTTCACACTTGGAGTTCTCATTAATTTTCTCTTACGGAGCTTCAATGCAAGTGGGCCCAGCTGCTGGAAAGGTGTCAGATAGGTGAAATGGAGGGGTCTGTTCTAATCTAGAGGGTCTCAAACTCTCCTGCAGAAATAATAGTCTAGGAAAGGCAAGTCTGGTGCTCCAGACATGGGTTATATCTCAGGCCAAGAAAAGGTGTCTGTCTATACCCATCTGAACATTATGGTGTCAATGAAAGATGAAAACTAGGCTAGCAAAGAAAAGTAATATGAAAAGGAGAACTCTGCATAGCCATTGCAGAGCAAGTTCCAGGTAATTGCATGTCTGCAGGACATCTGGTCCTGGGTCAGCTCTTTGCTCTTCCTCCAAGGGTTGATGTGAGTGGCATGCACAGACACCCCTTCTATGATGGGATAAATCACCTTATGAGGTGTTTAAATCTCTTCCCATTTACTATTGAGCACCCCTTTGCAACTAACTCTGGAAATAAATTTGGAGTAATTGCACAGATAATTACCATCCCATTTATCTGATAAAATTGAATACCTTTGGAGAGGTGTCTAGGGATCTTCAACTCCCTGTATTTCTGTGGAATTTCAGTGTCAGTGGGCTACTTATTGCTGCACACCCTTAATCGTTGCTGTTTATTTTTCTTCTCCCCACTCACATATGTTAGAAGTTTTATTGAATTAATATTCAAATATCTGAATTTTCATGTACATTGATTTACACACTCAAAACTTCAAGGAGCTCTTCTCTAGCATACTCTAGCTGATAAGTGTATCAGACTCCCAAAGCCTTTTGAATCCATTTTGACTGATACAATTACCTGTATTTATTAATGCCTCTGCTGCTCTTCTGTAGTGTTTGCTTTCCATAAACTTAATTGTTCATGTTTTTGTTTGAACTAATGATTGAAAATGTAGAGAGTATTTGCTACTGAAATTCATCTCTATTTGCAGAGGCTGTACAAGGAGCATGGAGAGAGTATAAAGCATCAGTATACACCAACGACAGATCTTCCTGAAATCCTTCAGGCCAAATTAAATGCTATGAATATCAGTGAGGTATAAATGTGACCTTTAATATTTTAAAGGAAAGTGGAATTGTTGATAGTGCTTCATGTGTTTGTCCTAAACAGGAAAACATACTAGATTTCTTTCCTTCCCCCAGTATATGATCACTCTATGGCCTAAATTTTTCTGAAGTAATGTGGGAAATCAAACTTCTTATCCAACTTCACCTACATTAGAAAGATTAGAAATGAACAAACAAATAGTCTTCTATAATGGACATTTGTCTTGCGATAATTCCTGTTGTGCACTGATAGCTTCATTTGTATTTGCCCTCTGCATGTGACATTTCTAGGGTCTCAATAATGCTGCAATGTCAACCCTCTGAACAGCAACTCTTCTTTATTTCTTCTCCATATTTCCTAGACTCGTTACAGGGAGTCCTGGAGAAGGATGAAAGACGGTGGCTATCAGCTGAAACTGGATGCCATCCCCTTCCAGGCAGCAAAGGCTTCGGGTGAAATCATAAGTGATGTACGTGAATGTACCGCTGATATTGTCCAGTAGGACACGTCAGTGACTCCAGACTGCAGCTGCCCTGCTGAGCAACTCTTGATGGAAACAGCATGTCCAGCCAGCTCTGCATCTGGGATGCATTTGGCCTTGGACTAGTTAGTGGTGCTTTTGGAGGTGCAGCCACAGTGAGGTGTTCTTGGCAAATAAGCAAAGGCAGGTTTGTGAAAGCAAAGCACAGCAGTTTACCTGCTGCAGTGACTGGACAGTCACAGCAATTGCAGTTGGGTGAGGTCTTCCTAGAACTCACTATAAGTTCATTTAGATTTATCATCATACCAAATATTGTCAGAATTCACAATTTTTATTATGAAAACCCTTTTATTCAGGTTTTAACAGCTGGACTAATTTACTCCTAATTAACAGCTGGACTCTTTACTCCTATCCATATTTCTCTTCCTACTTCCTTTTCAGCACAAATATAAAGAGGCATTTCAGAAAATGAAAGGGCAGATGGCTGGCTCGTGTGGCCTGGATGGTGACCTTCGTATTGCTCATTCAGTCCATGCAACATCTCTGCAGAGTGATGTAAGTACAAGGAAGAAGATGGGGGCATTCTTGAATTGGTTTCCTAACTGTGAGTAGTTCCTCAAGGGAGATGCCTTTAGCTGTGGACTAACTGTGGAATAGCCTACTTATTTAAAACTTAGGGCTTTCTGTCCCACTTTCCAGATCTTTTAATATAATCATTATATTCTTGCCATTCTTCTATGTTATTTACAGCAACATTAATTTGACAGTAAAAGAAGCCTGTGTTCTAGCACACTCCCCTGCTTCATACCACTGCTGCCTATCAGAATATTTTACTCGTGAAAGCTTCTCTCAGAGGCAGGTCTAATTGAGAGCTGGCACTGGTCTTTGTACAGAAGTGAATTAAATTAGTTATTCAGTGTTTATTTTCAATTCATTGTTTTTCTGAAAGACCAAAGGATTAATAAGTTTTTGGAATTTCAAGTTGGACTTTTTTGGCTGGGGAATGGTTCCCACCTGGTCTTGACATGTGCTAAGAGTCACATCATTTGTTGTATGCTTGTGAGAATTGTAACTCTTCAGTGCATTTTGAAGACTGTGGCTTGATCCAGAAAGCAGTGAAATATATGGGACTGTGTTCATGGTTCTCAGGAGTGCTGGTCTTGTAGTGATGGCAAGCTTAGACTAACAGGTAATAGAAAGTGTCTGAAAAATTCATCCATCTGTCAGGTTACTCTAAGTCCTTTTTATTTGATGACCACCAATAACTCTGGATTTCATTATCCCAATGAACAGCCCAGACAACTCAAATTTGCATAATCAGATTGGGATATGTCATGTGAAAAAAATTCTTTGAAGATTTCTGCACTTTTCTTCTCCTGGACAGAGACAAGAAATGAAAAAAAAAACAAAAAACAACAACCCAGCACTAAATCTTAGTCTAAAATTATGAAACTAAACTGGCTGAATCAATGAATATTTTGACCTGAGAGTTTGTTCTAATTCTAATATAAAGAAGGCTGCTTGCATGTTTTATTCAGGCAATAGCTGCCCCTTTTTGTGGCACCTTCTAAAAATGAAATGAATTAGGACTTCTCTTGCGAGTTTGGTTAATTTAATAGATTCAATGTATCAAGTTTTAACAAAAAACTAACAAAACAAGTAATCTCAGCTTAATTGAAAATAATACAGATGTCTACTTTTTGATGAAGAATATGCTGCCACATGTTCTAATTATAATTATTGATCTTTCACAGTATGGTTAAGCAAGTTAGGGAACTTGTTTTAAAAAAGAATCATTTATACTGAAAAATGGAAGAAATATGAGGGATGTCTCATCTGACCAAAATCTGAATTTTAATTACTCTGCTGTGACATCTGTGTGATCCGTTTCTCATTTGGTAGGTGAAATATAAGCAAGGTTTTGAGGACACAAAGTCTCTCTTCCACCTGCCACTGGATATGATGCAGTTGGTCCACGCCAGGAGGGCCCAGTCGCTGGCCAGCGAGCAGGAGTACAGGCAGCTGCTCCACCAGTACACGGCCGTGCCTGACGATGTGAGGCTGCGGTGCGCCCAGAACGCCTACAAACTGCAGAGTGAGGTAACTGCAAAGTGCCCCAGGAGAATTTCCCTGCTGGTTCTGGTGCAAGGCAGCTCTGCTCCAACTCGTGACAGCTGGCAGCAGGTGTTTGAGGGATAAAGAATGGCTGCTCCCCCTTGATTATGTGTAGGAACGAGACATTTTTCTTTCTGGGAAGTTGGAGCAAAGTGTGTGATCATATTACACCGAGAGATAAAGTCTAGTGGTGTTTGATGACAGGATAGAGAAGGGTTTGCAAGTGAGGATGATTGGACAGCTGGTAGAAATTCTCTTTTAAACATCTTTCTAACAATGCAAACCCCTTTACCAGCTGGTGTTTACAACCAGTTGGTTTGGATCTGGGTGAAATGTCATGTGTACTGTCTCAAGAAAAATTTGATTTATAAGACACTTATAAGCTCTGGCCCAAGACACATCCACTAAAATTCTAAGGATAAGCTTAACTACCTACATAATCTTGAGTAAAATTAAGTATATAATGCCTTACAAATCTGTAGGCAGAACCTTGAGCAGAAGGCTTTTCATAACCACACTGCCCCTGCAGACTTCAGGAGGGGCTGTATCTTAAAAACATACCTGGCCACAAAATGCTACTGTATATCACCTTAAGACTTTCAGCCAACAGACTTGGAGATGACAGTCTACATCCAAACAAGTGTAACATCTGATGCCATTTGTGTTGCCCTAATTTGGGTGGGACACACATAACCAGAGATTCTGAGGCAGGTTTCCATCCATCCTACTCCTCAGCCTTCTCATTATCAAATGAAATATTATTGTTGTAATGTATTTATCATGAACCTATTGGTAACTTTTGAAAAAATAATATTTACAGGGAGTCACTTCTAGGTTTGGAGGTCCAGAAAATATTTTAATGAAGTGTATGCAGTGGTTCCGTGCTATTTTTCCTTACTGTTCCTTGCTTATATTATGACCATTCAGAACTCATAAAAATCAAGACTAGTTTGTCTGCAGTTTCTCTTACTTAAAAGAGAAAGAAAAAACATATTTACTGATGTTTTTATAAAATGGCCTTATTTTATGTATATTTATAAATCAATAACCTCTACATGTGATATATGTATTATATATGAAGAATACTCATGTACCACGAAAAAATAAAAAAGTCAGTTACCTTTTTCCAATGTTAAAAATGGAAGACAGAAGTTGAAGCAGCATTTGGTGTTCACAAGGCTCAGTAGTCCTCAGAATCCTGCAGCTGTGCTGTAGATGTCAGGGCTATATTCACAGACACATTCATAAACACAAAAAAAAAGGGCAATGCGTACAAACTCTCCATAGTATTTACTAATTTTAATGGAGTTATTGTATATTTTTGGGTGAATAAATATAGGGCATCTCAAATACAAACTCATAATTACTTCTGCTTGCTTTTCCTTAGAATTTATATCGGTCTGACATGAACTTTATGCGAGGCGTTGGATGTATTACCCCAGGGGCCCTGGAGATTGAAGGAAAGAAGAAAGCTTCTGAACTCATCAGCGAGGTAACAAAAGAGGGGTTTGATTTCTCCACTATGAACAAGAGTTTGCCAGATGTCTTTCTATTAGACTGGGCTGGCAAACTGACTCACTGGATAATGCCAGACTCCCTCCCCTTGCGTTTGATCATTCCACTCGTGTCCTAGCTGCAGATGGGTGAACCTGATGGAGTTTCAGGCTTTGCAAACTTTGCTAACTTATTTTGCAACTCTTTTCTCCCGTGTTTCAGACCCAGGAGGTATTTATTTTATGTTATTTATTTGGGAATTTACATGGGCTTTTTCGACTAAAAATAAAGCTATGCCTATCTGTAATAAGCAACTTGTACTATTTCTCCAAAATTAGAATGAGCTGCACAGTGCCCAGAATATTGCAGAATTCTCATCCATACTCCTGCTTTACAGTCACTTTGGTTTTCACCTGCTGCTTCTGTGTGCTATTGTTTTTCTCCCTCTGTAACTGGACTTTCATTTAATCTGTCATGTTCTCTTTGTACAGTCTCTCCTAGTTTCAAATCTTGCATCTTTTGGCCATATTCACATAGATGTGAGAGGAGAAAAAGTAGGAGCTGTGTTCTAGGGAAGAAATCCCTGCTTGCAGTGATCTAGCAGTTTTGTTGAAAATTCTGACACCAGGCCACAGGCCAAGTGAAACCATTTTTTTCTTCACTAAAAATCCACTGGGCTTGTGCAGCTCCTTCTTTCTCTGGACTCGATTGCCTTTGCTGAAATTCCACTACCTCGGGTTAATGACACCAAGGAATGAAATAACCTCATTACTGTTTTCAGCATATTCAGCATGGCAGCATTTTTCTTTCACATGTTATTCCTTATTTACTTTTCATTTGACCTGTGAAACTTGAATGCACCTAACTCAGAATAGGAAAAAGGTGAATTAGTATAAGGATTAATAGACAACCTAGAATTTTAAGCACAAGAAGCAGTACTAAACCACTGGAATTGGAAAAAAAATCCCTTATCTGACATGGCAATTCACTTATTCTGCTAATTTTTCTTTGTGTGCGAACTCAGAGTAAATATCGTCAGCAGCCACATTCCTTCAAGTACACATCGGTGACAGACTCTCCTGGCCTCCTTCATGCAAAATTCAGCAATATGATTGCTAATGAGGTAGGCTCTCCTAACGTGAATCAGAAAATACACTTTTCAAAATGCAGCAAGCTGGGGATGGAGAACTGGGAAAGAGACAACCCTGTTCTGAAAGCAAAATGCATCAAAAAATGTGAAAGTGTCAATGATTTGTGCTTTTTCACAGTTAGATCACTTTTTTTTATTTTTTCCGGTTTGTTTCCTAACATTTAATACCATTTTCAATTCAATCTCTTTCAAAAAGCTCACGTAGTAGCCATATAACGGAGTTCCATTATGAAGCTTTTTACATGAAAGAGAGACTCAAAAATTAGGACTGTTGGGTGTTCTAGAGGGAGCTCTATTTGCATAGTATGATCCACCTTTGAGGGCTCCTCAAAGAGCCCTTTCTATTTTAGAAAATAATCACTTTTCTGAATTCTGAAAAAATAAGGCAAAACCTATAGCAAAATTATCAAAATAATATGTAATCACTTGATTAAAAAATTCAAGCTAGAAAATATGTCCAGTCTACCAGAAATGCTTGTATTTTTATTTTGCACACATTTATGATGCCCTTATGACCTACATTCTTAGGTCTACTTTTGTGCTGCTGGGAATGTAACAATGCAAGGCTGAGAATGCAGTGGTTTGGCATCATCATGTATTTATAAAAATTAGTGTAAATGTCCTTTATGCCCAGCAAAAGCCCCACATCTTTATGCCCTGAAAAAAACTTTACAATTTCAGTGACACAATCCGCTACTTTCAATGATGGCTGACTACAGTTGTCACAGTCATGAACAACTTAAGTACTGCTGTTGTATTATTGAAACAAGAGAGAAAATTAATTTCAGTTGTCTCTTTGATCTCTTTCCTAGCGGCTGTATAAAGCAGCAGGAGAGGACAGTCGGCATCACTACACACCAACTCTGGGTCTGCCAGAGTTTACACGGGCAAGAATAAATGCAGCCAACCTCAGTGATGTAAGAATTTTTTTCTGTATTTCTTACAACTTACTTCAGATGCAGGATGAATTTTGCAGTGACTAGGAAGATGGATAAGTAGAGGAAATTTGAGGTCTATTTATGCTTTCCCTGATTTGACTATAATGATATTTATCTCCATTAGCATATATACGGTTGTGAGTAAATTAAATCTACATAAAGAACGAGACATGTTTTGTCTGAGTTAGTAGGATTTCCCAAAGATAATTTTAAAAAAAAAATTCCTTTGATTATAAAGAATGCGACTGTAACACAGAATAACAAATGAAAGATGGTTCCTTTGTTTGTTCCTTTGTGCATTTAAAAGTAAAGCAGCAGTCTATGTGTGCCTTTCCTACTTTAGGCAAAATACAGAGAATCTTGGCATAATCTACGTGCTCAAGGCTACAAGCTGACAATGGAAGCCCTCCCGTTCCAGACTGCCAGGGCCTCCAGAGAAATTGCCAGTGATGTGAGTTGAATGATTCAACCTCCCTTCTTGCCTAATTTCTGTTAACTTCATGTAAAACAATGTCTAAAGCAGATTTTACTGAATTAAAGCAACTCCATAACCATGTGAGACAAGTGTGAGACAGAATATATTACTTATGAATGAGATTCTTTGTGTGAATTAGGAAAAAAAAAGAAGAGGAAGAATTGCTGCTAATCGGGAACCAAGCCAGGTTAAACATCTTCCAGTGGGAAATTGCAAATGAATTAAAGTATTTGCAAATAGAAAAAACAGGAATTCTGCTCTTTTTCAGGCTTTTGGCTCCTCATATTATAAAGTGCCCAATAACTCCATCCACTCTGTTTTAAGCTGACTTTTGGAAGGATTTAGTGTTTCCAAATGGAAATTAAGTCAGAAAAAGCTGAGGGTTCTTTGGATCTCCAAAAATCAGGAGTTATTTCTCTGGTTAGGAAGTAAAAATCATTGCAAATTCCTGTAAATATGTAACCCCTAAACTTCTAAAATAGAGGAGTCATCTTATAAATATCCTATCATAGCCATCTTATAAAGATCTTATTATATGGATTTTTGTATACAAAACAGACATGGTAGTACCCATTTTCTCATAAAAAAAATTCTCTAAATTCATCCCTCCTTCACAAGATATTTAATAAATTCCAGGAAGATGGAAAATGTCCTCATTTTGTGTAGTATTTAGTTGCATAATTTATCTCTAATGTGGTAAAATATGAATATTTTTCACATGTGTTTGTTTAATGAAGCAACCATTTCTAGTTGTAATTTATAATATGTACTTAACCATATTTTGCAGAGTGCTTTTGGTTACAGCTTCAGATCTGCTCTAGAGGGTACAAGTCCATAATAGAATTACATCCACTTACAACAGATCTGAATTTGGCCCTTCATCTTGGAAGCACTTTATAAACATTAGATGCTGTAATTTAATCCCCACAACTCTCTTGTGTGGTAGATAAGTGTTATTATCCCATTTCAACTACATTATGAACTCTTCAGGGCCCAGGCCTTCCCTTTAAAGTTCTAAGCACCCTGTTGATGCTGTATAAATAAGCATTATCATCATCATCACTATTTCACAGAGAGGATAAATGCAAGATCACAGGGAGAGTCATAGTCCCAGCTAAGATGAGAATGAGAGGTTGCTGGTTCTTATTCTTTCCAGGAAAACTGAATTTACTCTTTAAAATAGCTGGGTGGCTTTTGCAAATCTGAAGGCTACAGAGTGCATGGTGTTTTGCTTTTGTATAGATTTTTTTTTCTTCTGTCTTTTGTTTGTTTCTCTCACATTCTCATTCCTAGTGATGGGAATAAAATTCTCCGAGAGATAATAAAAGTACATGATTTGAGGTTAAACATGATCAAGGTTTTGGGTATATTCAGAAAATGCAATGAGAGGCACTTAACTTTAAGATTGCAGCTCCTGTAGTATTTAAATTTGAGAGCAATGAGATATTCAAACAATTGCTTTCTAGTGCTACATACCTTGACTGGTTTTACAGAAAACTTAGGTGTTTTCTTTCAGTATTTCAGAAACTTTCAGTAATTCATCTTAAGCTAGATAGCTGGAATTCCTGGTCTAAGTTTGGCACATTTTCACTTTTACCCTTTTTCTAAAATTTTTAGTACCAATATAAACACAATTTTGTGATGGAGAGAGGAAAATGCATCGGTGCCAGAAGTGTTCTGGATGATACCAGGCTGCTGCACTGCCTGCATGCTGCCAAATTACAGAGTGAACAAGAGTATAAGAAGGGATCCCAAGACGTGTGGTCTCAGTTTCATCTGCCCATGGACATGATCAATCTTGTCCATGCCAGGAAAGCCCAGGCCTTGGCGAGTGATCAAGATTACAGAAAGAGACTCCATGAGTTTACAGCACTCCCGGAAGACATGAAGATGAAGTGGGCCAAAAGAGCCCATATGCTACAGAGTGAGGTAAAATCTTTCTTTTGGACCCTACCAGTATGCACTCCTGAGACTGCATAGAGAGGGACAGGATGGAATGTGAGGGGGAATCTCATCTCTTGGCTCTTGCCTTTAGAACCCCAAGTCAGGAGTCCAGACAAATGGCGGTGATGGCTTTGCTTGATACCCTCACTGCCTAGCAGAGTAATGTACAGCACACATGTGTTTGTTGATTGTCATGCCCTTTTTGCATATCGGGGAGAACAAAAATGAAAAATGGATGACTGGATTAAAGTCACAAAGTGAGACACCATGACTCTGAAGTGAAGTCAGGATTGTTGGGATTGCGGGCACTTTGCTGACTTTCAGTTTTTATTGGCTCTCCCTGATTTTCTTTAATAGATTAGGAGGTAAAAGCAAGCCTTTAATGTGAGTAAAGAAAGAGTGCTGTGTCCTCCTAGAAATGGGGTTAACGAGGAACCATGAACCAGATAATATAATTAGTATTCCTGACTTGTACTCACCTCATAAAATTATTTCAAAAGAGGTTCTTTTACGCCCAGTACAAACAGGTTATTACTTACTGCTTTGAGTCATACTAATTCACTCGTGGGGCCTTCTCTTGTAACTTGCATATGATACATTATTTAATTCCTGGTGGAATGAACAAATGCAAACAGTTTGGCTTTACGATCTGATATGTGCATGGCAAATGAAAAACCTCAAAATGTGAATATGAACCCGGGAGTTTTTAAAAAAACCTTAATAGCTGTGGATACAAAACTGATAGTTAACGATTTTCACTTTTAACAGCATCGCTATAAATCAGACCTGAACTTCATGAAAGGAGTTGGTTGGATGGCTCTGAGATCTCCGCAGATAGAAAGTGTAAAGAAGGCTGGAGAGCTCATCAGTGAGGTAACTGATAAATCTTTCATGGGATAGCAAGTCTGTAGGAATTGTTTACCATCAAGGCTTCTCGTTACATGACACTTACGAATGTAGCTTATCATTTCCTTTTGATGTGGGAGCCTGTTTATACAAGGTGTAAGTTACCAAGAAGCAGTATGGGAGACACAAGTCCACTGTGTGACACTTGCTGAATATTTTCCATTCCAAATGAAACACAAGAGTATAAGCAAAACATGTAGCAATAAATAAATGCAGGAAACTCCATTATTAAATTCTAAGCAGGTGGTTATGGAAGTTGTATAAAGATGCAGCACTGACAACCACACTGAAGGGGCATTTGCCTTCTCCATATCATGCATTAATGGAGAAAAATTATGAGCTGTCAAAAGTGTAGTGTTCAAAAGCTTTTTGCATGTGAATTTTTAGTGGGAAGTCCTTTACGCACACACACACATAGACACACACACAAAAATTCTGTGTCTGATACAAAGGCATCCCCAGTCCCTAGCTGAAAGAGCTGCTGAGACTAAAGCAGAAGAGTGGCTTCAGGAGAGTGTCTTTTGTGTTTTACCCCAGTTATCACACTCTTGGAATTGTCATATATCATTAACAGAAACATCTCGTGTTTTTTTCCTTTGTTTGTTTTTGTTGCCTCCTGCCCCTCTCAGATAAAGTACCGTCAGAAGCCAGAAAGTCTGAAGTTCACTGCTGTGATAGACTCTCCAAGTTTGATTCATGCCAAAAACAGCTACCTCCAGTGCAATGAGGTAGGTTTCATTCTAATGCATAAGTGATCTTAACTTTTCCTGTACCATAAAAACATAAAAGAATTGATCTTGACATTGCTTCCAGTATCATCTGCATTCAATGACTTTTGGCCCCACAGAGACTGTACAAGGCTGGAGGTTCCGAAGGCAGGCACAGGTACACCCTGCCTCCTGATCATCCGGATTTTGTCCGAGCCCGCCAGAATGCACTTTACATCAGTGACGTAAGTAAACCTTCTCCTCCGGGGAGCTGACTTGGGAAACTTGTTTGGAAATAAAAACATTTGTGGATGTAGAAGCCAATGGTATGTCTGAGCCTGATCAGAGCTAAAAGAAGCCAGAGGCAGTGAACAGCCAACGTGTTGCTAGGTTTGGGCTGGAGGAATTGGGAAAAGTCTGCTAATTTTCCTTTTGAGCATTTAATTTTCTAAGGCAGTAAGCTATTAGTAAGGATTTCAAACCTTCATTATAGACATGATTAGTTACAAATTAAAATATTTTTGGTTTTGTTTGGGTAAGGGAGGAGGGATAATCCTCTTTCCTAGACTATATATTCTACCTTTCTGAAGCTGCAACACTGTGTTGAACTGATCCCTTAGGCATAGTTGTCATCAATCTGGATGTAACAGAATCACTGAGTGGAATTAGTTTAAAGAGAATTTGTTTCCACATTATCTCATACAGAGGAATTCTGTCTATTCATAATATCCTATGTCTATTTGTAATATTCCCTGACTAAAAAGCTGTTTTCTTTACTTGTAGGGTCAGAATGACATTAGTTTGTAAGGAGCTTTGAGATAGGTGAAAGAAACAAGTAGAAATCACAATTTTTAAGCAATAGAAGAAAATGTAAAAAGGCAAATATTGTGTGCCAGGATTGCACACGAGTGAAATGTCAGCCCTGTTAGCAGGGGGTACAGTGATGCTTACATTGCTTCTGCCCTGGCTGTCTTGCAGGATTTCTGGCATCTCAGTTTACTTTCAAATTTATCACCACCTAGCACTACATTCACCAATGAAACAGAAGATTATGTTAAAATGTTGAGTGGATTTTGTGCTTTTTTTTGTATGGTCACAGTCCCCAGAAGGAATGAATCAAAGACTTACAGAAAGCAAATTAATAAACTCAGAAAAGGACAGCCAAAAGTGTCAGCTAAGATACCATGGCTGTGTAGTAGGACCTGCAGACTGGAAGCTATTTTAAGAAATCTACTAATGGAAGAACCAAATCTAGAGCAATTTCTCTTCAGGATGTAAATGTGATTCACATCCTCAAAGTCACATTAGAACTGGCTGTTATTCCACATGAGTTAATGAAGCCACTTGTGGCTGGGGATAGAGACAAGGATCATTTTAAAAGCTTGAAATAACTGGTATTGAAATTATGATGCCAGGAAACCCAAGACACTGTGAGTGGATGCATCAAAAGAGAGAATAAGGGCAATATCAATGCAATATTGATGTGACTGATGCATCACAGTTTCTAATAGAAATTAAATCACATCAAAAACAACCACATTCAAGTACAAAAGGAAACCCTGGTGGCACTTTTCAGATGAGGCATTTTATCATTATGGTGAATAGAAAAGAAGTTGAAGTGCTATAGAACTGGATCAAAACCTTGGAGATGGTACTGATGACTCTTGATACAAATAAGCCCAGTAGGATAAAACATTTATTATTGCAGTTATGGGACTGCATTTAAGAAACTGCAGGGGGAAATGACTGTTTTGTTCTTTTCTTTTCAACACAGAAAGTGTATAAAACATCTTGGGAACAGACAAGGGCATCTGGCTATGATTTTAGGATTGACGCCATCCCATTCCAGACAGCAAAGGCTTCAAGAGAGATTGCTAGTGATGTAAGAATTGTTCTGTTTCAAACACTTCCCAACCCTCTTCCCATGCCTCCCCATCCTGTAAAAATGGGTGAAGTCTAACATGAGTGAATGTTGTTCTGGTGTGGAAAATGGGTGATCCAATGGAACAAAGTGCTGGTTAAGTGCAAAGATTTGCAACTAAAGGCTCCTGTCATTAAATGTGCAATACCAGGCTGTTTTTTCTTATGTCCCAAGAGGGAAGAAGACATATGATGATTTAATCAAATAAAATAGGTACTAGGCTATGAATAGCTAAAGCATGGTCTAGGATAAAGTGGGTTATCTTTGAACACAGAAGACCACAGCTGGCAAGAAAGCTAAAGACGGAGGAGCTTCATTGGTTGAGCTATGTATTGTATGTACCCAAGAGTGCAACAGTAGGAGGATCTCTGATTATTTTTGAGAGCTGAACATTTTGGGCCCCCTAAGTCTTTCCACTCCTTTAAAAATGAGCACAAAGGTAATTCTTCTAAAGTGTCTTGTTAGATTAGGAGATGTAGTTTGATATCAAACAAACCCTTGGTCTTTGTGCACTACAGGAAACATGATTGATAGCTAGGGGAAGATAAGTTATTTCATAACAGAATTTGAAAGTAATTTGAATGTGAAAATGAGATTTTCCTCTGCACTTCCTGCAGTACAAATACAGAGAAGCCTTCCTGAGAGACAGGGGCCAGCACATTGGATTCCTCAGTGCAAAGGATGATCCCAAAATCAGACATGTCCTCAGAGTGGGGAAACTCCAGAGCGACCTCCAGTACAGGAGTGATTATCCCCTAAACATGGCACAGTTCCAGAGTCACCTCAACCAGCCAGGATTCCTCCATGCCAAGAGAAGCCAGCAGCTTGCAAGCAATGTTAACTACAGGCAGCCGTTGCACCGATACACTTGTGACCCTGAGCAGCTAAATGTGAAACACGCGAAGCAGGCCTACAAGCTGCAAAGTGATGTAAGTGTGGCTGAGTGACACCGTCCTTCCCTGGGCTGGGGACTGCCCGTGCAATCTCCTTTGCAAACTTTACCCGTCAACAAAATCACTTTGAAAGAACCACAGTCCGCTTGCTAAAAATGAATAATTTGGTTATTAATGACTCCTCTGCTCCTTTATATGCTCTCTCTTGAATACCCAGGGCATGTAATCTGATAACAGCTCAACAAAATAACACGCCCTGGTGCATGTTTCATTCTCTCAGGTAAAATACAAGTCTGACTTGAACTGGCTCAGAGGCATTGGCTGGACTCCCCCAGGTTCTCACAAAGTTGAAATGGCAAGAAGAGCTGCTGAGCTGGCATACCTTCGGGAAATGGGACTGCTGCGTGCTTCTGCTCAGTACAGACCTGGAGCTGTAAGTAGAGTAAACCATTTTTCTCACATGTCTCAGCAGCTCTGCTCCTTACCTACACGCATCCTGTCTAATACTTTTGAAGGCTCCCTGGAGTCTAAAGTTCTCCCTATTATCCAAACAGGGTATGTACACTTCTCTCATGAAGCTTTGTGCCTTAGTGTGCATCTTAATTTGAATGAACCATTCAGCAGTGGAATTCAGCAGTGTCAGCAGTGTCACATCAGGTGTTTTCCCCAGCTTGTGGATGATGTCAGATCTCCAAGGGTCCTAGTACCTCTGAGGAAAGCAGAAGCAGAGATAGAAGGGACTCCCTGTGCAGCTCCCATTCTCTTTTCTAATTTCATCAGGAACCATGTGTTGCCATGTAATTCCTTTTGCTGTGTAGTCTCCACTGGCAGCCGTATTGACAGGCTGAGTGTAGGCTCCTAACAGCTTAATATGTGCTGGGAGGCTTTGTGCAAAGGGGCAATGCTCCAGCCTCCTCTGCATCTGTCCAGCTCAAGGTTAAAGATATTACAAGCAAAGACCTTCCTGGCTTTCCTTCTGCCTGCCTCCACAGGAATGACTTCCAGTCTACAGTGTCCCAGCACAAGAGAGAAGATTCCCATACAGGAATCTTGCAATCCTTAGAGTTAGGAAGCATTCAGCTGCAATAAAAGAGAAGCACTGCACTTCAAATGCTTCAGTCATTTAAATGTCCCCTTTGGTAAGAAGCCAAACAATAATTTAGAGCAAGAGAAACAGTACATATCCACAATTTGCCTTCCCATCTGAAAAGTTACTCAGGAAATAAGTGAAAATCATGGCTGAGTAACGGAGGCAGTGGGAACTACAGGCAATATCTTCTTAAGTCAAAGGTATGGTAATGATTGGATGGTCCCAGGGAAACCTACAGGTGTGCAGTCCATGTGGAACTCAGGTGTTTTCTTGTTTGCTTTTTATTTAGGGTTCAAAACAGAAGCTATGACTTGGGTTCATTTGGTCCTTTGGTATATGAGGTATCTAATGTACACACACAGGTCAATTTTTTGCACTTCTCCACAGCAGAAATTTTTCAGTGCAGAACAGTGATTTAGATTTTCCTCAGGTTTATTTCCCAGTTGTGTAGTTTTTAAAATGAAAATATTGTTATAGAATAGTAGTTAAAACCCTCCCCTATCCACTGACTGGCTTCACAGTTTTTTTGGGTGTGATTTTACAGGAGCAGTTGGAAACAGAAGGATCTCAGCAAGTTGGAGTCAATCCTGATGCTTCAGAAATTCTGCAAGTAAAGAAAAGGCAAATGCACCTCTATCAGAAGTAAACAGAAACATGACATAACAAAAATAAATTTTCATCTTGTCTTGCAAATCCTTTAGTTTTTTCATTTTTTTCTGGGAAACACAATAGATGGCATTTAAGAATTTTTGTTTAAAAAAGCAACCAAAAGATTGCAATTTATAACTGATAATTTTATTTTTGTGTGGATACTTTGTGATTCATCACTGAACGTATTACAGATTCTGCTATTTATTTAAAGCTGTAAATTAAATTAGTACTAGATGACTGGCAGGCTCAGCTTTGTACCACGGATGGTAGAATATGAAATAATTTGTAATTAATAAATCAGTTGACTCTTATTCCATGTTTGTAATTTTTGGAGAGTTTTATGTTCCTGGAATATTGGCACCATTGACCTAAGAGAGTATAAAAGCACAATTCAGGTGGTTTAAGAGATGAATGAGTCAAAGGCCAGTGGGAGAAAAGTTATGACTGACTTCCCAAAGGCAGGTCCTCTAGCAGACATCAGGGAATCTGTTCTAGACTATCAGGATGCATTCAGGCCACAATTAGTTCTTCAGATTTTAAAAATGAATCCAAAATAAAAAATAAAAACCAGAATTTTGCTTTGCAGTAGGGGTGGCTATTGACAGATTAGGTAGCTGCTTAGAGAAGCACCTGGAATTCAAGTGAGTTCTATTTTAAGAAATTTACTCTTCATACACAAGTCCATTCTTTATATTCAGATTTAATACCAGTCCCTTGTTTTTCAAATTTCTCTGTAAAATCTTTGGGCAAAAGTTACATAATTTGACAGGTGCATCTTATGAGAACCCCCAAATTATCCAATGGCTTTAGATAGATTTTTAGCACACACCAATAACTTTGAGGTGTCAGGGTCCAGTGAGCACAGAAAGAACACACCTTAGACAGGAACATGAGGGGAGGAGGAAATGTCTGGCAGCAGCTGAGCTGGGAGAATTTTCATGGTTTGAAAAGCAGATCTAGAAAATATCAGGGCCTTTGATTTGTTTGGGGAGGAAATGGAATAGCTTTGCTTTCTGATCTTTTTAGCTACAAAATGTGGGATTATATTAAAGCCTGTAATAGAAAAACTGTCAAAGAAATTTTAGCTTACACTCTTAAGGGTATTTTCAAGATGGCGATGAAGGATGGACCATGTAGGCCATGAGAAAATATCAGTAATATTTTTCATCAGAGATGAGGCATTTAGGGAATTAATAAAAACAGTAAAACTCAATCTTACCATTTGTCATTGCAAAACTCTCTTCTAATCACGTCATCTTGATGAAGATTGAATTACAGATTTAATCCAACTGGTGAATTTTGTCACCTGAGTATAAACTCCTGGCTTGTTTTTTAACCCACATCCCTCACCCCAGCTCACAAGGCCATATACGTAGTAGAAGCCATTTTCTGCACAACTCAGAGGGCCTCCAGAGTCTCCCTGATAAAGGAAAACACAAATGTTCAAAGTTTGAAGCAAAATAGCAACAGAAATTCAAATGAGTTTCTCTAATCACAAGACTTTGAAGCTGTAATGATGTTTTTTTTTCCTAACAGATATACCATCAAATGATGCTTAGCCCCTAAGTGGACTTGCAGTTCTGTGACCGGGTCAAATGATACCAGACTTTCTGGATGTAAGTTTTCATTTCTTTCCACTCTGTGACATAAATCTGACAAGGTCACATGAAATTTGCTGGGCATGAAAGTACCAGGAATTCAGAGCCTGGACTCAGAAAGATAAAGATGTGATCCCTGGCATAAATGAAAATTTAAGCTGTCTCACACTCCTCAAAACAGCCTTATTATGAGTTGTTTTGTCTATCTCTTTTCTTTTTTCTTTTTTTTTTTTAAATTTCTGATTTCTATTTCAAAATATGCTTTACAGTGGCAATTTGCACTTTCCTTAGGAAGTGTTGTTCAAATTGTTTCCTACCTTTCAATGGTATAAGTATGAACTTGTTTCACATGTGTTAGCTGTAATGAAAAGAAACATCAATACTGACTTCCCTGCAAGTCCTAGCTCTGATAGTGAAAATCAGATTAGAATTGGCACTCAAGGTAGAGGCCATAACAATACTGAGGCAAAAAAGAGCAAGTTTTCAGGTTTTTATGACAAACTGCCTCAGAAGTCAAGCTTTCCAGGCTGGTCTCGATTTCACAGATCTGTCTGTAGGTGACAGTGGCAATATTGGCTCTAAGGATGCACAACTCAAAGGATACAGCAGAAAGGCTGTTCAAATAAACTGATGTGAGACCAGATACATACGCAGCACATTGCCAAAGCTCTGCAAAGGCTGACTCTTTGCACAAAGAATTAGTGTTCAAGTACAGAAAAAGCAACAGACCACACAAGAATCGATTCCGGGTTTCCGAAGGTTTCCTGCACAGAGCATGCTCTCGTCCAGTCTGTTATCATGCAGTTTGGGTTCATTGCATTTCTTCCGCGAAATCAGCTTGACATTGGCATCTAACAGCTCATCAGATTGGACATCTATGGGACACGCACCAAAAAAATTGAGTCAATTTCTTCCTGTTCCTGTTACATATTGTCTTTTACTCGAAATACAAACTTGCTTGGATGGGATGTGTTAGCCCAGGAAGGAAAGAACTATCTGGCTGAAATTATAAGTTTCCAATGAGTTGGAGTCTGAAGTTTCACTCAGGACAGAGTTGTTTCCTGAATAAAGTGAAGTCAGGTATTTAGAAATTGGCTCCAATCAGCTCTCTCTGTGTAATCCTGCTTTTTCAAGGTGCTGGTTGTCTGCAGCTCCACGAGGCCCTCATGGGACTTTGAGCTGCTCAGCACTTCTCAGACTGGTACTATTAGATGCTTTAACATGCAAACTAATGAAACAGATGAAAACTGAAAATCATACAATATTTAAGGGCAATGATTAATTACAGTGAATCTAAAGACATAACTTGACATCTAAAGGCAAAAGCCTTAGTTTCAAAGTACTACATCTGTAGATAATTAAAGGTGGTTTATTAGTTTGGTTCTGCTTGAGTTTCAGGAAATATTCCATTTCTGCAGTGATTTCCTGAAATGCTAATAATAGCTCTCCTCAAAGAAGGAGACATCTAGTTTGAACACGTTCAGGGTACTTGATGTTCTTTGTTGGGGGGGAAAAAAACCCATAAAATCCCCCTTATCCTTTTTAAGGAAGACTTTTTATTAGGAACTTTAAAAAAAATGTCCATTAAATTTTGTTGGTGCATTCTGATCAAATGAACACACTTGTGTCTTGTGGACTTTAATGGTAATTATATCAGAAGGGAGAATTCAGCCCCACGTACCGTATTGGGCTGTATCAGTCACAAAGCACTAGGACACCTGCAGCCTCAGTGACAGATTTTCCTTCTGCTGCTTTACATCAACACACTGATCAGAACCTGAGAAAATGCATTTTTCACAAAATTGCCATAATGTTTTTTTAAGCATAATAATTTCTCCCCTTAGGATTTACTGTGGTCAATAAAGTTTTTTGGATAGAGTTGGTTGAACTTGAAAAGCTTGGGATTCTTTTTTTATTTTTCAGTACATCTGAAGAACCAGATGCCGCTTCTGAAAAGCTTTATCTGACCCAATGGGCTGGAAAACCGTGTAAAAATTCCTGTCTTTCTTGATCCTGCCTTGAAAGACACAAGCTATACAATAGCCTCTCTTGATACTTCCTTGTTTCTGCAGCTGGCTTCAGATGAAACCATGACACGGAGAGTCAGATGGCAGGCAAAAAAAAATGCATCAAGCATCTTATCAGAACTCTGACAGATTTGGTTGATTTAGCAGTTGGAGATTTCTGCTAATGAGTAATTTGCATGGCATGTTTTAGCTGACCTTAGTTTTGAATTCCATGTCTTGGTTTCACTGGTGTTTAGGTCCCCATTTGGGTCTGGCCACTGAAAGGGGGGAAACACCTTGTCCCCACCAAAATCCAGTTAGCCCACAAGTACCTGTCTCTGCCTTGCCCCATCCAGAAATGACGCAGGAAGCCCCATCAGGAAGGAAGAACTCAGGGAGACATGCTGTTTTCACATACTTTGTTTCCCTTGCACAGTGACCGTCAACAGGCTGCAGTTTAAGTAGTGCTGGAGAGGAGATAAACAATAACAAAATGTATTTGGAGCTAATTTTGATCCCTAACCATTGTTAGCAGTTGTTGCCATGCCAAGGTGCATAAACCAAACATTCAATTTGCCCCCCTATGCTGGATCTGTTCCCATTGTTTGGCTCCTCCTGAGCAGTGACTTCTGCCTGCCCATCACAATTTACATCCCTAGATCACAATTTGGCCTCATTATTTCCAGAGCACAGGCTCAATGAGAATTTTACATTGACTTTAGTGGGAACGAGGCACTTCAAACAACAAAGGTTGGAGGTGATCCATGTGAGTATCAAAAAAAGGATTTACCAATATCATTGTATAGGACACCACCCTTCTCTCTGTATTCGCTATGTAAAATTATTTTCACTGCATCAAATATTTGCTCATGATCCTCTTTCTTCATGATGTTTTGCTTTCCAAGGGCTACTTGGACCTTTGATACTGAATCTCTGGAGGAAAAAAAAAAGTCATTTGTATAAAGATATTTTTATCAGTGGTGGTGAAAACCTGCATTTTTAGTAACAAGAAGTCAAGACATTTTTTTGCTGTTGCAAAGCTTGGCCAGATTTCCTAAAATCATTATAGGAAGGCTTATGTAAGAAAGCAGTGGTGTTGGAAAATACACAACTTAACACAATTTTAACTTGTTGCAGTTGTGAAATAAAGTGATTTCAAGCTGTATGTATATGATTTTCTTTGCATTTCAGGGCAGTGTGCACACAGTCTAATACTGTGGCAGTGATGATGAGTGGCAGCTCATATGGCCATGGGAATAGAGTTTCTTGCCATTGTCTGAGCATATTTAAAATCATCTGTGTTGAAACTATTTCCAGTGTGTAATTTACCTGTTTCCTATGATGGTGGTTTCCAACTGATTGAATATGAATGATGGAGGAAATGTAATATTCTAAGCTAGCTAACACAGAAAAAAATTAAAACTAAGTGCATATTTTGGCTGATTTGAAGAACTTAATTCTGATTTAATATGTGATGTTGTTTATGGCATCCCAAAAACCCCATAGTTTTTCATAGAGTTCTTCTTTTACACATCACAAAATCTCACTACTTTTCTCTTTTTTTCCTCTCACACTACTTCTTTAGCTCATTTTCTTTGAATGGGGCCTAGGCTTGTTATTTCAGCAAGCAAAATTTTCAAGTATGTTTATGGGGTTTTTGTTGTTTTTGGACTTTTTTGGTTGGTTTTTTTTTTTTTTTTCCTTTCAACTGGACTCCCAGTAATCAATTTGATTGCAAATAATTTGGATACCAAGCTACCTTTACTAACCACCCTAATTTTTATACATTTATCTACCCTAATGACAGGATATGCACCTACTCAAGACAGTGTGCAGCAGTAAGAACCCAGCATGATTTAATTAGCACTCCACCACATAAATATTTATCCCCATTTTCAGTCTGTATCTGCAGAAATGCCATCCAGGGATGTTTTCCAGGTGTAGCCTTGGATCCACCATAGATCTTCTTGAGTGTCCTACGAACTTCTGGTTGTCCACATGTTTGGAATGTTTCAGGGGGGTCTGTAGGAGGTTCTGTTGGGGTCTCTTCAGCTGCATCGGAAGAGACAGCAGGTGTATAATGCCAAGTTAATATTAGACTGGAAAAGTTAAGCAACAGGGAGTCACTGGCTGCTCTAGACTACCTACATACTGTCAAATCACTTGCTTCTAATTCTTTACCTGAGCAGGGTGAAACATTACAATATTCCCAATCCACTTCATTATTTTTCCTGATGTAGCACCAAGGTTTTTCATCCTCATCAGGATTCCTGAAGGGAACAGTTGAGAGAATCAGCCAGTGGGAATGGGGAAATCTGCATGAAACTAGTGGAGGTGCTGAGGATTCTTTGGGAGAAGCCTCATGCTGCCATATGAGAGATGAACAAAGATAATATTTTATAAAGTTTGACAAATAAAATGCCTGAACAAGGCACGCAGTGCTGCCATGTTACTATTCCCATACCTATCTTAGCCATAATAAAAATGTAGGACTTGTTCAAAACAAAGATGGAGGCTTCTGGAAGCCTCACATCAGCATGGTTAGAGAAGGCATCTCTAACATTCTGGTGTTTTACGGGCAGGCAGTGTCCAGAAAGATGTGAGATCTTAACACCAACAGTTTTTCAAATTCATGAGCAGTTTGCCCTCAGGGATCTCTTTGATACAGACCACTACAGCTGCTTCTTCAAAATATTACCTGCAGAAGTTGTGTTCACCAATGCCATATGAGTCAGCATTCTTCATAAAGGCATTAAAAGGCTGGTCCAAGAGTTGGTGGGAATTCCAGTGCAGGCAGGTCCTGCCATTTTCTGCTTGGCTCACTCTTCCTCTATATGTAGAGGAGTTCTCTTCATAACAATCATATGGTCCTGTAGAAAGACAATGCTCATATGAAAATGACTTTTTTTGTTGTTCCTTTCTCAAAGTGGTTTCTCTTCCTTCCTTTTCTTGTCCTATATTCAGTTTATGGAGGATCAGAAGATTACTGGGCCAAGTAATTATGTTCCTTATTGTACACAGGCCAGAAATTAGAATAATGTTCCAACATCTGTCCACCTTCTAGCTTGATTGACTTCAAATGTCACTCATCAGAAACAGTCTCCTCAGCCTGGGGAGTCGCAGGCAACTGGGAGGCATCTTCACTGCATCAGATTTTGAGTGTTTAGGGAAAACCTGACATGTCTTCCCTTTGTGACATGTTTTACCTCTGGGAAATGTTTGCTCACTCATCATATACCATTGGCACCTTGCCAAAACACACTTAGAAAACACCAAGATGGAAACTGTTCCAAGCCCCTTTGCTAGCAGTGGATGCAGAAGTCAGCCTCTTCCCCTGGCCCTCTCTCCAAGGTCCCTGGTGCCTGGTGTAGTCAGAGCAGTGGCAGGAAATCACCACAGGATGCTACAGGAATAGCATCAGACAGTCTGGCTGCAGGGGAAGCCAGCCCCGGGCTCTCCTGAGGTTCACCCCTCCCCCTGAGGGCTGTGACATACCGATCTCGCAGAATCTCCCTCTGAAAGGTTCAGGGCACCTGCAGGTGAATTTTGATCTGTATCTGTTCCGTATGCAGGTGCCTCCATTTTTGCAAGGGTTTGGACTGCACTGCATGGATGCTGTCAATGTGGAAAACACAGAACAGCCTTGTCAATGTGCTGAACACTATGCAGCTACCACCACGCCCAATGGAAACTGGGGAGAGCTCCCATTCAGCCTGCTGGCTTTGAGTTCTCATGAAATCTCATAAAATGCATATCACTGGGGGTTTTATCGGTGACTGAACCACCACCCTGCAAATCAAGCATAACTCATCACTGGCCAGACCCATGGATGGGAGCTGCAACATGATTAGGGCAGGATCACCCTCTGCAGTGAGGGATCTCCCATCACAGACTGGCCATGGTGCTGTTCCCACCAAAATTTGTGCCCACCCAGCTGAGCGCTCACCACGCTGGCAGAAGGGACTCCTGTAGGGAGGCTTGCAGCTGCACTTAAAATAGGGTGGGGTTAATATAATCAGGCAGTCACCAGAGTGGCAGTTCTTCTCCAGACACATGTCCTCCACTGTGGAAAACACACATAAAGTACATCATCAGCATTTGTGCGTGCACAAGAGCTGTGCCCTTGCAGGGATCATAGGAAGATGCCTTCCCTTGATGCTCCAAGTAAGCTTTCATTTGGCAGGTGTGGACTTGGGATCTCACTTCTTGATCACAGTATCAATGGCAAAAAATCCGTGGTATCAATGAGCAGTTCCCCACTGCCCACCTTTCACGGCGTAGAGGAGCACTCTGCACTCCTGAAATTTATTTCACTGGATGCTCTTTACACAGACTTTGGCCTGGATGAGTTCCTAAGAACTACGGATATGACTGCTGTGGGCTGTCGAAACAGTCAGCTCAACAAACAGTGGGTTTGTAAAGTGGCAACAGTAGCATTAATTGCCAAAATAAAGAATGTAGGTTAGCAAAAGAGCAATTACCTTTTTCACATGTAGTCCCACCATATGGCTTGGGGCAGTGACAGCTGAAGCCACTTCGTTTGACTTCACATGTACCACCATTCTTGCAGGGGTCGGAGTAGCATGAGTCTGTAGAGGTAAGGGTGGAGATCTTTCAGCCTCTCAACCTTCATCACCTGCTTTTTCTGCTTGCATCTTTTGATTGCAGGAGTCTGTCTTCCTAGGCACAGCATCCTGTGTATCACGTGCTGTGCTTATGCATCAACTCACTACCCACAGGAGCAGGATGAGCTGGTGCAGAGTTCATTCCAAGTTGCAGTGGCTCATAGCTTTGGGTCTGGAGATCCTCTACTCCCCTTGCCCTATTACAGAGCTGTAATGGAGCAAGTCCCTTTCTTTGATCAGAGATAGATTTGCCTCTGTGCCATTGCCTCTGGCTGTCTGCCTTCATGCAGTGAATCTGGAGTGATGTGGGCTTGGCATTGTCCTGTTTGAAACGTAGCATTACTTCTCCCTTGAAAAGCTATCCACTACCATTAGAATCTACCACAACTTTGTGTGACTGTGTCTCGAGGGAGCTGGCACCTGCTGAAAACCACTCATGTGCTGTTCCTGACACTGTGCTCAACATTTCCACTGCAGTCCAGGCTGCCAGGAGCAATTGGTATTGGAGACAGCCAAAAGTCATCTCAGCTTGCTTTGTACTGGGGGAAAACTTGGGGAAAGTAAGGTAACTTCCCTGCCTCTCCTTTTGAGGCTCCTGAGCAATCTCAAGGATCCTTTCCTGTTCTCCTGAAGTTTGGCAAAACAAAAAAAGAAAAGGAAGGAAAACCCCTGCAACTGATAAAAGAAGAAAAAA
>VWZN01010428.1:395086-407206 GCA_013396955.1 Regulus satrapa | reverse complement strand
CCCGGAAACGAAAAAAAAAAGAAAAAAAAAAAAAAAAAAAAGAAAAAAAGACAAAAAGAGAAAAAGAAACCTGCTCTACATTTGGTTCCTAGCATAAATACAGAACACATATCCCATGAAAACAGCAATTACATCTTACAGTGTCTATAGACAAATAAGCCTGTGCTTTTTGTAGTAGCAATCAGAAATGTTCTGCATGATCAGAATCCATCCTGTGAAACCTGGAGATAAAACACAGGATCCTTACAAGAGAAATACAAAGAAGAACACTGCAAATGATCCTCCTGACTCATCCCTTTGATGCAGGCATTTCGAGAGCAGGCTGGCAGCCAGGCCTGCCACGCTCATGCTTCAAGCACAGGGTTGGGATTTTACCCCTTCCTTGCTTCCTGCCCACCCCTGAGAGGTACCTTTCATGGTAAAGATGTCACTGAAAGATGTCTCAATCCAGCTAATTTCCTCTGAGACCTTCTTCTGGAGGTTGGTGTCCTGCTCTGGTTCTGCATAGTAGTAGTTCTCATCGTAATCAGCCTCATCTGCAGGGAGGGGTGAGAAGAGAGTAAAAGAACAGAGGAATTAAAACTGGAAGGAGACAAGTTATGAAAGAAGTTATTCCTGAGGTGGACAGTACTTTTCCCTTTCAGTTTATTTGGGATGTCAGTGGGTTTAGAGACCATCTTGAGGACCAAAGTTGCTGTTCAGCTCTTCCTGGGCATAGGCAGAGCTTAGCTAGGGCTCAGCATGGCCACCCTGAGCACAGCTGGCCCCAGTCTAGGATGCTCCTGAGGGGCACTGGAGCTCTGGCTGCCCAGCTGACTCCTGTGGTGACAGGATGGCAGCCAGGATCCTAGAGGGGATGCAGACCTGGGCTCTCAGGCCAAGGAGAGGCCCCCGTGAGGTACCACAACCAGGACAGATGCTGAGGCTGGTACCAGCACAAAAAGAGATTCAGGTTCCTGTAAGAAGAGGGGATTTTCTTTGTCCAACTGCTTTGCTGACCCTCACCACCACTGCTGCAGAATGAGGCAGGGCCCTCCCCAGTACAGGGGTCCCTCTGTATGGGGACACAGAGTCGCATCTCGAGAGCAGTCAGGGGGAGAAGAGGGCCTGAGGCACCTGCATGGCTTTGTGACTTGTCACCCACAAAGCAGCCTTCAAGGAGCGAGGGCTGGGCACTGCAGACACGTTATGAGGAGCCCAGCCCTGCCTCTGCCAGCCCAGGGCCTACAAGAGCCAGTGTCCTCACGGGTGGACCGTGGCTGGGCCAGCCATGCTGGGGTTGTTTGGTTAAAGGGGACTGGTGGCTCCTTGCACAGGTACAGCTCTCGCCAGTGGAAGCCACTCCAGTGTTTCAAAGACAAGCTATGGTAATGAGAAAAGCTAAGCTACGTACAGAGGCATTTTAAAAAGCTCTCCCCTGGGGCCGGACCGATGGCCCCATGGATAATGCTCTGCCTTGAACTGATTATCGACTGCATTATCTTAGTTTTCTCTCCTCATTCATTCACTTGCAGCCTTTATCTTTATTCTTTCTTTGCTTCTGAAAAAAAAAATTCTACATTTGTACAATGGGTGTTTTATATTTCATATTAAAATAGAACCGTCTTTTTTTCTTCCTTTTTTTTTTTCCTACATGCCAACTCTCATTTCTCACCAAAAAAAAAAAAAAAAAGAGGAAAGTTTCACCTCATTTATTACTATGTCAAGTCAAGACTCCTTTTCCTCAGCTCATTATTTCCATAGGAGCTGAGTCTTGACTATGTGCAAGTGTTGCAGAAGAGTACGCCTTGCTGAGGAACAGAAGGATCTCGGTGAAAGATAAGGACACTGTCTACACTGTACAAAATTAAATTTAATGCTATGTAGTTAAGGAAGAAAAACAAAAAGGAAGTTTTGCCTGAAATGCAGCCTCCAAGTTTGCTTTGTTGGAGAGAAGATTTTGCAAACGACTTGAGGTTGAGGGAACTGTCTGTAGTAGTCTGATTTCGTATCCCCTGTTTATTTTCAGAATCTTAGAGGGGCATGCTACATTTTATTACACAGGTGCTGTCTAAAGGATGGGGTATCCCTTTTTATGGAAAAATATACCTGCTAGAAGTAATGAAGGATGAACAGGGGAATCATGGCTGCAAAAGGGACTGCAAACATGCCAGCATGCTTTACAGAAGCTGGTGAGGATCTCCTGAATCAACAGAGGAAAAATAAGTACCCCAAATGAGCACAAATAGCTAAGCCACTGTAGAATCATCTACCCTGGTTTTTAAACCAACTGCTCAGTGTGTGTTGTTAAGAAATGATGCTACTGTCACTTGATTTTTGTCTGGCATAATTTCTCAGATTAATCATTTATTAAGAACACTTATGTAATTACTTGACATGTTATGAACTATTTTTAAGTTCAGCTCTTCTGTAAACAAGATAGCCAAGAAGTAATTCATGTTTTGCAAGATGTGCTTCTGGTGGCTCTGAGAGATTCGGGGGCACAATCTCCCCTGTGCACAGATGGGGCAGTTTTGGGAGAGGCTATAGCACACCTGAGGCCAGTTTGGCACCCAGCAGCCCTCAAAGAGGGGAACTTCAGGTAACTGGGGCTGAGGTAAAGCAGACAACCCTGAGCAACCCCCTCAAGGGATGGCAATTACCATTCCAAAAAATTTAATGGCCAAGGCATGGAGTTAAGGGTGCATGTGGAAAGGGCTCAGAAGACATCAGCAAGCCCTATTGGGTACCCTGTTCCCCATGTGGATATGAGAGTCAGGAAGCTGAGGTTACTGGACAGGAGACCAGCCAAGGTGATGTAAGAATAACAGATCTGAGAAATGACCAGTGTCCGTGCTTTCCTCATTGCTATCGCTCTTCATGAAACTGAGGAACACACAGAGCTCCTACAGGTCACATGAGTGATATTTCCCATCTCCCAGCTATTCCATGTCATCTCCAGCTGCATGAAGCAGTGAAAAACAAAGACCAGAAAACCCTCACTGGGGCATACAATATCAAACTAAAATATGTCTTCTTAGTTATCACTATTTTGACACTAAATAACTATTTGGCTTCCACATCTCTTATTTAAGAAGTGCTCCCATTCCAATTTTTTAAATTATTCATAACAAGCCATAGGTTTAGTAAAGCAAAAACAACACTTTTTTTCTATCTGAGCACATAATTAAAGCACAAAGTCTGATACACTGGTTGATTTAAACATATTACTAAATCAGAGTGTTCGTTCTTTGTAAGTGCTGGAAAACCTTAACATGCTTAAAAAAAGCAGTGATCTGACATTTGTCACTGAAATGTGACTATTACATGAAATTAAATTAGACATCCTGCATGCAAATTTTCAAAGAATAACTTTCCTCTGTGTAGTACAAAAAATCCCCCCATAATTGATAGACAGAGATTGACTTTTAAAGCTTCAAATCAGCTTTGAGGTCTGGGTGATCTTTTAAACTGCGCAAGCTTTCATCTGCAGTTTTTCACATTGCCAAGAGCTGTCAATCAAGCAATGGATTTCTGATCAATATCCCCTTGTTCATTAGCTTACATGGGCTCTCTCTCACGGAGAGAACAGATACCCCAATGCCGACAGTCACACTGTTTTCAAAACCTTCCCTGGATCAAGTGATGACTAATGTTCCAAGTGGGAAAGTGATGCATTAGGATGCCATCGGGTGACCTGAATTGCGAGGTAACTTTGTTGGACTGCAGTTGTCAAGATGAGTGATGTGCAGAGTTAAAGCCTATTGCCAACACACATCAAGAGTGCCAGAAAGTACCCGGCATTTATTCAAGCTCTCTGAACCTCTGGAGACTGACTGAAATCTGGCCTAATTTAAGCAGGATGAGTTTTCCTACAACCCCCCTAAATACTTTTTGTCCCCAGCTCTGAGATTATTGCAGTGTTATTTTTATGAGGCTGAAATCCTGACTGTATTTTAAATAATGAGATATTCCCCATTTACTTCTGCAGAGATGAGACCTCACAGTATTTCCTCCCTTCCAAGCGGGCTGTGGCTGCGAGCAGCTGCAGCTTCAGAAAGAAGGGAGACCAGCTAACAACAAAGCCAGAAAGCCTTTCAAATAGTTTTGTGGCTGTTACTTAAAAGCAGTTTTGCAGCACTTTTTTCCTCTGAGGGATGGATGCAGGGTGAAGGGGAATTGTGATGGCTGAAGGAATGGAGACTTTAAGGGGGATGGGGAGTAGGAGACTGTAGGAGCAGTGGAGGGACAGATGTAAGGACCATACACCATAAGGCAGGGAATGAATTCAGAAACTGAAAGGGGTAAGCTGCTATCAAAAGGCAGATCAACCAGTTTGGACAAGGCTGTGTAAACAGGTGTGTAAACCCTGAATCAGGTGCATGACTGTGGCCAAATATTTGAAGAACCCAAATACTAGGCTCAGACACAAAAAATATTTGGAAATTTGTTTTGTGCACACACATTGTTAGAACAGCAACATTGATTTGAGCACTGCTGTATGAGCAAGAAGATTTCTGGTTTGACCTGACAGTCCAAATACCACTGGAATGAACAGGAATGCAGATGAACAATGAGTGCATGCTAAAATCCACTTTTCTTTCTATTTTTTTTTTTTTTAATGAGCAAGATTATTGCAATATTTCATTAGGGCTGCATTATAAACTCAGAGCCATTGAAATCAAGAAAAGAAAGAACAGGGCTTACCTGCAAATATCCCAAACTTATTGATAAAACCATAATCTTCTACATAAACCACATAGGCTGTGAAAGGATATACAAATCCTCACACATCTTACACATCCTCACGCAGTATTCATCACAGCTTTTTCTTTATCAACATCTTAATGCGACACAGCCTTTAATGATTTTTTACTTGCTTGGGCTTGTTTTTGAATCTTCTAGCACCTGGGACAAAGCCTTGCAGACATAAGTTCCACAGTTAGTTGTATGCTTCAAGGGAAAGTCAGCCTTTGTTTGTCTGATCTCCAGTTTTCATCTCCAACTGGGCTCTTTGCTTATCCTTTTGTGAGGTTTGCAGCCCGGCACCATGACCTCTCCTGCAGACCACAACCCCCTGTGTCACCCATGGGTCTCCAAAGCACATGAAGGCAGGGAGTGGCAGAAAAGTCCCAGTTTGGTTCAGAACTGAGAGTTCCAGGTGTGGCCCAGGAGAGCCCTGTGATCAGCTGCATGTTGGTACCTGTACCTGCTGTACCTGTTTTTGGTTCCAGTGTGTCAGACACGCTCCCAGATGGGACATGGTGCAGAATTGACTCTTGCACTGACACAGCACATGTGGAAGTCTGAAAGCACTCACCATATTACTTGTCCAAAGTCAAACAGACTTTCTACTTGATCACAGGCCATATTTTAAGCTCAGCAAGGCTCTCCATGAAGGTAATATAATTTATCCCTGGGCAGTAATGAAAGGTCTTGATGAACCAGATTGCCAGCCTTTCAGTTTTGTGGCAAGCAGAAGTTGAAATGGAGAAACTGAAACTACTTACCTTCCATCATGTTGTCCCAGAAGGAAAAATGGGAAGCCTGCATGAGATAACAAAGGTCAGAGAGTCATTTTCAGGGAGAAATGAAGCCAACACAGAGCTTTGCTTACTGTACAAAGATCCTGTTTGCTCCTAATGCCAGACATCCAGATAAGGCTGCTCCCCACTTTGGAGCTAGCTGACCTAGATTTTAAAAGCTTTTTGAAAAGAGTAACAAAGAGTCAACAACCCATGGAAGTGGTCTGGCTTTTCCAAGCAGTGAAAAAGGCTCTTTTTTCCAGAGCCTGAGCTGCTGGGTTGGTTTGATTTGGGGCAAACCTGAATGACCTAAATGAGTCTCTTTGCTTATGAGGTGATGGCACACTGGCTATTTGTCCAACTTCTCTGAGATGCTAAGAGAGGCCATGCTCCAGCTGGCTGCCAAATCCAGAGGCTGGGAGGTGCCTGGGCACGGCAGCGTGGATTTGGGCAGTACAGCATGGCCCAGGGCCTTACACCTGGTGCACCCAGTGGGACCTGGACCCCAGGAGCTGGAAGGCTGTCAACAATCTTTGGATCTAGGAGAATATTTCTGGCACTCTCCAGGAGGAAATACCGTGTGTCTCACCTCCAGCATGGGGCTCCAGCCTCTTCTGTTTGGCTCATGATCAAGGGCAAGCAAGACAAGGGAACAGAAGACGGAAAACAGCTCTTAGCCTTTGAAGAGTGTGAGTGAGTTTTGTCTGAAAGGAAAGGCACTGACTCTACACCAGGATGCATCTTCAGCGTGACAATTTCCGTTTGCTTTCCCTATTGCTCTAAATCCCAGCTGAGGACAGGATTACTCAGCTGCAGTGAGGATATATACATGCTGACAGAGGGTGTAAAGGAGATTTGAAGCTGTTATTCTTCATCCCTCACATAATTCTAGGGAATAAAATGCATTTCCAAACAGTTTAACACACATGGTAAGGATGGCATACATACATGCAATTATTATGTGTATTATCTATGCATTGCTATAGATACAATTAACTGTAAATATATTCCCTGTTTAGTCACACATTATATATAGAAGAAAGACATTCTCAAATAATGCTGGTTGAGACTAAGAACAAATGAATCAGAAGCAATGAATAAGAAACAGGACAAAATAAAAAGCTCAGAATTCACGTTTCTGAATATTATCTGGAGTATATAAATGAGCTCTTGCTTCAGGCACGTTTGCGTCCCTCTTGTGTTTGAGCCAGGGAGAACAGACACTCCAGTTCTCCCCTTCCCCACTGACTTTAATGAGAGCAATGTCCCCTGAACCACTCAGCAGAGCCCCTTCCCAGGTGCATTTGAGTGAGCCACACACATATAGAACTAAATCCTTTGCAGCTGGAAGGACACACATCCTCGCACAATTGCTCCTCCTGAATGAGTGCAGAGATGATGGTATATGAGAAGGCTGTAAAAGCTCTGTCTTTGCTGTATGTTTCTTGAGTGCAGGTACAGCATTTGTCAGATCCTTTGCCAGACCCCAATGGAGACTAGATAAAGCAAAGGTCTAATTGCTCCATTTACAATTAATGGTAGCATTCATCCATAAACACAGACCAAAACAAGCCCTGCAAGTGTATTCCTTTCTTTTGGAGGAGCAGATGAAACAAAGAACAAGGAAGCAGCACTGGGAGCAGGATGATGCAAGAAACATTTAATCTTGTTCTCCAGCTCTCTGTGCTGCCCTGTTGTGCTGTTTCCCTTATGGGGTTGGAAAGGGTTTGGGTCTGAAAGGTTTGACTTAGGAAAGTGAGCTTCCCCCTGCACCCAGGACAGCCATTGGCACCCCAGGGAATGCTGGAGGGTTTCAGCCCAGGCTGAGTGAGGTGCACCAGGCTGTCCTGTGCCTCAGTTTCCCCAGCTGTAGGGTGGAGATGACAGTCTCACAGTGCTCACACCCCAAGGAAGCAGGAAAGATGAGAGATAGAGCATTGTGCTACACTACTTCTTTCCCAGGATATCCACCTGCCGCTCTGTCCAAACATGGGTAGAGCTGACCACAAAAAGGCAGATACCCTAAACTCCCTCTTGCAATAAAGTGGTGCCCTCAACAATGTGCAGGTTTACAGTGTCATCCTTCAGAGCTGGCAGTGCCTTGGTGGCTGGTGACTGAGTCCCAGAGTTTAATTCCTGCTTTTGAATGAAAACCTCTGTTCTGTTGCCACAGTATAACTATGACTGGGAACAAAGACTTCTGGAGCACCCAGCATAGAGTTCAGGAGTTAAACACAATCTTTACTGTAAGGCTCCTGTATCTCCTGTGCTGCAGCTCTCCCTCCTTGTGTGCCTGTCACAAGCTGCAGCAGCAGAGCCACAGGGGACTAAACCTCTGGCAGAGCTGACTTCTCAGCATGGAGAGTTTTCTCCTCTGTCCTGAGGTTCCCTGGACTACTCACCAGACCACACTGGTTTTGAAGCATTTTCACCCCTGCTAGCCAGCAGAGGGACAAATTTTAGCTTTTTGACTTCATGGTGTGAAGCTTGCCATGGTGGTGCGCAGCAGAGGAGGGGAAAGAACTCGCCCATCCCTCCTGCGTGCTGGAGCTCTCCCCTTCATCCCCTCCAGGAGAGGATGTGGGCTGCAGGATGCTGCTGGGCATGGATCGAGAGGAAGCTGTCGGGAGGGGGGCACAGGCTCCAGGAGGGAGAGCAGAGAAGAGCAGGGGGGCAGCGCAGGCAGCCCTCCTGCCGGCAGTGCCGTATTGCTGGTGGCCAGCAGAGGAGGATCTTGTCCTTCCGACGAGGTGCAACACCGAGCCCAACGAGGAGCAGGATTTGAACAAAAGGAAGGGGGCGGGGGGGAGAAGAAATTAGACTGCGGGGATGGTTTCACCAAACGGTTTCCTTGCTGCAGCTCGACACCGGTACTTTGTGTGCTCTCTCAAGTGGGAATAAAATCACTGGATTCTGTTCGCAGCAGTTCTGCAGTGATGAGGGATGGAGCTGGAAGAATTTGCAGAGCAATTTTAAATTTTCTTACTTTGGGCTTATTAAAAAAAAAAAAAAAGAAAAAGAAAAGGAAAAAGAAAAAGAAAAACCTAGGAGGGAAATTTTACATGGGTAGCAGTGCACTGCTGGCTATGGAGCCAACTATGTTTACAGAGCTCCTGGAAAAAAATTGTGAAATTCAAAATATCCAAATTTCTCGTGACCTTTGTTTTCTTTAGTCACTGTAGTGATTCTCTTCACTAAATTTTCATTCCTCCAAAGAACCTTCAAAATTTTGCTAAATAGATTTTGTACTAATATGAAACATTGCAGATACATGGTACACTAATTTTTTTCCATTTCAACTCCTTGAACGAGAGAGACTAATGAAATGTAATAGTCAATATTTCAAACAGGAATGACAGAACCATGAGCTTTCTTTATCTCAGGATGGAATCCTATGGCTTTTTCTCAGACAAAAATGTCCAGTTAATCTCTAGCAATTCTTTCTGAAAAAACCCAGGAAGATTTGACCCCAAATTCAAGGGAAATTATTTACAGCTGCCGAGGGCATTCTGCAGTTGAACTGTTTATTGTGTCTTGGGTACATTGCTACCTCTTATTACAATAAAAATGAATCACTAAAAGACAAAAGCAGGTAGAGAAAGAGAGCAAAAAGGTGACAGCCCAGGGTTATGCTGTGAATTTACATGTGTGCAAAACAGACTTCCAGAGAAAACAGTCTAATCACTCAAGCTTGCATGACAGAGTAGCAAAATAGATGAAAATTAGCTCTATACATGCGCACACACTGCAACAAAGCACTACAGGAATTCCAGTGTTAAATGGAAAAAGAATTGGCTTATTCACTCAGTTGCATTAAGTCCTGCAAATTCTCCTGCAACCTGTCATGGAGTGGCCTCTGTGGCAGGAAAGCAAAGATTATGCTTTCATTCGTTCATCTGTACAGCCACAGCTTTGCAGCCAAGAAGGAGGTGGGATGGGGTTGAACTGGAGGATGAAGATGGATATTTGATCAACTTCCATCCACAAGTGACACAAGCCATGAAGGAGCCACGAGGGCAGACACAGCTACTGCCTTCTCGTAGTGAACCCCTTGATCCTGCTGACAGCTCTCAGTAGGAACCTTTGTCTGGGCTGCTTGCCAAAGGAGGAGGGAATCGACAGTTCTGATGCTCTTACAATCGGCCAGATTTTTGCCTGCAACCATCTTGGGTAGTGACAGTCTTTGAACTTCAAGGGAAAGTGGCTTTTCCAGCAATGACATTGTATTTCTCAGCCAAGGCCATGGTTGCAGTATAATGAAAGCAGGGCATATTATCATCTGGAGCACACATGCAACACATGTTGTGTTTTTAGCCTGGGAAACCATTCTCTCAAAGGATTCCACCAAAACCTCTGAGTTTGCCTCCTGCCCCCACACTGAACTGCAATTTGTGTATCAGAGTAAATGGTGTGTTCCTTATCAACCAGTTCCAGAGTACCCAGAGAAGTTCACACTTAGTCTCTATTTTGCTGATTATTTAGTGGTGAACTTTTCCCATAGTACTCCTGATACAAAACCCACAGGAATTCAGGAAAAAAAACCCCAACATCTTTCAGAGGTGCTGCTGAAACCAGCTTGGTCCTCTGCTCAGGAGTTTTCCAAGAAATCTAAGTTTCCAAATTAATCTTTGCTCCGTAAGAGGTGGCCTGGTATCAGCTGGGTATTTTCAAAGCTTGCTGGTGGTTGAAGTACACTCATGCTCTCAGGTGAAAAATGGGGTCAGCCTTGGGTGCCACAGCACAGGGAAGCTACAAAATGAGTTTCGGGGGCTGCAAGAGCCAGCTAGTCACACTGACACGAGAGCCTGTGCCATCAAACACTCCTGCAGCCAGTCCTGGGAATGCAGGTTATACTGCTAGACTTAAAGCTTATGCAAAGTCATTAAGTCCCTTTAGTTACACGGGATATCAACCTGCACGCTGCAGGGCATAAGCTGATTGCCTTCAGGGGTCAGCGAGGAACGCTTCCCTCTCTGAGAGCACGGTGCAAAATTAGCTGGGGGCGCTCCCAGGGCTTTGTTGCTTTCCTGCTGCATCAGGCAAATTTAGGGGAGCACTGCAGAAGGGTTTTACACCTGGTGGGCCACAAATCCAGGCGGGCTTGGCAGCATTCGCTTCTCTTCGGGGTGATCGCTGCGCGACACAGTTTCACAGCGTGAAGCCCTCGTGTGCATGGTGCAGCACTGCAGTGAGGGTGAGGGAGGCAGAAATGGGAGTTTACAATGGGAATGGATCTGTAGGGGGTTAGAAAAAGATCTCAGACAGAGTTGACTTTGGAACACCCAAAAATGTTGGTCTCCAAGCACCTGAGGCAAGGAAAGGCCTGCACTGCTGGCAACAATATTGTGCTTGCTGTGGGCCAAGAGGGAGATAGGGCCTTATGACAAGGGGTTTTTTTTACATTTCTTTGATCTTAATGTGATACTTTTATCCTTCCCTTTCTACTACTAAGTGCAGTTGGTTACTGGATTGAGCAAGGCTCATGTTTTCAAAACACTTTACACCACAACTAAATGAACATCAATTTTTTGAAGTTCCAAAATATTAAATGAAGAGCCACTTCTGCTACTCTGACCCTTGCAAGTCTTCCTTCCCACTGCCAGGGAAGTTTTCAGGGATATCTGTTACAAGGAAAAAGCTTGATCTGAACAGCTGTAGATTTTAAAGCAACTTTTTTTCCTGCGAACATGTGCTAAATAACTTTAGAGCGCTGTTAAGTGGGAGCTGCAGCCTGGGGTACGGGAAGAGCTGCCACTGGAGTGTTGTGAGATCCAACTTTCTATAGTCCTGTTCCAGATTTCTCTAGCCCAACTCAGCACAACTTTTAATCCTGTCATTTAAATCTGACTGCATTCCAGAGAAGTTGCTTCAATGCAAGTCTGGATAACTGAGGATACATAGCTCAGTTGCAGCAGAGTTCTTTGGCTTTCTCTTCAGCTAATTAAGGAATATTTGACAATAAAATGCCTTGATGGCAGGCACATTTCTACCACAATATCTTGCTGAGCAGAAGTGAAATGAAAATCAGGGGAAAAAAAACCCCAACCCAAGAAGACCTGCCGTGTCTGAAGACACTCTTCGGTGCAGTTGCATCACATATGCTAAAGTAAAGGACCAAATTCATTGCTCACCATGCAGCTTTGTGCCTTTTATGGAAATAGTTTGGATTCATGCAGATGGAATCAGTTTCTTTTCAGGTAGCATGAAAAAACTGAATGAAAATTTTTGTCTTAGGTTTCTGCTCCAAACCTGCCAGATCCATGAATGTTCAAGTATTTTCTTGTTCTATTGTGACATACTGCTTGAACCACATTTGACTTCTGCTATATTTCAACAATACTATTTGTTAATCAGCTTATTACTTATACAACTTCTAAAACCAGATTCAAATAAAAATTATAAAGATTACTAGTTCTAGAAGAGGATGAAAATAGGAATTTAAGGGTGTTTTCTGTGGTTTCAGTAAAGTGCAGCATCTATTATTTTTTCATTCAAACTATTTCAATGCAACTTTTCTTCTGGACAAATCATTAAGACAAAAATATCCTCTCATAACTTGTTTGTCATGCAATGGTCACATCATGGCAACTCATTCCCTCCCCCCCCCCCCCTCTTT
>VWZN01010428.1:369196-395036 GCA_013396955.1 Regulus satrapa | reverse complement strand
CTGGGATCCATGCCAAGTGCTAAGCCAGAAAACCTTGTTATATTAATTATGAAGAAAAAGCATGTTTTATTAAAAACTAGCCTGCTGAATATTCTGTCGTGCTGCTTTTCAGTGACAGCAGAATGGCTTTTGCATTTTAGCAATGTTAATGAATTTTCAGGGGTGGGGGAGATATACTCTACATTTTCCATAGCAATTTTTAAAGCAAAGTCAGATCAGGACTGTCAAAGCATTGAAGCAATCTAACAATTAGGACTAGTCAGAAAAGATCTGGGCAAAACTTCATGTTGTCTAAGATTGGCCCCCATTTTCCTAACTGAGCATGAATTAACACTGAAAAAATTATGATGAGCTTATTTGTATTATATGGTTCTCCCACAGTCTGTAAAACTGGCATTTAAGTATTCTAGAGCTGATACCCCCAGTAAGATGCTACATGTACTACTGGACAAAGTGTGACATGGGTCCTGGTGATACCCAAATTAATAATTACTGTCTTGTGTCATGAAAATCACTTATCTCAAATTCCAAACTTATTAAAAAAAAAAAAAAATCTATGCCCCATTAAACCTCGTCACTATATATTTTTCCCAAAGCATTTAATGTAAACACATCAACATCAGAATTTTTGCAATGCATTTCAGAATACATGAACCTGCACACACAGGAAAAGTCACTAAGAAAGCAGATGTTTAAAAGAACCTCAGATTCCTTCCCGAGAAAATCTACTTGATTGCTTAGAAGAACAAAAGAATTTTTTTAAAAACTGACTTTTAACTTTCCTTTGATTACAAGTCATTCTTTCAGTCTTCTTTAAAGAGGAGATGAATAGATGTAGGAAAGTATATCAAGCTCTGCCAGAGAAGAGCTCTGGTCACCCCTAGCTGTGTTGAATATTTTGCCATTAACCTTCCTCCCACGTTAGTGACAACGACAATTCCATCATTCAAAACATATGGCTTGGGGAATTTTTACCTTTTACAGAAGAGTTTGCAAAACTGCCAAGGCAGGGCCTACCTAACCTGTTTAATCTGATATTTAGTCCCTTCAGAATGAAGACTGGAAATAAGGAGGAAAGTTTTTGTGCTGAGGGTGGTGAGTCGCTGGCACAGGTTGCCCAGGGAGATGGGGGATGTCCCATCCATGGGAATGTTCAAGGCCAGGCAGGATAGAGCTCTGAGCAACCTGGTCTTGTGGAAGATGTCCCTGTCCATGGCAAGGGGGTTGGAGCAAGATGACCTTTTAGGTGCCTTGTGACCCAAAACATTCTATGATTTTAAGATGAGTTGCCCATGCTGCAGCCCAGGGTTTTGGGGCATTCCTTCATGCCCAGGGCTAGGAGGGGGACCATGCTCCCCACCACAGACTACTGGGAGTGGTGTGGCCACTGAGACTACCCAGAAGAGCCATTCCTTGTAGATGTCTGCTTCAAAACACCCATGGGGCTTCACTCTTATGTTGAATTAACTTGGTCACCTCAGTGGCCTGAAATGGAGATACAGCAGAGCTGGCACATGGAAAGAAAAGAGAATAAAAACATACTCACGCTCAAACAAGTGGTCCCTAGGAGAATAACCAGTGGAAGAACCTGAAGTGTCAAAGCACTGTTAACCATCCTTGTTTTGCTTGAAATGAGCTTTTGCTTCTTGCCTATGTTTTTACAGACAAGCCACAAACTTTTGAGGGTGAGCTAATTCAGTGCAAATATTTAACTGTACTTCAAATATTGTTTAATGTTCAACAGATTGATCTGATCAGATAAGTGCGTCCTGTCCAGATAATCATTGAATTGACTAGTGGCAATTGTTTCAAATCAGTAAGTAACAAGGATGAGAACAGTATAAATTAACAATAAAAACAAGCTTTCACCTTGTATTACAATTATCTTTCAACTATTATTTTAAATTGGAAAAAAAGTACCAATCATATTAACTGTTCTCCCACCTGAAAAACAGTGAGATCCTGTTATATAATATATGATTTTTTTAAAGTATCAAAGTGGGTTATTTGATTATTTTCGAAATTTCAAACATGAATCAGAGTTCATGTTCTCAAGCTTTTGTCCACTAATGTGAGAACCAGGATTTATTATTTTTAAAATAAAAAAATCTAAATTACTGAGTAATATCTATTCTCCTGAGGCTAAAGCATTTGTAACAACAGTAGCAAGTGAGGAAATCAAACTATTACTGCAAGAATAAGCAACCCTCTGTTGTGGAAATGCTGACAAACTTCTGCTGATCAGATATTGTTTGTGCTGCATGTTACAAAAACAAATTATGTGACCATTCTTTCTCTGAGACACTTTAGAACCTGAAAAGGAAGAATTTGATAGAAATAGTGTCCATGTGTTGAAGTATGAGGAGGAAAACAGTAAAATCCCAAGGGCTTCAAAATGTCCCATCCTGAATGTGATTTTGTGGTGAGGACAGTTGTTAGCACTTGATTACAGTGACAGGTGCTGAAATTTGGATGCCAGAGAACCTTATCTCTGATGATTCCTTACTCTGGAGCATGAACATTCCTAAAGGAGATTTCATACACCAAAAAATACACAAAGAATTTTGATATCCTGACTATGCCACATGTACATACCTTAAGCAGGTGCCTGCAAGCAATATGTGTTTAAGACAGTGTGTTGGTGGCCAGCCACAAATATGAGTTTATGAATTTCCAGATTCTTTAACTAGTTAGAAAGACAGCAAGATGAAAGGAGTTAGATAACACATGACTTTATGTAATGTGTCCTTGAGTAAGCTGATTTGCACTGAATTTTAATAGAGCCCTGATTCATCAAATCTCAAACAGAATTAAGGTATGGACTGGATCCTAATAACATCATGCTTTATATCCATGAAAGATAAATTAAAGGATGCAAAACTGCTATTGACAAACATTGATTATATGTACTTTGATGGACTTTGAAGTTGTGCCAGATGCGTCTTATCAGCCTCCGAAGTTTTCTTTTAAATCTCATTGCATAAGGCTTTTACTTTTTAATTATTTTTCCCTCAGCCTCTTTGATCAAGAAAAAATGTAGATCATATTCGTGTGATGCTATTTCCTATGCATTTTATTTAGATATGCCCCTGTGCACAGCTCATGATATATAAAAAAAAATGTTGCATGGCACCTAGCAATCTCACCCTGTTATCCTGGGTGCTATTTAATACTTAATTGACCTTCTCAAGCTGCTGAGTGAAATCCTGCCATGTGCAGGGAGCTAGCATAATGCTCATGGTCCTTTTATATTATTTAAATCTACACAATACAGTGCAAGACACAGGGTTGCTGGTCTCTGTTTCCAGGAGGATTTTGACCAGTGAGAATGTCCAGTCGACCCATTTTTATTCTACCCCCTGATGGTGGCAAAGTGGTCCTCATGTCAGACCCAATGGGAAGGCAAACCTTCCTGCAACTTCTTCTGGTTTTAGGAGATGAACTGAAGTTTATACAAGAAGTTTAAACAAGTAAAATCCTTCTTTTGTTTTCCTATATATGGAAACATTGTCAGCAGAGAGCTTCAGGAAACTGAAAAGAGGCTTTGGAACCATTCTGATATTTCAAAGTTGTGAGCCCATGTGGACATCTTGCTTTTCTTGTCCGTCAGGATAGGACCACTCCCTTCTGGACATGGGAATGCATAAATTGTATTGCTGTGCATGGCAAAAGGCTTCAAAGATGGTGCAGGACTAGGGAACAGGTGCTCTCTCTTTTTGGAATTGACTATTCCCTACATCTCCAAGCCCATCCTAGTGATCATTGCTTGCACATCGAACATGAAGCATTTCGCTGTGAAAATTTAGGTGTCTTCCAACTTTAACTATGGAGAAAAAAGAAAGAAAAAACCCATTGAATAATTTTAAATTGAGAATAAATAGATGAAAACAAAAGTTTGAAGTACTGGATCAGGACTGTGGTGGGCTGGGAGTTTTCTGCATCACTGTCGATATTGCATTGAACAAATAATTTCTCTAAATACTCTATTCTCATCACAAGAGTGTGTCTAGTAACTTCTCTACTTTCACTATGTCCTGTCTGTTTAGATAATAAACTCTTCTGGCTCACCATTCCTATATTAATGAGCAGCTCCAGGCAAAAGACATGCACTGTCCTAGCTGTGATATCTACTATAAAGGAAGAAGAAAATAACCTAAAAGGCTGTAGTCGCAAATGATTTATTTGGAATTACTTCTGAGTATTATGCTCTATAATGCTTGAGCAGCTTTGATTGCCAGAATAAACAGCAGAAACATTACTTTGTCCTTTTTTTCCCCCCTAAAATGGGAATTTCCACTGAAAAAATATTACTTTTGGATATTTTTCTGCCACTGTACGGATCACTTGAATTCTGATCCTGGAAAACATTTCAAACCCTTCCTGGCTGATAATTCTTCTCTATCCTCCAACAGAAATGAATATTCTGTGCTGGTGTATGTGGATTATTATGCTGTTAGACACACTAACTGCAGATCTAGTTATTAACACCAGAATAAACAAATCACCACAGCTGTGAGGGAAGAGAAAAAATTCCAAAGATAAAAGCAAGATTAAAACATCTACTATGTGAATCTAACAAAAGAAGAAGTTCTAGAAAAAATACTTGCTGGCCTCAGCCCACAGGAGCACAAGCCAGGCCCTTCAAGGGAAAGAACATCTTTCTCCAGAGTCAAGAGCAATGTCATGGAATATGCATGGGTGCTTTGACTTTGGTATTTTACGTTGCTACCATTTTATGACTTTCTATAATTAATCTAATAACTCAAAAGCCCTACACATGTTTGTGCTTCCTCTTTAGTGTTCCCTCCACTTCCATTAATACAAGCTCTTTTTAAACTGCAAATAAAAATGAGAAAGCAGAAGCCCTATTATTCCCCTTTATACAGAAGGACTGGAATTGAGAGAGAGTATAGTAGGAATTGACTTTTAATATAAAATCTGGAAAGTGGAGGAGGGTTATTCTCTGTGAGAAATTAATCTTGGTGCAGAAAGCCAGCATGAGGTCTAGAGATCCCTTAAATCAACATTTAAAGTGTTGTGGTTGCATTTGGCTTCATAATTCTCTCTAGCAGTACATTCCCTATGATGGTTTCAATTCTTGGGCTCAGATCAAAAGCACAGTCAAAAATTTCAAGACAATCAAACAAACAAAAAGAAGAATGAGTGCCAGCAGCAGAAAGTTCTGTTGGACGTGCAAGAGGGCTCTTCCCTTGTCCATCCTGCTGTAACCCAGAAGTAACTCATCAAAGGCTTCATGCATGCTCAAAGCTGGTGCAAAAAGCTGAGCTGGTTAGAGGGAGAGGCAATCCCACCCCAGGGATGCACACCAGGACCATCAAGCTCTCTTTGATACTGATTGGGTTCCAAACTCTTCCTCTGAAAGGGCATAAACACCACTTTGAAGAACAACCTGCCATGGTGGAGCTTTGTCCATGTGCTCAGATAGATTGACAGACACCCAGCTGAAAGATTTTCTGTCCTCTTCTGGCCTCTTGGGTGTTCTTTTAAATCTCTCCTAGAACAGCTCCAGATATTCTTGCTAGCTGTGCTGCTTTCTGAGCCCATTTCTGTGTCTTGGAGCTGCCTGCTAAAAGCATTAAAATTGTAAAGTGGTGGATGAAGGAAGACAGTTTTGCTTTCAAGCTGAAAAACATGCATCAAAGCCCCTGTAGTAAATTTACAGAGTATTAAAAACAAACAAAATCTGACCGTAGGGTAACATCATTTTAGGAGAGATGCGATGGCCTACCTCAAAGTCTGCATTTAATGTGCACAGCACTCACTTAACCTGCCCAGGCTATAAATCCCAAGGGCCAAATTCTGTCCAACCATCCTAAAATAGAGATATTTTTAGACTGCAAAGGTAGAACTAATATAGTCTCTCTGCTCCAGTTACCAAACACCTCCTCCACAGGCCCCCATCGGTCGTTCTCCAGACAAAGTGGAGAGCAGGAATGTTAATCTGAGGGAACTCGTACTAGAAAAGATGTAATATAATATTAACCCCCCATGCTATTTTGCATGCATTTAGAGGCAATTACAAATTAGGAAATACCTGAGTTTTAAAAAACCCCAGGACACGACTCCAACTTAGACCATTAAATAATAATTACTGAAATTTTAAAAATTATTTTTCTTCCCATTTGCTGTAGTTACTTGAAAGAGAAGTCACACATTTTTCATCAAGTCACCACGTGTTTTCGGGAAAGGAATCCAACAGGTAATCATACAGTAATACACATACTAGATATCTGTGAATTCTTGGGCAGAATTATTTAACATGCAATTCAGTGAATTGGAGATTCACAAGTGTCATGAGCACAGCTATGCAGTTCTGACAGAGCCAAAGAATTTTCAGTAAGAACTATAAAAATATTGCATTCTCCTGAAATGTTTAGATTTCCTTGTGCAGCACACTAAGTAAGTATAAAAAGCAGATTTTAAATTTTCATACATTGTCTAGTGGTTGTTAGTGCCTATGGACAGAATTATCCATCTGAAATGGCCAGCTGAAAAGTTGTACATGATGGTAGACCTTGCCTTAGCTTCTTGTTCTCCTTCCGGAGGTGGTGGCATGAGCAACTTTACATCATGTTTATCTTGGGTGCGTGTTCGACTTGGCTGGCCTGGTGTGATAAGCAGGGCCAATTTGGTTGAGCATAAATATGTTGATTGACCTGATTCCCCAGATTACATTTCCTTTTTTTGTTCCCTTGTCTCAGATCTATACTTTGACTGGGATCTTCTTCTGGAAAACTTTTTTTTTTTTTTTCTGTAGATACTGATCCAGTATCCAAGCTCATTTTTAACATTGTTGGTGTCAAATAAGTGTTTTCTTTTGTGGATTTTTAAAAAAGTTTAGGATTCTGCAACTTGTAACAGAAGCATCACATCATGGTTTTCACTTTTCTCCGTGTAGCAGTGGCAACCACAAGTAAAACTGATCATGGTTTTTATCTGACTTTCTCAGATGAGAAAGTTAAGCAGCAATGCTAAATGTGAGCACCAGATCAATAACTGCATGGGTAACAGTTTATAAGTTAGACACTGCAATTGTGAGTAGATCCTAAGGGATTTTGTGTCCCATCTCCACGTAATCCATTCTTTCCTTACTCTGAAAGCTTCAACCACTGTTCTTCCCCCTAGCACAGTTTGCCTGCTTCCCTCTGGTCCTCTTTAACCAGCCTTTTCTTGACCAAGCAGCTACCAAATCTCTTTTTTTTACCTTTTCCAAAAATCTCCAATTGTTGTTCTCATTGCAATCAAACCTTGCAGGTTTTAAGGATACACTGATGGAAGGTATGAAGGGCCAGACCTGGTGGAAGGGATGGAAGCAAGTTATTTGCAGCCCAGTGAATCTCTGTGCCCACACCACCAGCGACCTTCAAAGGGCCAGACTGGGAATGGACAGACTTAGTACTATGAAAAAGCAGAGTCTGGGGTTCATAAGGGCAAACGCAGACAGTGTCCAGTGAGGCTTCTCTTGTTAACAGCCAACAACTGTTTCAGCTCACTGGGAAGTCACTGTGGTTTTCTCTCTTCAGGCTCCTAAACCAAAAATTGAGCTTTTTTAAGGTTGAGAAATTTTTATATGAGCTTACCATGACAATATTCATGATAGCTGCTGTCAAGTTCCTCCTTTCCTAACCCTTAGTAATAACATGAAGGTCGTCTTAGTTGGCAATCTTCCTGTAATGCATCACAGTCTTCCAGAAAGAAGAAAAGAGGCAAGAGTTGCTACGTTCCTATGAAATGCTTTGCAAGAAGGATATCAGTGAATTTTTTTGGCTGTTGTTAAAAAGAAATTTTTGAAAAAATATCAATATTTTGTGTGTAAAGCAGCACTTTTCATACAGTAGGTTAGACAGGCCCCTAGGCTTTCACTACAAATTTTGAATGTGGAGGTGTTGGTATGGGTGGCAGCATGTATCAGTGTTTACATTAAAAGTAATTACAGTGATGTTATAATCATTCCTATGCCAGGCATTGAAAAACTGAATAATTTATTGTTAAAACTAATGCAACTGTGCTCCAAAGTGGAACTGATTCCTGAACAGCCTGATCTCAGCTCTTTAGTGACATGTTGAAGACAGGAAAGCAATATTGTTGCTTTATTTTAAAGTCTGTTATAACAGTATATGATTTTAAAAACCTGTGTTTATTTCCCCTTTTCCCTTTACCATGGGACCTCCTTAGCACAAAGGTTTCTCCTCTCTGACATCCTCACTTGTGCACCTGAGTGGGACCCCAAAAACCAAAGCAAACAACCCCTTGAGGGAAGGATCTTTTGACACCATGTACAGGATGCTTTGGAGAAGAATACTTCAGGCAGGATAAGAAGCCGAAAAACCCATTTTCCCTGGCCCCTGAAGCTGGTCCTGAACAGATGTTCCCATGAGGGAGCTGCCCAGCTCCTGACATTGCATCCAGAAAGGGGCTCTGACAGACAGATGCTGCATGTAAATCCCCTTTGCTCTGGACATTTTTGGGTCCATCCTTCCATCAACCTGCCCCATATACTGAGTGCTCATGTAAATTCCAGAGGAAGGAAAAAGCATGCCTGAAGTTACCCCGTCTCCTTCCTTCTCTGCCTTTCCCTTCCAGAGAAGATGTACCCCCTCCATGGCCCATATTTCCAAACTTTTTTCTTCTTTGAGTGATTTTCATACTCTGAAACAGCATCATTGAATTTTGCTTAGTTAAGGCAAGATGGCTCATGTCAGAAAATGTTTGCTAGATTGGGTCTCATTTTGTAACATTTCCCCTCAAAGGATGATTCAATGATGCATCTTAGAATCAGATTCCAGAGAGGGAACTAAAAGAAACATCAATAAAAAAAGAAACTGTGAGGAAACTAAATATAGAACAGGCCAATATGAATTAAACAACATCCTAGAAATCTTCACACAATAATTGATTTGCTCATTTGTACTTCTTTCTATTCTTTAATCTTCCAGCAGGGCTTCAATCCTCCCCCCATTGCTTTTTTAATATTCTCTGTTCATCTGTTGTCTACAATATTGTTTCTGATCTCTCTCATCCCATCAATCATCTATAAAAAGAGACTAGTCCACACACTCTGGTCTCCAATCCTAATGACTGTAAAGAACTAATCACCTAAACTGAGTGATGTTCATTGTTGTAAGTGTCTCTTTGATTTATTAAACATCTCTGTATAAATTCCTGGATGTTTTGCAAGTTGTTTCCTAGAACCTGTATGAAGACACTTTGAAATCCTAAAACTGTCTGCTTATGGGGTTTTTGGTTCACCTAATAAATGGATTCTAGTAATGAAAAATGAGCTTTTACTTAACTGAAAGGAACACTCAATTCCAAATTCAGGTCAGAGCCTCAGTCTGAGCTTCCCCTGAATATACAGCAAACTTACAAAGGCCGCTCATATACACTTTATATTAGCTTGAAAATACTGTGTTCAAATTCACTCATTGCTTTGGAATGTCTGATGGAGAGCTATGGACACCATGGAAATACTCCTAACAGCGCTATTTTCCATTGCTGTCACTTCCACACGCTCTTGCAAGCTCTTCAGTTGAGCAAGTGGACTTCCAATCTGATTAATTAAAGCTTAAGAATGGAATAAGCTCACAAACTGTCCTTGTCAGAGAGATGTTTCCAGCACCGTGCCGTCAGTGTGCGGCCGCCCTGCGCAGGGACAGGGCGGGATTCCAGCACTGAGTCGGGGCCTTTTTGGCCATGATGGTGAGGCCACTCAATGCCCACAAAGGACCTGGGTGTCACCAAGGTTGGGGACTCTCAAAAGGGTGCAAGATCCAGGTTTTGGGAACTACCTTCCCATCTAACCTGGTCTCACTTGAAAGGAAAAGGGCAGAGCAGAATTCAACATGAGCAAGGTATGTCTGAAGATTGTGTGAGGTTTTTGAAAGAACCCAACGTGATGTTCACGTGAGCTAATTGCAAAAAATGGGAACTAGACAAAGCATTAAATAGGCACAGCTGTTGGTAGAACCGCACTCAGCAGCCAACTCTCAAAACAGAGGATCAGTTTCACCAAAAAACCTTCTCTGTGCTTTTCGCACTTTTTCACCAGCACCTTAGGGTGTAAGACTAGAAAAGAAAAGGTATAAAGTATTTGAATGAGGCCATTCTGGAAAGGATTCTTTGCCAATGAGAAATCCACTCCCCTTTCTCATGCTGGATTTGCACAGAATATCGAGTCCTGCTAAAAATAAATGCAGACTCCTTAATGTTCACCCCAGTCTTTACAACAGTCCCTGGGTAATGAACCAGCCACTGTTACAGGAGGGTGAGTTTCATGCATTGATTGCCTTAGTGCCTCATACTAAGTAAAAAGAACGTTAATAATCTTATTATTACAGAAACATCATGGAAACTCATAAATATAGATTCAACAGTTAACATCACAAATCCTTTTTTCAGCACAGTATGGGCAGAGTTATGCTGTCAGAAAAAAAGAAGTGGGAAAAAATATGTATTAATTATTCTATAGAATTGCCCACTTTTTATGTTTACAAAATGTGCACAATACCTTGTAGATTTTGTGTTCTGTAACCATTAGCAAAACAACCTCCTACAACTCTTTGGTAAGGGTGCATTGAGCCAGGCTGGTAAATTCAGCTCATAAGGGTTTCCTTTTCACTGTCAGGTTAGCAAATCGAGACCCTTAGAATGAGATTTTGTTTCCTTGCATTCTGTTTAGCATTCCAAATTTGCTTTCTGCCTATATCTCAGGATCTCAAGCAAACATCAGCATTTTGTCACCTAGAGGTAGCCACAGAAAATTATTAGCTTCCCCACAAGTGCCCAGGCTCAGAAAGGGCTGCAACATAAATCATGGCAGAAGAGAGGGAATTTTTCTCTCTATTTTTTAAAAAAGGAAATGCGACAATTATATTTGGGGGAAAAATTCTTTACCCAAATAACTGAAAAAAAAAAAAAAATAGAGATAAAGGAGATTTAGATTTCTGTTCAAGCAAATATTCAAGGACAGGATTAGTGAAGTTTATAGAATTCCCATTATCTGTACTCATATATATATATATATATACACACATATTTGCTGTAATAAGAGATTTCTATTAATATTAGGTGAGACCACTCCATTACACTGTTACAAGGACATAAATAAATAATAGCCATCTGCAACACTGGTGTCAGCATCTTTATCAGAGGTGCTGATTCGGGCTAGATGATTTCCAAACTCTTAGGAGGGAGAGATCTTGCTTCTATTCTGAGCATAGCAGGGGACTATCACACAAATGGACAGAGATTAAGGACAACTGAAAATTTCCACCTGTGTGAACTCCCTGCACCACAGAAAGGCTTGCAGGAAGAAATGTTTTTAAAGAGCTTCAGAAATAAAGCTCAGACAGGGAAGGGGCTTTGCATTGTGAGGAAAATGGAGAGCTGAAAGCTCACAGAGAATTTAACCCCCAAGCAAGTTTAAGCAAAATTTTTGCTTAGAGTCATATCACACCACTCTGCAGTTGGATCACCTCAACTAAATATCATATTCTTAAAATATTTACTGATTATGAACTCTGTCTACAAATCCAGTAGCAATTGTTTCACTGAAAAATGATCTGTGATTTTTCTCTGTACGACAATACTGACAATTTCAAATCTATTATCTCACAACCCACCTCAATCTTAATTTTTTCTTTTTCTCTTGGCAAACAAATTATTTTCCAAATCTCTGTGGGATAAATGCAGGGATGATTTAATGTGTTTTACAATCCACTGAGATTTAAATATGTCAGCTCACCTAGGAATGGATATTATATATTTTGCAGCCCTAGTTTGGGAGAAAATCCTACGTCTTGAAGAAAAGAAACAAAGACCTTACTTTCTAATCTGTGTGTTGTTTGGGTTTTCTTTTCTTTTGTTTTTCCCAGAAAGATGGTTTCTGCTTGAGAGGCACCAAGCAGCAAAGAAGACTGAAAGCAGTTAGTCTTGGTGGAGGTGAACTGCACGGTTAGAGGGCAGAAAAGGAGGTCAGAGGTTTATATGATCAATACAATATTGCACAGGAATTGCCAGAGCTGACACCTCATGCCTACTTTGTGTGAGCACTTATAAATACCTGTCTGTATTGCCAATCCCTGGCTCAGCTGAAAAAGGTTCTGTATCTTTGACGTGAGGCAAGAAGATCTCCATCCCCGCAGTTCTACTGAGATTACTCAGCTGTGAACAGATAACTCGATACAAAGAAGAGGAAGAAAAAGCAAGGAAAAAAGTAGAAGCAGACAATTTCATAGAGCCCAAACCAGACAAGACTCTCTCTGATGACCAAGGGAAAAGCTTTGATAAACGGTAGGGCAGCTCCTCAAATCCAGGTCTCTGAAAGTGGGGGTGGAACACTGCAGGAAATAATATGAGAGTCCCTGCTGTGGGAGTCAAGGGAGACAGGGAAAATAGTTCAGGTAATAAAAAAAATGTTAATATTACAAGAGTGGAATGCATCTGAGTATAATTCCAGACTTTTAAGTTCAGTTTTCAAATCTTGGAGAAAGAAAGAGGCAGCCTGCTGCCATCTCACTAGTTTGTCACATTAGGTTTAACGTGTGGAATAAATCAAAACTTTTTTTTTTTTAATATGGTACAAAGAAATGCATTAATAATATATGAAAAAAATGTTCATCACGTTGGTGTGCATCGGTGGAAATACTATTTTAAAGAAACTATGAGGAACACATGAAAAGATTTGACCTAGGTTTCACTTCTGATGTGCCAGGGTGGGGGCAAGGTGAGCATTTCTCTTACCTACTGATGTGTTACATCTGTGACTTCCTACTTGGGTAGAGAAGTTGGGTTCCCAAAGCAGGGATGATTTTTTTTTTCCCCTACAAGCAAGCAAGGAAGTTTGAATCCTCTGAGCCATCCCCTCTAAGAGCATTCAAGAGGAACAGAGAGAGAAATAAAACAAAACCTCCCAGTTAGCTGGTAGCTGCCATGCCTTTTCTTCCTCTGCATGCTGAATGTTTAAGTGTCTAAAGACTCTGATGTTTGCTGAGAACAGCAGTGGTATTTGTGCTCAGCTCGATGCTAGTGCAGACATGAGACATGTGCACATGCCTACATCCTGTGCCTCTCTAAATGCTTGTGATTTCCTCCCCTTTAGCTTCCAGATACACACTTAAAAAAAAAGAAATAAAAAGTATATAATTTCTATTTATGGAAGAGCATAGCTGTAATAAATATTTTTTTCTAAGCTAGATGAAACTATCAGCAATCACAGTGTGGGAAAGATCAAAGGGAAGACAAGATAAACACAAAAATGTTTATTTGTGATTTGGATTGTGGGAGCTCCCAAATGCTCTACACAAAAATGGGGCTTCCTGCAGTCAATGCTGTACAGTCAAAAAATGGAATTTTCTTGTCTTCTGAATCAACAGCAGTCACAGTAAGCAAATTTAACCCAAAGGAGGTTAAACCAGATTATTTCTGCTAGTGACCAGAATGAAGAAATGCTCATTTTGCCAGGGCATGTCGGGTTAACTTGGTTTGCAAGAGCTGCAGGCACCCTCTACCCAGCTGGTGACGTGATGCCAAGAGATATCTGGGTTCCACCACCTCTCTGGGGCTCTCTGTCCAAGAAGGAACACTTTGGAGCCCTTGTGCTTCAGGAATGCAAGAGCTTTGCTTCCACCAGCTCTTCCATGAACTCCCTGTCCCCTCAGGGCTGGTCAAACATTGTCAGACCAGACAATTTCCTGCACTCAGTGGCCACTTGGTGGACAGAGAGAGTGAACAATGGACGTGACTGTGCTGCCCCACTGACGATCTGGCTGCAGTCTCCAGCTCTTGCTGGAGGACACCTCAGCTGTGCCTGGGCAAGCAGACAGGGACGGTGAGGCTCTGCATCCTGCTCTGCATGTCCTGCCAGCTGGGGGGAGACCCATCCGACAGCCCCCACAGGGTTCTTTGCATGCACTTCATTCCTCTCTCCCAACACACTGCCACTCCATCACCCTCCTCAACCCAGACGTTCAGGGGAAGAGTATGAAAAAGGGGGAATTCACTGCTCCAGCAGACAGTCATTGCTCTCCCTATATATGCCTTCAGCCTGTTGTCACCTTCTTCATTTGTAGTTTTGTGAACTACTTTTAACTTATTTAATAGACTCCCACTATAGGAAAAAAAGGCCCCAAGGAAAGAGAATAAAAGTTGTTACTTTGTTAAGACCTTGCCTGGCAAATTTCAACTCAAAAACCCCAGAGAATGCAGGAGAGATTAATGAAAATGCTGAGAATCACCATAATAATTCCAACTACCAGCACCAGTGTCAGCAGGCTCAGCAGGGCCTGTCATTAGAAAGCCCCCTTTTAAATGGGTGTCCCTCCTATTAGTTAAATTATCTACACTGCAGCGAAGAATATTCCAAGGTGACAGAAATCGGAACAGTACAGGCTGCTAAAAATGAAAATCAGATAATTGCTCATAAATTACTTCTGGGGTCTTTCAAGATCTTTCGGTCTTGCTGACTGAAAGGCAAGTCATTTGGAATGCAATAATTAAAATAAAAGCTGCAACATACAGGAAATGTGGTTGGAAGGAAGATATTAAGAAATGTATTGTACCTGCATAAATTATCATCTGGTTTTTGATGGCATCCTGAATTCACTCTTATTCTCCTTAAAAAGCAAGTAGAGGTGAGAACCTTGGCATGGAGAGCACCTCTGGCTCTGGTCCCCAGTCTCTTCCCTGGATCTTCACACGCGTTCCAGCCAGGGTTAAAAAGGGTCTGGATATTATTGTCCTTTCTCACACTTTCCCCCAGTGCTGTCTCTGTGTCACGCTCAGTGACACCCACCCCTGACACTGGGGACCAGCAGATCTTCAAGGGTGGCCCAGGAGTCTTCAGATCCCCTCGTGACTTCCGCCCCTTCAGGGAACGGGGACTGCCCTGCCCACGTGAAATGAAGGGAAAACCCCAAATTTCCTCCCTTGGGATCGGATCTCAAGACTTAACCAGGAAATATTTTAAACAGGCAGCCTTTTCTCCTAATTTGCTACATCTGATGGTAAAATTAATGTCCCTTGGTGTTCAGCAGAGCCATCTCTGTATTAGTTTTTTTCAGTAGTTTTAGATGAAAGTTGCTGAGAGACGGAAGGGGTGCTCTGATGAGTTGAAGGTCAAGACATCATCACCTCTTCAGCTGTATTCTCTCTTCTTTTTCTGATAATCCCACACAGCTACCAACTCTTTGGAAGGGGATAGCCAAGCAACTCCAAAAAATGCCTGTTAAAAATCCATTTGACACTCATTTACTGCTGACCACGTTTGGTCTAAAAACATTAGGAAACTATTTCACCCCTCTTGGCATTTATTGGACCACATGGAGATATTTTTTCAGACTTTTTTTTTTTTTTTTTTTTTTTTTTTTTTTTTTTTTTTTTAAGCCAGACTGTATTTTGCTAGTTGCCCAGAGGATTTCATCAATTGGCTACTCTATAAATAAGACTTATTATTCCCCAGTGACAAATGCAGTTTCTTTTTCAGAAGTTCCATAATAGCTCATGTGGGATAAACAGGAGTTTTCTGATGGTGCTATGTTTCACAGGCAAACTGGAGACACTTCCTGCTATAACAGGGATAGATAACCAGTTTTTAAACCACCTTTTAATTGCTGAAAACAACAAATCTACCCATGAGTTACAGCTGAGTGAGAATGGGATGGGATGACATCAGTCACCAACTGTGATTTTTTTGTAGTTCCCTAGAGAAAAAAAATTGGTTCCCCCAATCCAGTTTATAGCTTGGAGGAGGTAGGGGAAGCTGTAAAATCTACCAGGCTAGCAAAACAGGCTGGCATTGTTATCCTGATCTCAGTAAGGCCAAGGACTGTACAAGCAGCTGAAATTCCCTGTGGTGTTTAAGACGAGGCAGGAGAAATTCTGGTTGCAGAAATTCTGTAACCACTGCAGCATGGACAACACCATCTGTTTCTGGGAAGGAAAATACAGGATTTTTATCTTCAGGGCTGCTTCTCTGTGCTTTTTGCCAAAAATAAATTAACCTCATGAACACAGAACAAATGTACATATATTACAGGGCTCCTTTCATGAATAAAGGATACCAGGTCACCTAACCCTCATCCAAATAAGCGGTACAGGAAAGGAGAGAGGAGAAGTGAAGGTAATTTGATGTTACAGCAGGGAGGAGACAGAAGTTTACGCATACCTGAATCATCCAACAACCCAGTCTGCCAGAAAACAGAAAATATCACACAAATTCACTTGATTTTCATCAGTCCGTCCCCTGCCCTAGCACTGCTGGAATGTTCTCTAGCTGGATCTCAGAGACATTTCACAGTGGAGGCATTGCAGCCTCCTGGCACAGCCCCTTCCAGCATTGACCTCGCTGCAAGGCTGGACCTCAGCACAAAGGAAGGGACAGGGATGATTTTTCTAGTTATGACATCACTTCCCCACAAATAATGCTTTTCCCCAGTCCCATCACCTTAACCTCCCTTAATGCCTGGTGGTTTAATACATGTTCAGAGTTTCCATTACAGTGAGTCTTTACCGTTCTTCCTGCTTTTTAGGCTCAGGAAATACTTTGCGTAGGATTCAGGGCATGCAGGTGGGAGTGTTCCTGCAGCCTGACCTTTCTATGATCTGTAATTCTCAGTGGCCATGGTTTCACCTTTATCTGGAAACTTATAGGAAAAAATCTCTTTTGGAACAATGAGAAAAAGGCTGATTAGATAACTGGCTATCATCTGGGATGGTTATCCCTCAGTGAATGCCTGAAATCAGCAGTCAAGAACAAATAAAGAGCTCACGCTTCTATTTTATGACTAGATCTCAGCTGAACTTTAGTTACACTGAAATGAAGCCCGTTGTCCTGAGTGGTACCTGGACCCTTTGGAATTGGACTATAGGGCACCATGGATCTGGTGCTCAGAGGCACCATTGAGGTGCAACACGTGGGTTCCTCTTGGTCATGTTTAGGGGTCAGAGTTCCCATGCTGAGGGGCCAGGGCTCCCAGCTGATCGCACTGAGATGGGCTCTGTTTTGGCTGTATGTATGGAGTATGTGTGTGCAGCCCAGAGGAGATCAGATTTATTTGTAGGCAGGGGAACTTTGAGGATTCCCTGTGTGGGCATCCACTAGAGAGCAGATGGAGCTCAGGCTGCAGAGTTGGTGTTTCACAGGTCTCTGTTCCTGCACTGCCAATTTCACATGCTGCTCTTATATATTTCCCTGCTCCTTTACCACTCTGCTTCTATATACATACTGTTGAAAAATATTTACATGAAAAATGTTCTGGAGGGAGAGAGGTTAGCAAAACTGTCAACTGGGCTAAAAATATTAAGTAAATCTTTTCCAGCCTCCATGAAGTAATAGATTTCTAATGATGCTTACTCAGGACTTCTAGCAGACTGCTGTACTCACAGGAGGGTGCTTTCTTTGCTTATTTTATGCATCAGTTTCATGTTGAGTATTTGTTTGCTCCTGTGAGTTAAAAAAACATATATTTTCTGATGGAGATTGCTTACCTCAAGGAAAAACTAAATGCAGATCTTCAACCTTGAGAACATTAACTTTTTGTGCAATTTAGCTAGCAAATCACAAAATCATAGAATCATAAATACCATGATGGAAGGGGACATTAAGGACCTGGTCCAACCTTGTTTGGCAAAACCACAGCCTAGACAACATGCCCCAGCACCCTTTCCAGCTGAATCTTAAAGTGCCCCAGCATTGGGGAATCCAAATATAAAACCATGCCTACTCTTGAGGAATTTTTTCAAGCTGGAGTAGATACATTCTCAAAAAAGACTGTGAAAATGTATTGACATTGAATGTGAATTTAAATCTTGATACCAGAACCTGTGTTAGACCTGGTCTGCATTCTCCATTCACGTGCCTTTTTTTAGCAGTAGACCTTTACATAGTTCTCACTCTCCTTGGCCATAATGTTTTTTCCTCCACCAAGAGCAGGATCTCTGCTTTTCTAGATAAGCATCCAGCTACCTAAGCCTCTGTATCTGAGACAGACCTACTGTCTGTCCCAGTAAAACTGGGACTGCTTTGACAGCTCTCCTACAAGGTGTCCCTATGTTTTTTGATCTACACTGCCTCTGCCAAACTGATCAGGGCCCACCCCTGCACCTGAATGAACTGGACCATGTTTTTGTTGAAGAAACAGGGAAGATAGAGGAATGGGTACCCTGCAGTGCCGGCTGACAGAGGACAGAATTAGTAGAGAGTAGAGGGAGGGAGTCAAGCTGCCAAATGCAGCTGCAGCATGTGACATTGGGACAGACAGCGTAGAGGGCACAAGTACACACGGATGGAGCAAATTATGCAGTTTGTTTACTCTGCAGTGATGAAAGAGAAAGGTCAGTTTCTATACGCCCCGGCTCATAGACTGGCATATATGATTCATATATATGTATTTAAAGTCTTCTATATCTCTCTGGCTCAGGCTGCCACTCATTTCTAGTCTTCTAACAAGCAGGCTTTTGAACAGCATTCACGCTCACTTTTTAAGTTTCGAAAGAAGCATCTCTGGCTGTAGAGGCTGCTGCTAATGAGAGATGAGGCAGAGTGAGGAGACAGCACTACTCCAGGTCGTCTCTGTGTTGTGCCATCCTGTGCTGTGTGAGCAGATGATAGCAATGCTCTCCACTGCTCTGGCTGCACCATATGGGTCAGAGTCTGTGTTAGCACACAAGTAACCATTAACCTGGCCTTTGCAACTGGCTTCCAAAAACATCTCTGAGCATTCACCTTTTGTTCTGACTGTAACAGTCGCATTCAAGAAAATGTCAGTGAGCAACGAGATAGAGTTCACTAGGACAGGAGTCACAGAAAAGCAAAATCATGGCAGAATTCACCCCAGTCCAGGCAAATAAAGAAACTCCCTCTCTCTGCCTTTTCTGCGCAGAGGGAGCTGCATTTCAACCCACAGTCACAGCAAGGGGCTGCAGCCACAAAGTCCCTCAGCTCTTCCTACCACTGGGCACACACCTGACATCTCTGTGGCAGGAACTGCAGGTTTCTCTGGTTTGCAGTGGGAATACTTACTGCAATGGGTGCTCAACATCTCTTAGCCCATGGTCCTTTGGGATTTTAGTCACAATGCAGATGAGTAACTCCTCTCTCCATATCTTTAGATTCAGTGCTAGAAGCACTTGAAATACTGAAGACTGAAAAGAAGGCATCCTATTTTGTACTGAAAGGTACCCTTTTATGATTCACAAAATACAAGATTGAGAGCTGTGTGCACACACTTTTATATTAATAATGTAGCAGAGCTGCCTGACCAGATGTGTTGTATGGTCCCAGTAGAAGTTTTGCCTGCTCCCGTGACCCCATCTGCTTCCCTCCACCCTTTTCAAAGACCAGATACATTTCTTTTTAACATGGCTGGAAAAGTTCAGAAAATAGGCAGAAGTAGAAGCTACCTCCATGAGCTGCCTCAATTCCACTGGTATATAATTTTTGACCAGTAAGAACCCCACAGAAACACAGAGAGTCACAGTATCTCTTCTCCTCCTCTTTTAAAACATCTTTTAATAAACTTCCCCACACTTGGAACATTGGTTCAGTATCAGCAGAAGATAAAACCAGTGATTCAGCAACATCTTAAGGGGAGACTGCCATACCTTCAGAGGGCACCAGAGAAAAAACTCTCTCCAGACCTGGAAAGGCTTTGATTTGTTGTGCCCCTGAAAATAAAAAGTGATGTCTACATAATCTCAAAGAGACAGGAAAAATAGAAGAAAGAAATATGACTCTTGCTCAGTTAATTTTTTTTTTTAACTTACAAGTGCTCTCCACCAGTTGTCTCTTTCTCAGCACGAGGCTTCAGGGGCTGGTCAGGGCAGTGCTTGGCGAAATGGATATACTAAACATTGAGCAAAACCCCTTCTCATTTACAGCTCTCCTACCTTCAGCAGAATTACATCAGGGGTCTGTTCCATCTGTGGTACAGAGCTGTGCAATTCATCCACCCTCCTCTGCCTTAAAATTCCCAAGCTGCACTGTACAAGCAAGGAAGCAATAAAAGACATGGTGCACAGACAAGGCTTACAGTCTGCAGTCAAGCTCTGATGCTGCAAAAAATGCCTAGCTGAAACAAAGATCTAAGTTCCACATCATTTATTTAACTTTCAAGCATCATATCCTAGGTTTTACAGTGATGGGCACTACAGAAAACACAATGAGAAATAGATGGGTAATTACGGTGGTGGTTTTGACTTTTACCATCATCTAAACTGTAGTACAGTCAGAAGACACGGGTTTATGCTTCTTGAGATACGTGTTTAAATCAAGTTTGTGTCACAAGTGATCTGAATGTAATGGTCACAGCTTGACTCCTAACCAGTCTTAGATAAGTGACTGAGATTCAGAATTAGGCACAATTTTCTGTATCAGAGCACGTGTACTGCGCAGTTTGGTACAAATCAGCGTGACTGGCAGCACTCTCGGGACTAGGAGAGAAAAAGAAACTTAATTTCTGAGAGAAAGTTGTGATGTGTGTGGGATGCTCCCTGGGCAGCTGCCCACAACCTGGCTGCTCCTGAGCCTGCAGCCCCTGTGGTGAGTGCTGCGGTGAGAGAGAGGCACTGCTCGGTTTGGGAGGAGAGGAAGGGGCAGAAAGAAGCACCTGGGGAGAGGGGNCCGCAGCGCGGGTGGCCCTGGCTCCGCGGGGACGCTCCGGGGCGGCGATGTCCCCACGTCCCGCGGGGCTCTCGGGGGGCGCGGGGGGGACGCGGTGCGGTGTCCCTGGGTGGCGGTGTCCCCCGTGTCCCCGCGGAGCGAGCCACGAGAGGGCACTGACACACAGCCCAAGCGACGGAGCGCGCCCGGCTCCGGCGCTAGCGGGGCTCCGCCGCCTTCCCTCTCCTTATATCTCCAGATAAAATTCCAGAACAAAGGAGCAACGCGAGGATACGCTCATCGCGGCGCGCTCCGACTGTCCCTAAGCGGGTGTGAAACAAAACCGGGGTGGGTAAATAAATGCCCGACAATGAAAGGCTTTGTGCGCCGGCAGCCCGTGAGATGAAATGAGACTCTCTGTTGCGGCTGTTTGTCAGGCTGAAATAATAATTGTATCGAAATTCATTTTTAATTAAACTGTTTGGTGTGCTCGGGGAATCTACGTTGGCATGTGTGGAGTGCCCATCATTGCTGCATCGGGGGGCTTTATCTGCACAATCAGTTAAGCTTAGTATATTTTAATTGAAATTCTTTCAGTCTTTCTGCTGCTACTTCCCCCTTCAGATTATCATTCATATTATAGCTGCATTTCATGCTTATCCTATTCGGAGTGATTAAAAGAATTATTCTGCCATTATATTTAATGCTTCCCTCACTTTCACAATCACTTTTTTATAATAAACTCTCGCTGTTATGAGGGAACTTGGTGCAAATCAGTTCACACCTTTTTGTTAGCTATAAACCAGATGTAAGAAACCCCAGCATTAAAAACATGCAGAAGTGAATGACTGTCATTCTTGATAACTGAAAATATGCCACGAAGGTGATATAAAGTATTTTAAAATGTAATTGGAATATGCAAGATGTAAGTCCTGAAATAATTTTAGCAAAATATACCCCTAGCATTTCTGGGAGACAACCAAAAATCAAAAAATAAATGAAAAGAGAGCCTGTTACTGTCCTGTTTTTACACAACACATTTTATTTTACTTCATGCAAATTAAGTTTCTTTAAAAATTTTTTTTTGCGCATTCTTAACTCATCTTACTGTGAGGAAAAAAAGGGAAAAAGAAAATTAGGAGATTTAAAGGTTTCTTGTCTGAAAGAAAAAAGTTAAAACTGAAATTACTTAAGGAAGAGAAATCTTGATTTGCATTTCTCCAATAAATCAAAATATTAACTTAGTAAAAAAAATAATTTCTGCAGATTGTTGCATCAATTAATAACCTCTTAGGATTGCATTTTTTACTGAAATCCTTGAAAAATGTGTTTTTTTAATCTCTATTTGATATTTTTGTCTCTCACCTTACCAGCAAGGCACTATTTTCAGTTTAAGTCTTAGTGTTGAAAGCTTGATACTGAACAGCCCTCATTCCCAACCTCTGTAAGAAACAAAAGAGACAGGATGTAGAGGGAAGCTCAGAGAAAGGAACAGCATTGGAATTTGATTTTACTTCACTGGGAAGCATGACATAAGTGAGAAGAATCAGCGTGAGCACAGTTTTGGAGGACAGCAGTCCGCATCCAGTGCTGACAAGGGAGAGGGCTTACCCTAATAGTTTGTTTCCACACCTCACGGCCACGAGCCTCAGTAACATCCACCACATTCCACCTGAACAAGGCATTTATTTCATTGAGAGCTAAATTCTTACCAGTTCTAGCAGCATCATTCTGGCACTCGGTGGGGACCTGCACCTTCCATTAGGAGCTGCAAGGGCCCTGGGAGGGAAGCTGTGCTGAGTAACCCATAGTCACCTGCTCGTCAGGGTTACAGGGAACTTTGCCACTTGTATGTCAGCATTTAGACGTCAGGAGTTTTAATCTAAATCCAGATCATTTATGTGAGTCTGTGTATGCCAGTATGGTAAGGAAAAAAAAACCCCACCACCTTTCTCTAAGAATATGTATTGCCTGGTGATGGTTTCCTGAGGAAAAGACAGGTTTTCCTCTCTTGTGCTAAATTTCAGAAAGCTTGTACCTAGGGATGCCTTTTCATGGCTTACACGTGGGCTCTGGCAATTTTTTTATTGTGCTTCCAAACAATTGATTTGCATCCACAATGTGTCTCAAAATATAGAAGAAATACTGAAACAGATGGGGAAAATCTTTGCATATATCATGGCAGTATGCATTCTATATGATTCTGTTATATATCTGTATGTGCGTGCATGCATGGGAATTCTGCATACTGCAGAGGGGAAGCAACACTCTGGAAATGCACCCCCGTTTAGTTTAGTAAATTCCTGGTTGCACTGACTAAGGGGAGTACAAAACTTGTCTGGCTGCTGGGCAGATGACCGGTCTGCAGCGCGCTCTGTGTTTTCCAGCTTGGAACATCCCATGGCCCAGAAAGTCTTTGCAAATATTTCCTATTGTTCCGTGCAGCATCTGGCGATGCAGGGAGGGCTGATCTCCGAGCGGTGCCCTCCCACCGGGCTGCCCAGCGAGGCGAGCCCACAGCAGCAGCCTCTGCTCTCCGGCAGCCCTGGGACACACACGGAGCAATCTCCTGCCCGCTGGGAGCAAACACCAGCCCAGCAGTGCTCCAGACACTCTCTCCTTCGGGGAGGGGCGCGCTCAAAAATATGTTTTCCAATTCAAAAGGAAAATTCGACTTCCTTCCCCACGTTCTTTCTTCTCCCCCCCTCCCCACCCCCTTAAATGTCAGACTCCTACACAGTTTATTTGAAAGTTCGAACAGTTAGATCAGTCTGGAAGCAAAACAAACCACAGCACCTTTCACCTTTTGGAGAACCTTCCAGGAGACAACATGCATTTCAGAGCGGTGACGATTCAGTGTTCAGCTCTCTGGGGTTGGGGTGTAGACCTAAAAATTCAAAACATTTTTTTGTACATCTGTGTTGAATCAGGGCCTATTTCTGATTAAGGTGGCTGAATTTTTAATATTAAATTATTTTTTTAATTTACCGCTTGTATTTGGGGATATCAGATGGAAATGTACTTCTACTCTAACATTGTTCACTCTGCTTAGAATCCAAATTGACTGGGTTGGAAGGTTTCTGATGAGTCCTTCAGCTGTGTTTTGCTTGAGGTACAGCATGTGACAACAGAGCATAGGCTCTTTGACCTACTTGTGGCAATTTCTTTCACTGCACGTTGAAAGAATGAGCATCTCTGGGACATGCTTGGGCTGCTGCTCCTTCCTTTCTCCTGGTGCTGGATGGGAAGTTCATCTCCTCTCCGTCTCCTGCTTGTGGGAGGCTGGATGCTGGAACAGTCAGGCTGATGGTACATGAGGCACAGCTGAGACAGGCAATAGAGTGCTATGGGAGATCCTGGTCTGATTTTGAACCCTGAGCTTTGAAGGGGAGTTTCTTCTGCTCTATCTTGCACTGAGAACTTAGCCAGAACAATGAGATCACTACATAAGCACTGGCAGAAGTAGTGGATGCAGTGCAATCACCCCCAGCACACTTTGTGGGGGGGTTCATAAGCAGCCAAACGCACTCAAACAGAGGTCATAAATAAAGGGAGACAGAGGAGAGAAACAGGTTTGAGTCCTCACTGCACCTGGTAACAAGAGTAGCTTGTGTTTCCCTGTCCTCCATTCCCCAGAGCAGCATCACTCTGGAGATGAACTGGCAGTTAGTGGCCTACCAAAACCACCTCTGGTGAGCACTGGTTTTGTGTGTGTGTGTCACCACCCCGGCAGCATCTGCCAGGAGGCTCCCTGACATCTTGGGGTTGCACAGGTGGACACAGTTGTACTAAAGAGAGAGGCCTAATGAGCAGCAGTGGATCTGAAGGGCCCAGATAATGATGCATGGCTGAGGCAGACAAGGCTGCTGGCTTGCACATCATACAGGCTGTGGGAAGTGCACAGCATGATGCTCCAAGCACAGTTTTCTAACTGCTAAATGTGGGTTAGCCCGTTTATACCACATCCAGAAACCAGCAGGACACTGTCCAGGCAGCAGGCAGGGCAGCAGGCTCACACAGTCCACACCAGGAAAGAGAGAGGGCAGCAACCATGTGTCCAGGGGAGTGATAGGGCAGAAAAAGGTCCTGCATCCCAAGACAAGTGAAACCACTCAATTTATAACAGAAGCGGGCTCGACAATGGTTTGGATTCCCCAGGACTTGTCACTGAATGATGTGACTCCCATTCCCCTGGATCAGGGCTGCCACAGCAGCTGGCTGAGAAAGCAGGATGGGGGAACAGCAGCACCAAGACCCTTCTGTGGGATCTTACAGCCAGGGGGGTTGTGGCTGGACTTTATGACACATTTTTTTAGATGTGCTGTGCCGAGGTGAATTGTGCTCATGCCAAGTTACAACTCATCTTAGGATTGGGCAGGTGAGGGCACGGGTGGGGGCTAACAGCAGAGAGGCAGCTTGCTTGAGAGAAAAGCTGCCTTTTGGCAGAACAACTCAGACTGCCTGGGATGGTGGCATGGTGGGAGATGCATGACGGGGCGTAAATCACATCTGCACAACGCTGGTGATCACAATATAACACAAGCCATCTCTGGCAGCTCTGTTTGCCTGGAGATGGCAGCTGAGTCCACCTCCACAGTATTTTCAGACTGTTTCATGTCTGCATGGGCTGAGGTAATGAAGAATTTTAATATTTAATTTTTTTTTAAGGAATGCATCATAAACCTTAACAATTTACAAAATATTGTGATTTCTCTGTCTGGGGCTACTGGATTTACCTGCCCCACATCAAAGTTTATCCCTCATCATCATCCATCAGGCACAAGAGGAACAGCCAAGGATATCCTTTTCATAGCCCCCAAGCCTAATTCTGTGACAGCCTAATATGTTGCCTTAACTCCTAGCTCTCCAACCAGAATCCCCTCAGCTCTGAATTAAAGAGATGACAGAAGCACTAAAAGGAAGGTTCCCTCCGTAACAACTGTGACTTCAGAGTAAGTGGTCTCTTCTCAATATTAGCAACACAGAAACAGTCTTGTTACCAAGCTCAACTCTGTGTACAGTCTGTGTATAACCTTTTAAACAGCTTTTGCTGTAAAACACAAGTCTATGTTTGCTGTAACAGGAGCGTTTCATTCCTCACAGTAGAATAAAAGAGTTTGCTGAAAGAGAAAGGGCATTGCAAGTCCCTGCTTTGTGCTCTGAATTCTTTTCCAGCATCTTCCTTTTAATACATCGCAAAAGGGGGGAGAGAAGAAAAAAAAA
>VWZN01010428.1:347997-369144 GCA_013396955.1 Regulus satrapa | reverse complement strand
AAAAAAAAAAAAAGTGTTTTACCAAGAAATATCACACACTGAATTGAAACACCTTATCTACAAGGAGGTCCTGGTGGCAAGTGTAGAAGCAACACAGGAAAAAAATCAATACAGCCTGCAGAGATTAAAAACATACTGGAAAAACATAAGGAAAATGTAACAATTAATGCCAGTTGTACATATAATACGTGAAAACAAAGCGGAGAGGCATTAGTCTCTACACACAGATCTATTGGATAGGTAATGCTTTTATCTCAACTTGAAAATGGAAGCTTTATTAGACTGCTTCCCATCAGGAGGCATCATAGCAAGAACAGTGTAAGGCTCTAACTAGCTGAAAGCCTCTTCCCCCCACACCTTCCATCCCAATCACTTTGCATACCCGTGAAATTCAAATGGCTCAACCTCAGACTGAGGTGGTGTCAAACCAGTGCTCAGATTTACCAGCCTGCATGAAACCACCCATTCCCCCTCCAGTGGAAGACACGAAGCAGCTGACCAAGATGCCTTGCAATAGATGGGAGTTTTTTACCTGCAGTTTAAAGAGCCCCTTCATGGTGCTGCAGCTAGAGATTGTCTTATCATTATATGCTGTATCATACTGTAGCAGCTATTAATACATAACTATTAATATGTATGCCTTGAATAAAATGTCCTACACAAGTTTCAGCTGTGGAGGGTTTTATAATTAGTGTGCCCAGACACAAAAATCAGGAACATATTTAAGGTGTGGTTCAGCTGAATGATTCCTCAAAACTCCCTCCAGCAGCTTTTCATTCATACAAAATTTTATAATTTAACCCAGTATCTTGAGGGTAAACCCCAAGAAAAGGTATTAAACAGCTCTTTCTCCAAATATTAAAATACACCCCTAATGTTAAAATACACTTTGAAGTCTAAGTAAAATATTTGCATCCTCAGTTTTCTGGATCAAGAACAATAAAGAGGAATATCCCCCTTTTCATAACACTTATCATAACACAAATTTCAATAAAGCTACACAAGACTCACAGCAGGACTATAGATAAAGGTAAGCATCAGATAGGTGACAATGCTGGAAAAATACCACTTTAACCTTCCTTCTGCTGCCTTCACATCAAAATAAATCAAGGTTTACAACTTTACTTTTAAACCCCAGAAACCATAAGTGAACTTATGGTTTACTCATCCCCTTTCTGACACCAGCGAGTAGAGAGGTAGGTACAGGGTCACGCAGGTGTTGGTGGGTTGGGCACCTGGTGCTACTTCAAGGCAGTGAAAGAGCTAAGCTGACTAAGCCATCTGAGAATCATACCAGTGAAGGAACTTTAAGGACTATGAGACCAAAAATCCTCCAGGCCTCTAGCTGATGTTTTGCACGATTTACATCCAAATGCTTCCACCATACTCAGCCCTGCACAGAGGTCAGCAATGTAGCAGCATCTTTAATGGAAGTCTGTGCTAGACAGAAACAAACAGGAACAGGCAGGCAAAGAGGGAGATTTCATGGGGCTGGGAGCTCTGTTTTACTGAATTTCATAAACTGCTCTCGGAGCTAAGCTTGATTTTTGCAGCAGGGGCACCTCCTGCTTTGGCCAGGCTCCCATTTTAGCATCATATAAATCCAAATGGATAAAGAATATACTTGGGCACTGGTGTTCCCACTACAGACAGGCTGCTTGCCAGCATGGATAAACAAAAGTACTTTTCATTTATTAGTACTAGTTTTCATTCAAACTCCCAGAGTGCTGATTCTTTTACTTTGGACCATATCCCATGCTTTCACTGAAGCCAGTTTAAAATTCTTCTGACCAGATTGAGAGCAGATTCATTTGGGAACCATTTGAAAGTCTCAGCTCTGCCATTCTCACACAAGAAGGTGCAAAGCAACTTCAGCAGGTAACTCCTGAGGATGACTTTGCTCAAACCAAATTCGCAAGGTTTTAATGAGCCTTGGATAAGACCTATAGCTTTCTTTCAGTAATAGTGTCCACTCTCAGCAATAAGTAATAAACGTTCCCAACACCCCATGAGGCAAGAAGTCAGAGCTGGGCCTACTTCAAGACATATAAACTGCAGAAAAGCTATTAAGGCTTCATAGCAAGCCAATGATCCAGCCAATGCTTGGAGTGCAGAAAGTCCTGGCTTTTAATGCACATATGAACCTGTTAGTGCTAAGGTTCAACTTTTTCCTGTCAGTTGTCTTGAGTGTTTACTAAATCCAGATGGCCTGAGGAAATAAACGAGATTAAAAAGAGTCTGTTTCATTCTCACACTTCCCAAAGCCCTCTGCAAAAGTATTGTGTTGCTACAGATAACACATGTACCTGCAGGCATCGGTGCAACTGTCACAGACGTGCTGGGGACTTCTACCTCCTCCTCAGCAGAGCTTAAAAGCCTTTAACACTTCCACACCCATAGAGAAAAGGAACATGACATTCTGCTTTTCTTCCTATTGACAAATGCTGCTTATTCTCTGGTTTTCCAGAGAAACTGTGAAACATTTTTCACTGGCCTCTCCACAAGTCCTTGGTGGCATTTCTAAAATGGGAAGGGCAGGGGGATCCTAACCTCTTTGGGAGGTACAGGAAAGACCAACACGGGACATGGGCTCTGTAGTGATGGAGAGGTAGCAAGTGGAAGCACTTGAGTTCCGAGAATCCCCATCCACACCAGAGGCTAAAACCCCATGGGTTTGGCTAGTCTAGAACTAGAGAGGGCAAATTCTTTCACATGTGAATGGCTGTTAAGAAAGAGGAATGAGTAACAATGCTCTGTGTTCCACAGAGAAATAAAATATATTGAGTCTGGGCCACCAGCCCCTTGGAACAGCAGGAAGCTGCAGTGTGCCCTCAATGGAGCTCTTAGAGAAGATATCAGAAAGGATTTAGGAGTTGCTCAATACCAAGTCAGTGAGGAAGAAGGATTAAACAGGCTCCCGAAGCTGCAGCACAGAGGATGTGCAGGGATGAAATGAGCTCAGCTGCCCTTTGTATGGGGTGCAGCAGGAGAGGTGAGGGTCTTTGCAGCCCCAGTCAGTGAACCAACGCCTGGCCATGCTCCACACTGGCCCACAGGAAAATAACATTCAGGTGCATGTCCTTCAGCAGAGAGCTGACCACCACGGGACTGAGCACTGTGCTTCAGGGCACAGCAGAATGGCATGCATTAAACACCAGGAAGGCACCCAGGGTGCTGGAAGAGTGAGGAAGGGGGATGCATTCAACTAATTTCATCTCCCACATGGTGTTTGTGAGCATGGGCTGGACAGGATCATCTTTGTATGAAAGATTGGAGAGATCTTGATTTTTTGCTTTTAATAGCTACTTGTTACTAGTAAGTCCTTCTCAGACCTCCTTACCTATGACTCTCATCCTTCTTCATTTTAATCCGATGAAACATTTCTTTTTGTGTAAGGAAAAGGCATCAGGTGGAGAGTTTCGTATAGGACGAGAGGAGGGAATCGTGCTTGGGGTAAGGGGTTGTGGCTCGGGGAAACCCAGATCACTGTTACCAGAGACTGGGATGGGTCTCCTGCTTGCTCCCCACTTCAGCTCTCTGCCTGCAAGTCAAAGATAACAGAGTTCTTTTCTTTCAGCCATTTGTCTGGGAAGATTTGGGGTTACTACACATCCAGCAAGAGGTGGCCCAGGCCTCAGCGGAGATGCCGGCACTTTACCATTGTACAAACAATAGCACCTCTGAGAAGCAAGCCCTTGCTTTGTATATTTACTTCGTTTCTTGTTCGAGCTTTGTCAGGGAACCAAGGCACTTAGGCTGGTTACTAAAATAAAGAAGTGCTATAAAAAGAGATCAGCTCTTGCAAGGAAAACCAAGCTGCAGAAACATGAACAAAGATCCATTGAAAGGCAGTGTTAAATAAATAAAAATTAATTTTGCGTAGTTCCAAAGTCCTTCAGTCAATAAACGCCCATTCTCATTATTATTCAATAACATTTAGCTAATATATTTGGATTTGCAAGGCAAACATTTTCAAACATTTTTCTAAATTAGCACAAATCTTCTGCTTCGTCTTTTCTTCATCTACTGTCAGCGGAGCAAATAATCAGAGAACAAATAGTACTCCATTTATAAATTCCTCTTGCCAAAGACTTGACCTCTAGAGACTTGACTTCACATTTGCTTTTCTGTAGAATTTAACAAAATTAGTCAAGCGCGATTTGTTGCGTGTTTGTCTCTTTTCAAAAGCTCAGAAATGTCTAGCTCCGGTGATTAAAGGAAGAAGGGAGATTTTACTAATAACGTTCAAGTGGAAGGATATTAGAATGCAAGATATATTTATTAGCATCCACCTTTAGGTAAATGCTCATAAAATTTCACGTCAAGGTTGCGGTCATTCCCACTTACTGCCACAAAGTCAATAAATAAGGAACAAGCCCTCAGAACAGTTGCATCTTCCTGTGCTGTAGGTAGGACAGGCCAAATATTAAATTTCATAACAGAATAATGCACGAGGCACCTGCATGATACGTCCCTACCCCGAGGCACAGACAAGCCGAGATGATTATATATTATCAAAAGCTCGTCCTTTCCCCTCTTTCTCATTAGAGCCAGAGGAACGTACTCTGGCTGAACCATTTGCTGCGTTGGGTGCAAGAAGGAGGCATCTGCATTTCAATAGGGTCAAGGCTGACAGCAACTGGCGAGCTTCTTGTTATAACGCTGTGTACTCCAGTTGCCACAGCCCTACAGTATGTCTCTTTTTACTGCCAGTGCACTCTGTTGTCATTCAGAGGCCTTAAAGCAAGTGAGTCCCCTCATGCAGGCTCAAACACCTCAGGAAAGGAGGAGCAACAGAGGCCATGGCCAGCTTCTTGGGCATGGTTGCACCTTCATTTTTATGAATCAGGCTTTCTGGTCTTGAATCATTATAAATGGAGGATTTGGAGCTCAAAGGTAATTTGATTTCTGAAAGAGAGCTGTGATCTGTGATAAACATGCTACCTGGGTTCGTTTCAAGTCAGCAACATCAGGCAACTTATACAGTTATCGCACTGTTGCTTCCCCTGTAAAAACTCAGAAAAACTCAGAAACTGGCAGTCCTGCTGTGTTCATTTAGGAGGGGCTGTCCCAGCCATCACACACTGGCCAAAGTCAGCAGAGCAATCAAGAGGATATTTGGGAAGAGTTCTGACTGGCAACATGCAGCAAGAAGTGGCAGACACTTAACAAGTGAAAGAAGTATTTGGTTCAATGGAACAGAAGAGACCTTTGCGTAGAAAATTCATACCTGTTACAGATGTGGCCTTGTATACTCTGTGTTCATGGTTCAGGAACTGTGAATAATAATAAGTATTATTAGTCCCCAAACCAATTAGACTGACATTTGCAACCATGCTGGCTCTAATGTGCCGCAGCTAAACCAAACAAGATTCAGCCACTATTTTGGCATTTCCAAAAGAGAAGGCTACCATGGAAGCATGGTTAGCCTCTCTTTTTGTCAGCCGTTGAACTGGTACTAAAAGTTGCTCCTGCTGAAGTTTGATGACACCCTGTATGAGTGAACCCTCTGAATTCCTCTAGAATCAGAATCAGCACAATGGACAACACCACTGTTCGCTGTCAGTTTATAGCCCAGGGGGATCATATTCCATTTTTCTCTATGAAACTCTAAAATGCTTCGTTCAAACTAGCATTAACACTTGTATTGGGTGAAACCAGTGTCTGAAAACAGTGTCCAAACCAATATCTACAGTAAGTTGCTCTGTGCATGATTGGAGCAGAACAGCTAATAAAATCTCTTTCATCCTAGGACCAATCTTAGTACCAGCTTCCTGACAATGTCTTTCTCTCTTCATTTCCATTTCTTCAATTTTCACATCTACTCATCTCTTCTTATTTTCCTATGCTCTATATTTCCTCCAACCCCTTCTTTTTGTGTTACTTTTCCATCACCACCTTTCAACATTCAGCTTATTGTCTTCCAGTTCCACTCAGGGAAAAATTAAAGTTCATGAACAACATGCCTACAGGCTCCTTCAAATATGGCTTATCTCAAGTGGTCCATTTACCCCTCGGCCATTAAGCAATACCTTCAGAAACACACCGGGTGCATTCTCTGAAAGATATATGAGGCAAGAATAGAGATTTTGCCTGCTTAGTGCATGTGCACATTTATGGGCAGTAAACTCAACAGGGAAGGCTGCCCTGTGGGTAAGTTCACCAAGGCAGGGTAAACATGGCAATCAGCTTTGCTTTTGGCACTTTTACCCTTCCTATGCCTGACTAACATCCTTGGACTGCACAGCTTTTCAGCAATAATATCTATAGGTGACTATTTCACCATTCCTTCATTTGACATCCACCCTTCTTTCTTTACGGAAGAGTTTTTAGTTTCCCAAAATTTTATGAAGAAACAATCCCATCCCTTCTCAAAACACAAAAAAGAGATTTCTGGTGGTGTTTTTTTTTTTTTTTTTTTCACTAGGCAATGCTGAGCTGCTGAAGGGGCAAACAGTTGGTGACAGCATTACCCAGGTTATAGCAACCAAAAATATGCCTTTTTACCCTCTGAGACAAGCATCTTTTCTGAGCAGACTTCTGTATTTAAGAGACAAACTATGGAGGCACCTGCTCTTATGTTATTCAGAGAAGTTCAGACCTACATAATTATTGTAATCAGCTCACTAAGACCACCAATAAGTAAAAAAATTCTTCTGAAAGACAGAGCAAAATACTCACTTGCACAGTGAAGTGACTCCTTCTAACACAAGTCAGGAGTCAAGACAGGTTAGTTGAACTCTATTTCATTCCATTTCTTCAAACACATGAGTTCTTGGAGCAGAGCAGCTGAGCTTCCAGGCACCACACCTGGTGTCATTCTCATGACCAGCAATGTCCCTGCATGCTGGCGCACCCAGGAATGCTGCTGGAAGGTGGAAAACAAATATGTGACGTGTATGGTGGCTTCCTTGATACAGTGTGATACTGGAAAAATTGTTTTAAAAAGGAAAAGAAACAGGCATCTTATAATCATCCAACAGTCAAGTCCATCATTACATACAGGGCTTTTTCAAACACATCTGGATGTCCCTGAGACACCAGTGGTGGGGTCTCCTCAGTCTCTCCTTGTGGAAGTTTGGAATCCAACAGCTGCCATGCTCTAAAACAAAGATGTAAGTTGGCCAAGAACTTGCCTTTTGCTGGGTTAAGACCTAGAGAGTTGGGTCTCCCAGCAAATCCATCCACTTCCCTCTGTGCACACTCCCAGAAAGGACAGCCCTGCAAAGCACAGCCCTTCTGGCCTTCCCAGATGTTCTGATGTTCAAACCATCATATGATTCAGTGGATGGAAACGCAACAACTCCTGGCTACAAGGGACACCAGAACACCGATGAAATGTTTAGAAACATTTCAATAGACTTCTGCAGCTGGAAGCCTAATTCACATTAGTACTTTCAAAAACTTCATCCTGTGTTTCAGGTAAATTCAAAAGATATTGGATCTACTCATAATCAAAACCAAAACTTTGAAACTGAGCCTATTTCCACTGGCCTCAGCAGGACTTGGATCAACCTGACATTTATGTTTGAAATAATATGAGAGCCTACACAAAGCAATCCTGTTCTTAATCCTGATATTACCTCAGTCATTGCTTATATGGAATTGTTGTGCTCCTGTGACTTCACTGAGCATTCATATATGACCAAAATTGCCACTTCTTTATGATTCCAGCTGCCCAACTCCTCATAGCAGCTAGAGGTACCTCTCAGCCTAAGTGCTACAGGTGCAGAAAATATTTAACTGTTTAAAATGTTTTCTTTCAAGGCTGCAAATCATTTGTCCTCATCCTTCTAAATACAAGCCTTTTAGTTTAGGGCAGGATTTTTTTGTTTGTGGGGTATTTAATTTTTTAAAATTTAATATCACTATTGGCCTTCTTAATTCTTACAAAAAAAAAAAAAGAAAAAGAAAAAAAAAAAACAAAAGAAAAGAAAAAACCAAGACAAAATAACCTGCTGCAAACTTTACCAAGTATAAAAACCATGAGAGTCTTTAGGCAGCTGCTCACAAGGAGTTAAACTTGCTGGGAGTAATTACTAAGCACCTTCCAAAATAAACAAATAATAAAAATAAAGAAAAAAAAGTTTTCTATCTTAATCTACTGTGTTTATCACTATGTTTGCCCAGAAAGCTTCTGTAATTTTGATAATGTGAAAAATAATTTCTTTGTCCTTATGGACAAAAAGCATTTTTCAGTTCATTGTACACTGGAAAAATCTTGACTGTAAGGTGCTTTGTAATTTAGTTCTGATATGCACCTTGGCTAACAGGTGTAATTAAAAACCCATTATAATCATCCAACAAGCAAATCAGAGCAGTCCCGCGAGGAGCTGAGCTGTGAGAGCCTCTATTTATAAAATCATATTTAATGTAGTCTTATCTCTACATTGAAAAAAACATCTGTTTAACGTACTGTAAACAAAAATATTAATGTTCCCTGGCCTTTTTGTCAGAAAGACTTATGACGGGATCTGCCACATGTGCAATTAAGTTGTAGCAGAACTGCCTAATTTCTAAGGAAACAACTACAAAAACATTGTATATTTGCTCCTGGTTGTTACTTTCTCAGGAGTGAGAAAACAAGGACTGATATAGGGGGACCTGGGGGGGATTTAAGAGAGGCTTGGTCAACAATGTGCAGCCTCTTTGTTTTTATGTCTCAGCCCAGGCATAATAGAGGTGGCAACAATCTTTTTTTCCCTATGATTTTGTCTTCAGATTGCAGGAAAAATACATGTTGCCTCAAGTGTTAATGAGCTCAAATTAAAAATAAACCAAAGACAAAAAAAGCACAAACAAACCACCACCAGCACCATAACACAGTAATAAGCATATTTGCATAATCCACTCTCTCCCATGCATTTATAGATAACCACATCTTATATCCAGAAGATGAGTTGCAGTTTGTGCTACCATGAGGATAAAAATGGGAATATAAGCACTTTATGGTTTAAGAGGTTCAACTAAAACACAATGAGACCAACAGAAATTTGCCATCAGCTATTGTCAGTGTCATTCTAGGAATGTCAATCATGAAGTCAAATCTTTTCCACTGCCTCTGTGAAATCAAGCTCCCCACCAATACAGTGAATCTAAAACTGGTGGATAGACAGTAAGCTGAATGTCAGGATCAGGATGGACACTGAGGAGTGGTTCTGCACTCAGTTGCTGCTCTCCTGGGGGCAGGACACCTCCAAACAACACTACAGCATGGCAAAACCCTGGCTGTTCCTTTTAACAGTGGGAAACCCACCAGCATCAGCAATGGCTCTGTATAGCAAGGTTTCCTGGACCAGCTTGAGATATCACACCTGAATTCTTCTATGCATCCAAAAAACAGAATAAGGACAAGAGCTGGAAATGCTGTGAGCAGGTAGAATCTGGAGCTCAGCACTGCCCATGCAGTCCGAGGCAGGGGTAGCTGGAGCTCTGCTGGTGGGAACCTGAGCACTCTGGATCACCCACTGCTGTATGCCAGCCTGGCCCAGCTGCCATCCAAACCTGGTGCATGGGGCTTTCTTCTAGCCTCTGTGTACTGATTATTATCCTCGTGCTTCATTTTTGTCCCTTTGTTCATTCACAGAGTCCCATTGCAACTATACAGCTAGAACAAATCAGCTTCTCTTTAGGGATAAAGCTCTATTTCTATTTTCCACAGTTTATTGCAGCCAGGCTTTTATAAGGGTGGATATTAAATGCATCAATAATTATGTTTTTGAGGAAACAGATAATTGCCTATAATTTAATGTTGATAAAGCACATGATGTAGATGAGCAGCGTCCCAAGAACCTGAGGAAATTAGATCAGAAAATTTTTCACAGCAAGAACAAGGAACTGAACTATCCGACACTGCCTGGTTTGTTTACTTCCACTTTTCACATGGAGAAAGCATCAGGTTGTCTACATGCTTTCTACTTTCTGGAGACAGGTTTTTAGTTTTGATATGTTAACAGGCCAATATGCAAAAGTGGGGAGCCTCATATGCAATGTCCAGAAGCAAACAATCAGATGGAACTTTTGGTTCCTTCAGAAGTGCCCACATAGGGTGCATTGTGTAGAGCATACAATTGTTTGCCTGGGCAAAAAGGTATCCTTTAACTCTAGGTTTCAAAGTCATGAAAAGCTGTGATTAATTAATTAAATGGGAAAGAAAACCAACACGGGCTGAGGCAGTGACACGCACAGCTTCCCTGGAAAGAATGTCCAACTGTCTCATTCCCCAAATCTGAAGGTAGTAGGTGTTGCCGTGCTATCAAAGGTCTTCATAAACAAACTCTTGCTACGTGCACTCCAAGCCATGGCTGAAACTCTGGCTGCTAAAGTCAATGAATAATTTCTGACACACAAAATGGCAACAGGATCCTGTCCTGTGTGACAAACCTGTTCTAATAGTCCCCTGCGCAGGCATGTGTGGTTAACTTTCCACACCTGCTTTTGCTATGAACTGGTGCAGAGGGTATCTTAATTCAGACAGAAGTGATTGATAATTATTGTTTCCGAAGGTATCACAGCTGAGCCACCTACAGCAGCAGAATTACCTGCTGCACATTCATTTCCAAATGGATAAGTTGATAAACAGATGATATGTGGCTTGCTTGGGATTACATGATTATAGTTAACGGCAAAATATACCTGGTTAAGAGAAATCACAGGACAATCCAATTTTCAAGTGCTGTTTTTCCTTTGAAAACACTTCCAACTGACTCCAGCTGCATAGCTGAGCCATTTCTCCGCTCTTCTCAATAGCACAGTCGAGTAAAAAGGGAAGGATTTCCTCTGATGTTCACTTGAGCCAAAAAAACCAAAACAACCCTAGAGTTGAATTTACCACTCTTCCATAACCACCACGTATCAGAAGGGACTGTCTGAGATCACAACTGACACACAAAGAAATTAATTTGGTGTTGACACTTCACAGTGCTTTGAGATTGCAAATCAGAGGCTGCTTGGCAGGTAACAAACACCACCTTCTTAAACACAAGAACACAGCAGCTGAGGAGACCTTTCTGAGTCATCAGGCACAGTTCCCCACTATCATGGATTGCAGCAGCTAATATCCCTGTTTCCTTAATAACCCTCATTATCACAGCAGCTAAGCATCTGGCAAAGTACACAACGCTGGGACTGTCTCCCCACAATGATCTGAGCCTGTGTGCGTGCTAAGAGGGAAGAGATGTGATTTGTACATTTTGATAGACCTGTGAACTTCTGAAAACAGACAACAGTCACTTAGAGCCCTGTGGAAACCTGGGCAGGAAAGACCTTTGAAATATTTCTCAGACAAAAACAGATATAAAGCAAATTATTCTATTCTACTATATACCTGGAAGGATCACATTATATTTAGGCAACACATTCCTTCCATGCAAAATTTTAGTCCCAGACATTAAAAAGAACAAATAAATCTTTCTAGTTTTCAAAAGTCTATGTACTCAGTTTAGGCAGGCACACAGCAGTGTCAAGTGAAGTGTGTATTCCCTGTGATAATAAATCTCATAACGAAAATCAAAGCCAAGTTGAACTGCATGTTAGGCATTAAGTGTGTCCCAAACTGCTCATCTTGCTAAACCTTCATAATAAAATAACATTTCTGTCTCTATAATTACATGGTGCAATGATGCCACAGGAGTAAAGCCTAAAGAAAGGCTTAATTTTCCAGGCTTTGCAACAAGTGTGAATTGGTGTAGGGCTTAAAAAGCATTCACAGTCTGGACCCAAGCCTAGATGCAAATAGGACTGACTGCCTTATGTGATATAGACCAGGCAAATGGTGTGAGCTCATGCTCACAGTTGCCAAGCAAGCACCAGGAAGGGAAGCTCCCAAAGCCACCTAGATTTATTGGAGCTGTCTGTTGCTCCTACAGTGCTGTTTCTGACACATCTTAACAGATGGACCTGGAAAGGTTTGGAGATTTTTGCACTGTTGCTTCTGATAAACCACGAAACAGTGGCAGCTAAAACAAGGAAATGAGGAAAGACATCAAAAATGCAAACAATACTTAGAATAGTAACCTCCATTCCTGTGGAGAAAGGTTGTCCATGCTCAGCTTCCTCAACACAAGCCAAACTATCTCCCGGAAGGGCCCCTCTTTGCAGGGTCTGCAGAGGCACCCTGAAAGACCTTGGGTGAGATTCACAGTGTTCAGATTGTTAAAGTTTGGTTCAATTAGTCCTCTTGCTCAGCTTTTCCACTACCTTCTCATGGAACGTGGAACCCATGGGATTCTCCACTGCCATTAAGTCAACAGAAAATGGTGAAATATCTTCCAAAAGTTCATGGAACACATTTTTTGGGAACAAGTACAGCCAGAAGTATTAAAATGATAATTTTAATATCTGACTTAAAGAACATTCTGGGGATTATGACATTTGATTTTTCTTCTTTTGGTGACCTGAAATATTTAATTTTGAATCAAGCCATGCCAAAACTAAAAGAAAAATAGATCAGTGTTACACTAAGCTGAAAAAAGAGACTTATTTGGACTATGCAGAGAGAGCCAATGATTAGAAGAAAGCAAGTTTTGTTTCAATCACTTTGATTTTGTAATACCATCACCTTCCCATTAAAATTATCTTGAGAATTATCTATCAAGACCTATGACTGTGTGACTTATTAGAGTTTTAGATAACTCTGCAGATTTTTACTTATACTCATGGATCAGATGTGTCCCTTGATCTGCTCCAGACTTGTATCAGTAAGAAGGAAGCATAAATAGTTATTTAGAGACATGCAAGGCCCATAAGGGTCACATATATAGCAGTGGGGAGGGAAGAGGTGGTGGTTCTCCTGCAAAACTCTATCCAGTTCCAAGCACATGGTGATAGGTCAGTCATGGGGTGCCCTGAGCCATGTGAGAGCTGCATCCAAGTGTCTGCACAGCCTCCTCACAAACTCCAGCTGGGCTGGAGAAACTACTCATTATAACATCTCTAGAAATGCTTTTATATCATAGGATGACTCTCCCTACAGATTTCCCTGATATGCTCTTCCATTACCCACTCTTCAGATGCTTCTGGCAAACACTAGTGAAAACAGACTCTTGAGGTGTGGGGTTAATTGTTCTCCCTTTTCTGTGCACATAAATATTCTGCAGACTGAGAATTGCTATTTCCAGAAACACACAAATCAAGTAAAAGTTTCATATCCCCAACTCATGGATAATTTCAGAGCCTGAATCATCTGGTTTGCAGCAATTAAAACAAAGAGCGCTTGTTCTAACGCATTGTTTTCACACTAGAAAGCCCAGTCTGCCTTCAGCTGTCTTTACCAACTAGGAATTCAAGAAGAAAGTAGCTATTAAAGTTTTCTCTTCCCAGTTTAAATGTGGCACAACACACATTCCTGGCCAACTTTTCAGACTAAACATCTTAGTAAATTCTTACTGACAATAGTTAGTGACAAGCATGTCAAAACCAACAAACTCAGTCACATACAAGGCTTATCAATAATTTAGGCTTTTCCCCCCACGAGAGACTGTGTGTTTTGCAATAATGAAATATATGATTTTAAAAATAAATAATAGGGTGTTGTCAGGCCGATTGTAGCTAGAAGTTATGAATTTGATTGATTGAACATTTGAGTTCATTCTCTCTAGCAAGATCAAAGCCAAACTCTTCCATTTGCCCAAGGCCACTTGCAATTTATTTAGAGATTGTGTTCATATCCCAGCAGGTAGCAATATTGGACTGAGGTACACAGAAAATCAGCTCTTTGAGGTTTTTTCTGAGTCCAAGGGATGCAACAAATGAGATTTTTTTTTAGTTCATTAAATCATTAACCACTTAATCACTAAAAAAACACAACATCAGTTGAATTTTCTCTTAGCTAGGTATAACAAGGAAGCACTCATGGTATCGAAAACCTCTGTTTTAACATTGATGCCTTTGGAAAATATGACGACACGGTAGTTTTTATTAGTATGATTATTTCCCCCTTCCCCCTTTTTGAATTAATTACCATGGCAGAAGGTAATGACACCCAAAAGGGACAGGAATATGAATAGCAGTGGCAAATCCTTTTAAGAGCAACATGGAAAACAACACACGTGCATGAAAGCACACAGAATATGCTTGTGTAGCAGATATTGCAAGCACCCTAGTGCGAAAGAGCTCCAAACAAATCAGCCCAGACCAATGTGAAACCTTCAGCCACCCTGAGACACAGCCAAGATCAGCTGATTTCCCCCCTCCCCAGGCAGCATTCACATGCTGACCATAGAGCTTCGCAAGGTTCTCTCGCAAAAAAAACATTCTTTAGCTCTTCTGTGTTCGTCCTACATAAGATTTGGGGATTAGCAGCATTAAAAGGAACAAAACCCGAACCAAAGCGAGCAGGGTCAGCGCAGGCAGCCGAGCAGCGGCTTGTTGGCAGCGATGCACTCACATCAGACCAGCAGCGCTGCGCCGGGCCTGGCCGGGCTGCCAGCAGCATGGAAAGCCTGCACAGACAGAAAGATAAGGATGAGCTGGGAACAGGAAGGAGGACTTCCAGAAGTCGGGTGAAGCCACCTCAGAACACGAGAGAGGGTTTACAAAAAGCATAGCAAGTCCAGGCCGAGCCGTCAGAGGCCTGCGCCGCGTGGCCAGGGTGCCTGGTTCCAGTTTGGAAACTGTGCCACTTGTGGCTGTCACACCTTGTGCCAGTGGGCAAGACCTGGATCTTCCAGTCAAGTGGATGAAAGGCATCTCTTGGTCTGATGACAACTTGGATGAGGTCTATGTTCAAGTCTCTGGGTAAGTGCAGCTTCAAAGAGCATTTTCTCCACTGGTGAAAGCTTGGATTAGGAGCAGACCCATCCATCCATGGGTCAATGAGCATCAGTGGTAGGTTCTTCTCCAGAGGGGTTGGCACTATCATGCTAAAAAGCAAAGGCAATGGGCATCTCGTATTTTCTCTGCCAGAGTGCTCCTTGGATCTCTGAACCCCAGCTAAACTAGAAAACAAACAGAAGCAGCAGAAGAAAATAAACAGAAGAAACCAGGAATTTGGGATCCAGGAGCTTGAAGGAAAAAAAAAAAATCTGTAAGTTATATCACAGTCAGAACTGGGAACAGAACCAAGCAGTCCCAATCCCCCTGTTCCCAGTTCTCCTACTCATTAAGGAGAATTAAGTTATTCCAGTTGTTGAAAAACACAATTAGAAGTGCAATTAGACCCAGTAATACTGGCTGCTGATGTGCTGCTCCATATTGGGAGAAAACACGGGAGTTTCCCTGAGAGTTGTCAGGGAAAAGCCACAGCTATCATCTGCTCATGTTATCTGAAAAAGAGAGGGGGGTGGGAAAGCTGAGCAAACACAGCAGTATCAGAGGAGTTTCTCACATACATTACCTTCAGTCTAAGCATGGAGTTAAAGACTGAAGAGTGAGTGTTTTCTCAAAAAGCCTAAAATTCACTGATATTTTCCCATAACAGACCAGTACCATAAGTGGACAACAGTCCCGCTAAGTAACTCTTTAAGACAGACATACAAGATATTTACCAAACAATACACAGGCTGTACCCAAAGTACAGCTCTTTACAGTGATCACCAGTCACTAGAGGGCATTTATGTCCATGAAGATGTCAGACTCAATTTTTTCACCAAAGATATGATTACTTAATGAGGCTTGACTGTTCCTGGAGTTCAGCTAAACAGCTGAACATGATCATGGGTATGCAAACACATAAGCACAATTAGCAGAGTTCTTCACAGACTTTCAGAAGTGTTGACAGTGAGTTACAAGATCAAGCCTGGTTCATTTTCTTTGTGGTACAGCCTGAAGGATAGAAAAAACAAAGTGCTTCAGGGTCCCAAGGTAGAATTAGCAAAGATTCAGGTCCCTCAGGATGGAGGGATAAGAGCAGAGATTCAATCTGCCTACAAAAACAACCAGAAGGAGTGACCAGATTTTCATTCAGAAACAGGAGAATGGAAGTAGTATTTTGGACCTCAAAAGGTACAAAATGGTCAATCTGGGCATCTCCTAAGGTAGGAACTTTATTGTGAGCTTACATGTATGTTTCCTGGTGTCATAACTTGGACATAAATGCTTCCTGTGGAGCTTGAAGGATATTTAATTAGAAGCTAGAAAGATAAAGCTGCAAGTAAACCAAATCAAAGCTGAAGAACTGCCTGGAATACCATAAAGAAGACATGAGAGAAACATGCCAAAGTTATTACTTTTAAAAATTTTATTTCTGCTATATCCAATCATAAAGATTTTTTTTTCATAAATGCCAGTGCCCAGGTGATTAAGATAAGAAAAGAAATCAAACTAGACCACTGATGATCTCTAGAACTTACGAAGAAGCTAAGTATGTTTAGAATGATTGATGGGAAGCTGGATAATAACATTATTTTGCCATCAAAACCCTATTTTCTTAACACTGTTTACCCACCATTGAGATAGACCTGTTTGGTTCTAAACACTTCTGTGATTTCAGCGGCAGGTTGCCAAAAGGTGTGAAACAAAGGCTGATCTGTGCTAAAACAGAGAGTGAATTGAGTGTTTTAAGTCAGAGCCTAAGACACAGAACTGCAGGGATTATTTCAGAAAGTGAACCTTAAGTTTGTGGGCAGAGCAGGTGTTTTCCTTTAAAGAGAGGAAAACTACTAACTTGGTCTCACAGAAAGTAATGGAGAGACTGAGAACATTGCTATGGAAGACTCCAGCATGTCTTTGCCTTTTGTGCTGGAGATACAATTGTTTAGGTTAACAGAAACATTAAACAAAGTGTTCTGGATATACCAGCAGTCTTGAATCAGTGGTATAAATCTGCTTTCACTTTTCTCAAACTTGGTCATCTATTATTTCTTCAACCGTGGCTAAATATTCCATGTAGGGAGAAAAAAATTAACCACTGAATATTGGAGCAAATCTGAGCAAAACCCCCATAGTCTTCAAAATCGCTGGCTAGTTCATGAACAAAATAATTAAAGTCTTGCTAATCACAAAGGATCGACATAATTGTAGTCCCACTAGTCTAAAAATATAAGCAGGACAGAAGCAGAAACTAAGAAGTTACCTTATATAAAGCCTCTCTTTGTAGCCCTTGCTTACATACACTTTGATAATTGTGGCTAGAAGGTAAAGTCCACCATTTGTACAGGTGATGACAAAACATGAGATAGATGAACACAAATATTTTTGCTTTCACCAGCTTTCTAGCTGGTTTACTTCCACAAAGCCTGCCTCATTATTAACACAATGTGATCTTCCCCAAATGGATATTTTTGCTCCCTTTCAATCCAGCGTTCTGTGTACCTATCCTATGGTCAAGACAAAGAAAGGAAAGTTTGGGGTGTTTTTATTATCTTTAAAAAAAACAAATCCAGTGCAGACAAGAGAAGGTTTTACCATCATCTAAGAACAGCTGACATGACAGAAAAGCTGATCAGCATTCAATGTACAAGAAGGTGCAAGCAACTGTAAAACAGAATTTAAATCAATGAGGTACAACTTTAGTCCAGGAGAAAAATTAGGGTTTAAGGCCTGGTGAAAGTTCCTGTTTCCAAAGATAATTGGAAGTTTTGTAACGGAGGAAAAAAGAGAAGAAAGAAAAGCCACATTGCACATCAGTGAGGTGGAAGAAAGTTCTGGTTATCTACATTGGCAGGGAAATGCTAATTAATGAAAATCACTCACATTCTCTGGCCACTGCCAGCAATGGTTGACAAGCTAAAATTGGCACATAATGACAGGCTGAAAAATGCTGCATGTATTGGCAGCTCTTCATTTTCCTCTTGGTATCCTCCAGCTGCAGAATTTATTTTTAGTTTGTTTAGAGATTTTGGATTCCTCCACAGGTCTCTTGTTCTTTCTCTGGTACTACAGCATAGTGGGGTCCTAGCATAAGTTCCCAGGCATTTAATAAAATAAAAAATAAACCAGTTGTAGCTGTAGCAGAAGGTCTAAGCCAGAGAAGCCATTTGTGTTTATCATGTGGCAACAGCTGGACTTGTTTAAGCAGTCAACTTAAACATGGTGAGGAAACTTGGAGCTGGCTCCACAAAGAAAATTGAGTCCTGGAACTGCAACATCTAAATTCTTAGCCATCTCATGAATGAGTAGTCCTGAGTTAAGCCTGAAGGAGACCATAACTACCTGAAAATATGAGCCATAAAATTCAGAGCTGAGGTCATGAGCCAGTGGCAAGAGCTAAGGAAGGATAGGGGAGCTCTGTGTATTACCAATAAGGTGATAAGACAGAATTTCAGAAGAATATTTCACTTGTGAACTAGTGAAGCAGGAGCTTCTTTCCAGACTTGTGTACCCTTCCCATCCTCAGACTCAGTATTTTTTCCTATTCTTATCCCACATATCAGTATAGCTTTCCATGTCCCACAGGAACTGGAGGCTTCTCCTAGGACCATGTACTGGTGTGATAGTATGAAATTTCATTAATTGTTTCAAATCAGAGCCACAAATACCACATCCTTTAAGAAAGATCTGTATGTGTAACAGAGCCAAATTTACCCCTTAACATCCAAAAAATGGCCTGGAACATTCAGATATAAGGCCTTAGAGAAGTTGGCAGAGTAATAATTAAAGCTGACTGCTCCTAGTTCAGCTGAAGACACCCTGACCTTCAGTTCAGGCACGGAAAAGGAGATAGTCAAAGCCTACCTAGAAGGTGCTGTGCTGACTGTGAAGCTGCAGCAGAGCCCACAGTAGAATTCCAGGGTTTTTCCTTGCCCCACGTTGTGCAGTGTAAAGGAAAACCAGCAACAGTGCTTGTGCTGGAGACCTGAAAGGTCAGTGACAAATCACCACGTAGGATACGGATCCTGTCTCTGCACTTTTGTTTTGTTTTCCTGAACACACTGAAAAGAAATCAGTGAACCTACAAATGTGCTGCTCTGACCTCTTCCATTGTTCCCTTGGGCTCAGACACCAGGGCTGCTATGAAGCAGCTCCAAGCTGGCATGGCATTGTGGTATTGACATGCAAATGAGCAAAGCCAATGGAATATCTTCCAGTCCTTATGAATGCTTGATTTTGATTTTTTTTTTTTCTTTTTGGTGTGGTTTGGTTTTTTTTAATAGGTTTTGTTTACTTTTTGATGCTTTCATACTCTCCCAGAATAACTTAGATGTATTCCTGCTTCAACTGCTACTTTTTTTTTTCCCAGCAGACTTAGAGCCTTAGTATGTGTTTGTTTATATATACATATAAATGTGTGTAAATTCAGCATACTTTAGGAACAGGAATATTTTAAGCATTTCAACTACAAGAAAAAGCATATGATGATTCTTTGAAATTCCTCAGTGTAAAACAACTGCAGCTGCCCCTGTCTTGCTTTAAAATCATCAGAAAAACTGAGACCTAACACCCAGCAATGATTATTCAGCTTGGATGAACTGGCAGGCTGTGCACCATCCAGGAGGAAGAAAAAAAAAATAATACATTTCCCCCTTTTTCAGCTCATTAGGGATGAGCCAAAAACTCAACAAGTAAAACTTGACTGAAACTTTTACTGCAAAAATTGTTCCAGAAATGTACTTTTTGCATAGTTTAATTGGGTTTAGATCCCCCAGAGTCAAAAGCAACTCCCCCGACCCCTTCTAGCAGCTTTCTAAATGAAAAACACTGAAATCTTCAGGGGGCTTAACTTGCAATAAAGGTACAGGGCAGGCTTTACCCAATCTTCCAAGCGCTTAAATCCAAAGCTCTGGCTGGTGTCTGGGAAGAAGTTGTGTGCACAGCTCACCTTGGAGATGTGCGTGGGGCAGCTGCACCTTTCGTGCGTGGGCTGCAGGAGAATGGGAGCACATTCCTCTACTATGGCAGAGGCAAAAACACTTGAGCATATTTTTTCCCCCTACATTAGACATCAGGGGACATTGTTAGCAATGAAAGCAATGGCAAAGCTCTTCTGCTCAAAGGGCTCTCTGGTTTCAGACACCGTGGAGATGTAGGTTACTGTAAAAGGTGTTGAATGCTGTTGTGTGCTGTTTCAAAGAGAAATGACATTTGTACCCTCCCAGATGCTTGCTGAGTGCCATTTCTGCTTTCTTCTACCTATTCCTCCCCGAATTGTAACTTTTTTACATTTGTTTCAATTATCAAAAATGAAACTTGACAAACACAGTAATGGACCCCAGGCCAGGTTTCTCATGTGATCTACCACTTTGTGCAAAGACAAGAAAGAATTTTTAGAATTTGACCAGCAAAAGGACCTCAGTACTAAGACATGCATTTTAAGGTTTCTTTGCATGTTTTTGTTGTTGTGTTTTTTGGGCTTTTTTCAAATGTGTATAGAAATAGATACTAAAGCACTCAGAATAGCTGAAAATTCTAATGTTGCTTAATAATAGCATTTATTTTAACATCCTTGGCTATATAGAGGATCTTGAGGTTCGTGTCCAGACAGAGGGTTTGTTTTGTTTGAACCACAAAGCTGTGGTACAGTGGTCCAGACAGTCCCAATTTTATTTAGCTTATAAAAAAAACTGTGACAAAGTGTTTATATCTCCAAGTATCTCAATGAACCCAGGGATTATTGCTAATACCAGACCTCTGTGAATCTCACCCCAGGCCCAGTATTGCCATTGATTACACTGAGGTTTTCAACAAGCTGCCAGCCCATGAATCCTCCAGAGTATGAGAACAGACAAAAATAAGTGGGTGGGGTAAAAAGGAAGGGGATGTTTCAATTCAGAGGATGCTCTACTAAGCATAAATTGGTTTGAAAGGACAGGAACATAAACAACACACCACCCTTGGCAATGAACAAGTTAGCAAACAAAAATACCCCAGGACTTTTTGTAATGGTGCATGATAAATATCAAAATGGTCCTAGATTTCATTTAAATGTTAAAACTGAATTTGGATCTGAAAACAAAGGATAAACATATTTCTTCTGACATCTAGTGATGCCTGATGACATGCAATTTCATTGCTTTTTCTTTATGATGTAATTTCTGTAAGTGATACCAGTTGTCATCAAACGTCATAAAAGCCAGACTTGCCTCAAGTCATCAATATTTATTGTTCTCCAGCAGAGCCTGTTTCGAGTTTGGCGCGCATGGCTTCAATTGTTTAACGGAAGAGTTAAACCCAACCTTCCCTAGAATAAAACACCAGGCTGAGATGGATCTGTTGACATGATGCAATTGAGATCTTCTGGCAGCTGGTGCAGAAAATGCCCTTTAAAGAAAA
>VWZN01010428.1:316243-347942 GCA_013396955.1 Regulus satrapa | reverse complement strand
GGGGGGAGACATGTGGATCTAGCTGGGTGCAGGATTAGTAACAGGACACTGAGCTGTTTGTTTGCTTCTGGGTCAGTCATTTGAGTCCTCCCTGGGCTGGAGCAGCCACCACCTCCTGCCACTGCCGGGGCACTGGGCCCCCCTGGACCAGGGGCAGGTGTCCCTAGCATGCCACATGGCATTAATTAATGCCATGGTTCTCTGGAGAAGCCAGGAGAGACCAGTGGTAAAAAAACCTGCCCTGAAGGGTGAGTTTGAGACAGACCAGTCTGAGCCCCTGCTCTGCCTGCCTTCATCAAGGACACGCATCCAGCAGCACCTGGAAGGGCTTCTGCTTCTTCAGCCTTTGGGCCTCAAATCCTATATATTATGGGATTATGTGAAACAAAACCAACAAAAAAATCCCCCAAATCCCACACCCTCTTTTCTCTACTATTTGTTCTTGCAGTGCTGTCCAAACCTTACGTGTTATAGGAAATTTGGGCACATCCCTCAGAGGTGCTGTGAAGGATGCTAATCTGGAGGGACATCTTAACCCATGGACACCCATAGCACCAGCCTTTCACAGACCCTTCCTGACTGTTTATTCTCTCCTTTCAGGAGATTTCCATGTCTCCATGCCCCTCTTCTTTTGTCAAAGGGAAGACATTTAACTCCATGGCTGTAACGGGTCTGACAGGAAGAAAAACTTTTGGCTATGTGCAGCCACTAAAGCACAGAAATGAACAGGAAAGGCCCATTTAAAAGAGTTGGGGACTGGAACAGAGGAAGGTTGATAGGGAGAGGGGATGCAACAAAGACAGAAAAGATGACATTTTTGGAAGAAGTGCTGTAAGCTTGAGCCTCTCTAGAGAGCTGCACAAAATTCACTGGAGCAGCTGAAAACAAGGAATAAAATTCACCTGACTTTTTAGGAGAACATTGTTCACAAAACCCAGATAATTTGGCTTTTAAAGCATGCAGACTAACACATGTGCAGGCACTTCTGATTGTTTGCCACATTTCCTCTAAGTGGATGTGTGTGTGTGTGGGGGGGGGGGTGTTGGTGTTTTTGGTTTGGTTTTTTTGTCCACAAAGCTGGTAGAGGGAGCTTGTACAGCTTCAGTTCACATTTGTCTTTGTGAATATTTTATGCCACCACCCAGGATATCAGCACTAGATCACCAAACCTCAGCACAGCACAGGTGCTTTACGGCTCAGATGTGCCTAGGATTAGATAGCCTAAAAATCTCATGGTAAAACAAAAGGAAGATTAAATTTCCAGACTTTACTTACGGTTTTAATTGGCTTTCTAAGTCTCCTCACACATGGCATGAGGCAGACTGCATTTTGCTCGCAGGCCTGCAGCACAGGGAGGTTCGGTCAAGATCTATTAAAACCTGTTTTCATCACATGCTTGACTTCCTTTAGCAGTGCTCTGAGACTCCATGGTTTTCTTTATTTGTTATTTTGCATTTAACAACCCTGGGTCCTTCATGCACATTCATTAAGGAGGTCTCTCAGCATGCCTGTGAAGTGGGTTGCTACTTCTGCTCATTGCATTTCATATAGAGGAAAACCAAGCTGAGCAACAGCTTTGTGTGCATCCAAGGGGGTCACCAGGACATGTTGAGGAGTCCAGCACTTTAGAGGAGGCTTTTTGGAGAACATTCCCCCAGGTGCCACCTTTCTAGTTGTGTTCAGGGTGCTACTGTGCCAGTGGGAACAAATTAAATCACTGTGTTTCTTATTGTTGTCTCTCCACCTGTCTCTGCAGCTGTAAATCCCAGTGGGGTGTAGTGGAGCAGGTTTGAGTTGACCTGACATGGGGGTGTCACAGAGACGGACCACTGCCACCAGCCACGCACTGGAAAGGACATGGGGCTGAGCCCAAAGACATGGCCACAGGATGCCCATGTACCCATGGGCTGCAGGACAGGCAGTGCCTGCCTCAGACACAACCAGCCTGCTGGGTTCTGCTGGTGCAGACTGCTGCAGACCAGTGGCTTTCATCAACACAGGCTGCTCTGCGCATGGGGTGGGGGGAAGCCCAGAGCAGAATGGGCAGTGGGATTACCAGGCTGGCTTCTTAAAGCATCAGAGGGGGTTCCCTGTGTCTACAGCTGTATTGACTCCTCCTGGGGGTTTGGTAGCCAGCAGTGGTCTCTGCTACAGTCTCACAGCGGCTGCCAGCTCAGGGCAGGGAGGTCCAGGGCTCTGCTCCCTTAGCAAAGCTCCTGCCCAGCAGGACAGCCAAGCCCAAGAGAAGGAAGAGAAAACATGCTCTGCATTAGACCATGCACCAGTACCTGATCTGGGGAAAGCCCTTCTTTGCCCAGTATGAGGCAAGATCCCAGCTCAAGATCCAAGACCACGAGCTCAGGATACAACCTAGCATGCTTTCAGCAAAGTCTGCTCTGAGAAAACAAAACCCCCAAGCCAGTGAGCCCAAAATTTCCTTAGAAGTGATGTTCTTTGAAGCCTTCATCCTGCAGCAGCTCATCTTCCTTCCAGTCTCTCCTAAACACCTTCCCTGGAGCTGTACCACACCCTGTATGACCACCCCTGCCTGAGGATGTCATCCTGCTGCCTGGTGGTGGCCCAGGAGAACCTGCTGCTCATAATGGTGGTCTTCTACCATTTCCATTTGTTTCATGCTATGTATGCTATTATGTTGTTTGGGGAAAAAAAAATCCCTTCCCATCCTTGCCCAAGCTCTATGACAAGGGCTTGAATCCTAGAAATTTGCAGGCAGCTGAGAGCTGAGTGCAATTGTGATAATCCCACTTTTCAGACTCTAAGCTATCATACAGAATTTACTCATCTTGGATCCTGGGAGCAGTAAGCTTGCATTTGCTTTCAAAAACCATAAAATAGTTCTCCAATCTACTCTCATTTTCACATTTTGATAAAGAAGTCAGTTTTTTTGGTTTTTTTTTTTTTTTTTTTTTTTTTTTTTTTTTTTTTTTTCCAAGAAATCCTGCTAGAGAAGGTAATGTGAAATATGTATTTATGTTCCTGACGCATCAGGTCTTTTTTAACAGAAAGGGCTGAGTAGGAATATTTCCATGACCCTGGAGGATAGCCCATGGAGAAATTACTTCATAAATATCATGGAAGAGGCTGGACAAATAGTTGTGAACATGCAGGATGACCTTAAATGTGAGTTTGAATAAAAACCACGAATTACAGGACCACGTGCATGCTGCCTGTTCTTCAATGCAGTGTATAGGTCTGTCCTAATACCACCCTTCAGTCTGATTCCCATTCAGTATTTCCACTGGTGGAAGGTCATTATGCAGATTTCTGGTAGCTACTGAAGCATCATCCAGTAGAGGCAATATCTAGTGATCTCTCATTTGTTAAAAAACCTCTGGGAGTGCTAAAATGTGCAGAATAGCACATGGAATTTTGGGCGAGGGTTATGTGCTGTGAAGATTAATAATGTAGGCCCTGGGAAATTGTGGACCACAGAGGGAAGAAGACTACATAGGATGCCCTTATTTGATGGTGGGAATCATTGTTTTCAGAGGAGGCAGTGTGAGGAGATGTTATAAATATACCCTGCACCTCTGACAGGTGTGCTCAGCCATTTGGAGTGAGGGTGTACGGCAAGCCTTCTCTTTGTAAAAAAGAGAGGAAGAAAACTCACACTCTTCAAGAAAACACCTTCTGGTAGGTACAGGAAGAAACCTGTTTTTGAATAGGTCTTCCATCTCTTAAAGCAGGATTACCTGTCATCTTTAAAGACACAGGTTTCCATATCCATGGGGAGCTGATGACATGTCTTGAGATAATAAGTGGCCTTTACAAGAGCCTTTATTTAAAAAAATTATTTACCAATGTTGGTTTAAAATTTCTTGCTTAAGAGTGCCTGGGTATCACCAAAGACAGTGGTGTTTAGTCAGGCTAAAGAGCTGTTCAAACATACTTGTGACTGGAGTACAGCACAGTGTGAGCAGCCAGCATGGGGCAGGCAGTGGGGCAAGAGCAAACAGCCCCTTTGCTCCATGCCTGTAGTCTGGGGCTGAACGGGGACTTGTTAGCTCCTGTTCCAGCCATGCTTTTAAAACTGGGTTCTGTGGGCTAATTCCCAACTGAACACTGGAGAGTTTTGTTTGCATTGGCAGATGGTGGCTCCAAAAGGTAAACTGTGTGCCCTGCCTGTTTTAATAAAACAGACCTGTCTGTACGCACGTAACCCTCCCAGCTTCTTCAGGCCCTTTCAGCTCTTTGGCTGACACTGGCTGAATGCCAGACCTCCTCTGCCCAACCAGCACGTGGCTAAACCCACAGGCGAGGCTGGAGCACCTCACAGTGTTGATAAAGCCAATTCTCTTGAAACACCCAGAATTTTATCTTTATCCACAACATCACTGAGCTGGGCCAAAAATACCATTAGCAATTTCCATCCTTATCCCTAATGACTCCACAATGGAAAAAATGAAACATGATGTTAAAAAAGGTGTGGGGTTTTTTCAGATGTAAGAAAACAATTTATCTATCTGGAAAAAAATACATTCTTGTGATATCCATCTTCTGTTTTGAGGACTTGATCCTGCAGAACTCCTGGCTCCACCTCAGACTGTCAAGGAGTACATAATGAAATGGAAAAAAAATTTCCCAATTTATCCTTAACCCTAAAGTCATTGATAATATACAGTTAGACATTCCCTGCGGAAAGACAAGGCCCTGGAAAGACACCAGATACAAGCTTGAGAGCTCCAGGGCTGGCCTGGAAATGTTACTCTGTTCAAGTCAGCCAGTGGTGAGTGGTGAGTGCTGTGTCTTGTCAAAAAGGAGTCAGGACAGAGTTTATAATATGAATCCAGGACCATGTGGTTTATTCATTTTTAATAATCTCCTTTGTTCCTTCACACAAAGATGTGGAGCAGTCCAGCTGAATACACTTTATGACACTATCCACCTTGGACAAATAATTCACAAAGTAGTGATCCTGTAAACTCCTTGACCAAATAATCACTGGGATTCTTGTCAGAGGTCTGAAGAGGGAAGAAAAGGTTGCTCATGGGGAGAATTAGGAGCCACTGACCTCCATGCAAATATTTCTTTCTTGTACTTCCTTTTATCCTCTCCTATTTTACAACAATAAGATTGTTTTACATGGGCAGGAAAGGAGTTGTTTGGGAATGGAGGAGCTGCATTTCTGTTTATGGGTTTTTTTTGCTTGTTTGGTTGGTTTGGGGTTTTTTTTTTTGTTTTTTTTTTTTTTTGTTTTTTTTTAAGTGTATGTAATTTCACAATTAGCCTACAGCAAAAATTAGCCCTTCATGTAGATTCACACACACAAAAAATAGACTTTTTCCTGGGACTGTAGTAAACATTTCAAAACAGACGTAGCCTGAGGTGACGCTATTCTTGTGCTTGTGTTTAGAAAGGGAAGGATAAAAAAATTGTGAAATGGATCATTCCTGGATGGATTAAAACTGTAAATGCCTGTTAAAAAGACAATCTCCAATTATATGGGCAGATGCTGCAACCTACAATTTAATAATGTCTTTGCCTGGTAAAAGGAAAGGCAATTTAATTGACAGATATTTTCAAATCCCCAGTAATATAACATACAATGAGTTAGTCAGAGTTTGATGCTGTAACCCTTATTCTTGGCAGTAATCTTTGCTCACCAGAGCAGTCTACTGGTTTCACCTTTTACCAGCACTAAACTGGGGGGAAAATAAAGAATATCCATGGATAAGTTTTTAGCTTTGTTAAGATGACACATTCTCTTCAACCATTCAAGAAATATCATCCTCTCTTATCACCCTCTCAAGGTCTTCAAGTACCTACATGGGGAAGAGGTTTCTGATGGAAGAAGAGTCTTTAATCTAGCAGAAAAAGGCATAATGAGATCCAGTGATTGAAAGCTGAAGTTAGACAAATTCAAACTATCTTATCTAGGAACTTGGTAGATTCCCCATCACTTTTGAAGTCTTTAAGAAGATATCCAGTCTTGATGTAAAAGATATGCTAGATCAAACAGAAGTTATGGGTTTGATGCGAAAATTATTGGGTGAGGTTCTGCAGTCTGTGTTATGCAGGAGGTCAGGCAAGGGAATCATAATAGTCCCTTCTGGCTTTAAAATCTGTGAAGCCCAAACACGACTTCAATAAGGAAAAAGCAAGCCACCCTGACGACCTCTTCTGCCCACAGAACTTTAATTTTGGAAACAGAAGCTGGTTAAAGCAGTTCATCAGCCTTACCTGGACTCTGCTTAGCAGACTATTCGTAACACCTCGGGATCTTTTAAAGAAAGAAATTTAAAAACAGTCTAGTTTCTCTTTAATAAAAGAAGTTGGAAAGCACTGACTGGTTTCTCAACCAGCATACAGCTATTTCTTTCCTAACTATAGCAAATTTATTTTAAATTTTCACCGCCAGCCTTTTATGTTTTTTGTCATAATTGTCAACATTTATTTATTTTATATTCCTTGTAACATATTCCTGCAAATGAAAATGAATTGAACTAATTAGGTAAGATTCCTACATTTAATAGTATTTATATAATAGCTTATAAATAGGGAATAAATAATGTCCTATAATCTCATTATTTTTATTGTTTTTCTTCTCTTTAGCTAAGTTACAAAATAAGTCTCAATTTGAGTCTCAACAGTACCAGCTTACACGGTTTTATCTTGAAATCTTTATCTTTTATCTTTATCTTAATTTTCCTTACATTGCCATCTCCAGGAGTCACATGAATATATAAAAAACTTGCCATTTCTTAAAAAAAAAAAAAATTAAAATCTTTCACAGTGGTTTCCAGTAAAATTTGAAAACATGATACTTACTTCTCAAAAGACCTAAGCAAAACACTGAGCAAATAAGCACCTCCAATCCCTTTTTCCTCTTATAATTTTAAGGCAAATCTCCTGGTTCTAGAATTTAAACATTTGACACTGGCAGTCACCGGTTGTATTGAGGCTTGACTTCTCCCATGGGGAAAGAAAATCTGTCTGGGCTAGAAAGGGCCACCTCAGTTTAACTGACTAGGCTTAAAAATACTTACTTTTCATAAATAAAAAACATTCAATCTAAATCAAAGACCTGAACACAAGTTGAAACCTTGGAGAAGCTGATGGCTTGGTCCAGACCAGGGACTTCTCTGACAGCACCTTTCCCTCTGGTTTGGTTTGGAGGGCAGCCACACAATTGGCCCTTTGAGCTGCGACAACAATTTGGGCAAGGATTCAGCAATGCACACCACAGCCCTGCCCCATTTCTGCACCACTGGCAGTACCAGCCAGATGTTTCTTCACTGTGGTCTTAGAGAAGCTAAAATCACTTTTCTGAGGCACAAAATGTTTTATTGACGTGGGGCTGCTGCCATTCTTCATGCAAAATTTGGGCAGGGGGTCAGTCACCTTCACTGCTCCTGTAGGTGACCAGGTGTGTGTGGGGCAGTGCAGGGTGTGCCCCCAAAGTTCTGGGGTCATCACTGGATGGGCAGGGGTCTGTGGGAAACAGGAGAGGATATGGGTTACAGGAGAGGGTGGTAGTGGGACTGTCCCCACATTGGGCCTCCAGACCCGATGATCAGATTTAGATGATCAAACCCTTGTTTGAAGCGTAACAGTGTGAATCAGCAAGGTGGAGAGAAACCCTCACCTTCAATGGCCATGTGAACCTGCTCACACTGGCAGCAGCAGCAGCAGCAGCTCCAAATGGGCCGTGGTGCAGAAGGCATGTGAAGAATGGCAATAAATGTAAAAGCCTCTAAAATCTCCAGTCCTTTAAGAGGCACGGACACCCTGCCAGCTCTCCAGCTCTTTTGTGTTGTCATCTCTCTCCAAACTGTCACAAGATGTCAGTGTTTTCAGATACTCCTGCTACGGCTGAGCAAACAGCCTCTCCACACTGCCTGGCTGACTTTCAATGGCATAAAATTCATCCATAAAATTGAGCCATAAGGTTCTCAGCAGAGTGGTGGTACGACAAAGAAACTTGGCGTAGGGCCCACATCGGCCTCTGGCTGTGGGATCAAGGTGCAGTTGCAGTTTACCCTTGTCCCTGGGGCAGCTGAAAGGCACCTGGGTGCCCAAGCTGAGCTGGGTGATGCTTATGAGGATCACTGAGTTTAATACAGCCTGGTTTAATACAGCCCTGTTACAGACCCTCCCCTTGAAAAATTCTTTCAGAGTGTTCTGTAATGGGAAGGTTGTTTTAGCTGGTAAATTCCTTAATCCCAGGTTTCACGGCACAACATACCAGTCACAATGTCCTCTGGTGGGTAGTTCAAAATCCTACCTGTTGGCATTTTCCAAGTCCCTTTGGCATCCAAGAATCTTAATACAGACCCCTCTCTTCACTTACATGTACATAGAAGGATTTTCATGGACCCAAGCTCACCCACTCTTCCCCGAAAATATTGCATATGCAATTTCTTATCCCCTGCTGACCTTGTTACTCTGAGGCATGGGAGTTATGAAAAATGGTGGATTGTGTTGAGTGCCCTGGGCTTTATCCTCCCAGTGAGTTGTTATTTCTACTATTGTTAAAAATCCACTTGTAAAATTTAAGAGGAACACCTTAATACAAAAGGCCTCCACAATCACATAGCTATCTTCAATGTCCCTATAAAACCAAGACATGAGTTACAAAATCAGTGTGGGATCCTACTTTGGAAGCTTTGAATTACCCTTTTAAGGAGTCACTCATTGCCATCCTCTAAATAGGAATATTCCACTAGGCAAAAGACAGACTCCACCAGCTGGATAACACTGACGTCCCCTTCTCACACCAGACCTTCCTGGCAGTATTCTGTGGTCCCTGCATTTGGGACAAATGGTGCTGTATTTCTTTCCCACCTTCTTTATGGGAACTTTGTTCTTTTCCAGACCCAGAGTTTGTTTGGTTTTTGTTTAAGAGACCTCTGTGGAGACGGCCTGTGATAATTTGCATAATTTCAAGAGGGGGTGTGTTATGGGGGAAAAAACACCTGGTCCCAGTGCATAGAAAACTCCTAGGAAAAATGAATGGGTTACAGTAATGTTCCCAGCTCAAACAGAGCCATCTGAGTCGAGCCTTTTGTGTTAATACCAAGGTGTTTATTTCAGAGAGATGCTCTAGGTAGGCTGTCTCTGTATGAGACAGCTGATTTATGCCGTGATTGTTTGCCACCAGCAGTCCTGCTGCCTCGCAAGCCACACCCTTTGCTGCCATCCCGAGGTTTGGATTTGATTTCCCTTGAGAAAGAAGCTTGTGTTCACATTCCCATCCACCTGTGTTGCCTCAATACAGCATTCTATGTTTCCTGCTTTTTTTACCCTCCCCTCCCCACCCCTGCGAATTTGCTCTCATTGAGTGGCATGAAGAAAAATAAAAATAAAAAAAAAGACCACCTCCTACTAAGAGGACTAAGACCTGGGGAGCCAGCGAAGAGGAGAGGCCGTTGCCTCTAAAGTTCAGAAATAAAAAAAAATGACTTGTTCTTTTGAGCTTGCTGTTCCCTGATGTGACACTGTGATCAGTATCAAATGCTTGGTGGCAAGGATTTTTGTCAAGCTTTCCCAGCTAAAATAGATTTAACCTACCAGTTGCTCTTTGTGGGTTTAACAATGTGTGTGACAATAAAGGGCTGCTGCCGCTGCATTGTTAACACATGAATAGTCCCGGCTCTCTGTATTTACTATTGTGCACTGCAGATTTCCAGGAAGGAGTGTTTGGCTCTGGCTATTGATACATGTCCTGTTTTGCGGAAGGAGCTGAATCAGCCCCTCAGTGATTAGCTGACGTGAAGGGACAGTTAGGATTTAATTGAAATTAAGGAAAGCACCCGACTGCCTTTGAAGTGCTCTCTGGGCTTTCTCCCCTGCTCAGAGGTGGTGTGCCTGGGTTTCACACTTTGCTACCACTGCCTTTGCACGTAAAGGAGTTCACCCTGGGGGCAGGAACTTGCAAAATGCCAAAATCAAGGAAGAAATCTATTCCTTGATAGCAGTTTGCAGTTTATGCTTGGCTAGGGCTGGCCAGCAGGGCTACGGACAAGAGGAAGAGGCAAGGAGAAGGAAACTGATACGCTCTGCTCCTCCAGGAAAAGCCCTGTCAGACAGGACTGAATGAGAGGGAAGCTTCAAGAACCCCCATGGATACTTCTGGTGACTTCTGCGCATGTTGGTTTTTTTCCTCATTTTATGTTACACAGTACCACGAGCACCCAGCTGGGACTGGAGAAGAATGGTGAAGGCAGGAGGGTCAGGTGGGATGAAGCAGGATGCTGGCAGCATCCCATTGTGTCCGTCATGGGGGTCACTGACTCCTGCCCAGTGGAGCAGGAATGTTCCCACCACCGTACCCTTCTTCACTCACCTGAAATGCCCTCACAGCCTCCACAGGGCAAGGGAACTGCCTGTGAGCCCTGGCTGGCACCGTGAATGTCCCCTCAGGAGCAAATCTCAGCAATACCTTTCCTCCACCCCGCCTAAGGAGCCCTTGTGGGCAGTGGGAGCCACATCTGTCTCTCCCCTGGATGGCAGGAGCCAGATGCAGTCTCATGTGACCCAGAGTCAACCCTGGGCAGGAAAGAAAAGTTGCATTCAGGTGCTGAGAAAAAAGAAGGAAAATCCCCAAAGGGTAAAACATCTCTCCATCCTGGAAGTGATCTTTGCTGGCGTTTCTCTTGGTTTCATTTCCGTAACAATCAGCCACTTATTATTAAATCAGTGCTGCTGGGGAAATGGAGTTAAATTAAGGGAGATCAGAGGCAGGAACGGAAGCGACGTCTATATAAATATCTGCCTATATTATATAGAGTACTGTAGTTAATCAATCCTGAGAACAAAGAGCCTGGCTTGAACTAAGGAACAGCCCCAGCCAAGCGAAGGAGCCCTGCTGTGGTAAGCAAGCAAACAGCGCTATCGACAAGGAAAATGTTTATAAAGACTTCTCTCCCATTGAAGGAGTTGAAAAACAAGGGTTTTCAGCCCCTGGGGCAAGCACTGGTCCCCTGGCTCTTTGGGTGAGCACTCCTCTGAAGGTTAGCGAGCACAGGAGCCAGATGAGGGGACAGCAGCTTCTCTTAACTGAGGCAAAAATCTTATTGATTCTACACTCAATGAAAGGTCAAAACTCCCTCTGAGGGTCACCACAGTTTCAGTAAAGCGCTTCCCAGCCCCAGCTCCTCTCCCTGTCTGCGGAGTGTTTCGTGCCAGTCTCTCCAGGTGGACACCTGGGGTAAAAGTGAGCTGCAAATGAGCTAATCATCATTAATGTGTCGGTAGAACCTACCAGCCTGACATCCCTCCTAATGGCTGACAAATGTCAGGGTGACTTGTATGCTTTTTTTGTTAATTGAATTGGTTAATTAGGTCCCAGAGGCCTGGCTGCTAATTGTGAGCTGCGGTGGAATATAGGTTTAAAAAAAAATGCCACAACAACAAAAAAGCAAAAACCTCCATAAAATCCAATGCAATGAAGTTAAAACAAAAGGGAGAGATGGGGGGGGAAATAACACCCCCCACTCAGTCACTCATTCACTCACATGCACACACAAAACCTCCTTTGTGTTCTTTACAATCTGTACAGTTACCTTCGCTTAATTTCTGACCTGCCACATGCTACTGCCTTCTTGATGTGTTTTTAAAAGGAGGGTTAGAGAAATTCCAAATCTGCCTTTTTTGACGAGAGCATCTGCTCAGTCAGAAACACAGTCATTAATTTTCTGCCAATTAAAAAAAAAAAAAAGAAGAGGGGAAAAAACCCCTCCAGATTTGCATCTTAATTTGTTACTTTGTAAAGATGTTGGTTTTTTTAAAAGTTAAATACTCCCTCCGGTTTGCCAGCCATAGAAAGTGAAGAGATGATAGCAACTTCCCACCAAGAAAAGGCAATTAATCATTATATTTTGCACTTCTGTAGCAGCTTTCATCCCCTGATCTCAAAGCGCTTTGTGAAATTATTGTATTAAGTCTCCTGCCAAGCCCCGGTGAGGGTGGCAGTGTACCAGCAAACTCCTTGGGGCCAAGGTGGTCTTAATCTGAGTCTGCTGAAATGTGCCAAGGACACTAATAAACTTTATAACAAATAATTACTAGTCTACCTGTTTTAGTGAGGGTTAAGCAGAAGCTCACGGAGTGCTTGGGGGTTTCCTGGAGCAATACAACTTTGAGCTGGAGGGAGCATCTTGAACCACCCTCCTCTAGTCTCAGCATTCCTACTCCTTTATTAACCACCTCAACTAGCAGTTACAGGCAGAGAGATCCCTGGCATTGTAGGCATTAAAGGTATTAGAGCTGGAGCTGCTCAGGAACCAGCTTCCCCTGTGTGCAGAACACCCCACAGACCATGAGCACTGCATCCACTCTGTTCTGGAACAAAAATCTTAGGAATTCAACCATTTCCTTTCCGGCAAAAGTTGAAAAACTAATACCCAATCACTTGAGACATCTTTTCATAAATGACACCACTTTGCACCATGTCTCAGCCTTGAAAACTTCTCTGTTCCTTTCCACCTTGGTAAAAGAAAATTTATTTTGTTTCAAAAATCAAAGATATTTCTCCTGAATGAATGAAATTAGGGTGCTACTGTTCATGGAATTGGCTTTGTTTTTTAAGCAGATACTTCCCTCCATAACTGATTTGTGCAATTTCAGAGCAGCATGTCAAAATCCATACTTTTCTCCAGAAAAGGAAAAAAGATCTAATTATCATAGAATGATGATTGCTTCTACAATAGCCTTTCCCTGAGCTGGTACTGATGTGGGAAACGTAGCTGTTTGCCTGCTTCCCTGTGTGTTTTGCATTTCCGGTTATTCTTCTTCCTTCACACAGCAGAGGGATCCTACTGACTCAGAAAATGGAAACCCAGGTGGTTGACCCCTGGTGCTATTCCCTGCGCGATTTGTTGCAGCAGCAGGAGCCGGTTTGCCTCAGTTTCCCCTTTTCCTCCTCGGTCAGGGCTGGACGGTGCCCCCAGGTGCCTGCTTGGCCAGCCAGGCACACGCCCTTGCTCGCCGCTCTCCTCACCCCAGGCTCCCACGGGCACCCGGGGGCTCTCAGGAGGGGCAATTTGTGGATGCTGGCAATGGACTCGCAGCCCTCAGGTGAAGATAAAATACGACGATTATCCTGCTCGCTTCCCCACCCCCCTACCTGTCGGATAGCAAAGTTGCCTTACGAGTTAAAATAAATTGCCTCACGCTCCCCACTGAAAGCATTTTGACTTTGTCTTGAATCGCGTATTCCAGTAGTCATTATACTTCAGCTCCTTCTTCTTCTTCTTCTTAGCATATGACATACATAGCAGTTCAAAAGTTGCAGCGAGCTGCTGCCAGGTCACATTCAAAGGAAAGTATCTGGGAAGCTGGCAGCTAAAAGTATCTGATAAGTTGGCACTGTTACTGCTCAGCAGGAGGAGGGAGAAGTGAAGGAAGGAAGGGGAGGGGGAGCCAGGCATGGGGGAGCAGGGAAGGGGAGAGATTCAAAGGGCTTTTGTTTCTGGATCAGATTCTTCCAGACTCTGAAACTTTTGCAGAGATGTATGTGCCAGGGATTTTTTTTTTTCCCCCCTTCTCTTCCTCCTCTCCATAGTTTAATGCATTAAAATAACCTATTAAAAGGCCTATATTTGCTTTCAAGCAGACTCTGAAAGGCGCTCAAGATGTCACTATTAAAACCGGCGCTGTGCTTTGCAGGCGAAGGTCTGTGGTGAGGAGAATAAAGCAGAATTGATTAGCTGCTCCGACTTTGCCAGCCTTACAAAGCCTGCGGTGTGCCACAAGTTGCTAGAGAACAGACCAGCAGCTTCTAACCAGCCCGCCTGTACACAAGGGTGCGTCGCTTTGAAATCCAGCTTGGTGCTGCAGAGCCTGGCTGGCCCGACATTCCCACAATGTCCCCACATTTCCCACTTCCCGATGCCCCATTTTTCCCCTTTTGTGAATCATTTGGGAAGAGTCCAAATTATACCATCATGGCATTGCCCCTGTACCCAGAGAACAAAACACCCTCCTGGGAGGCTGTGGAGGGTGTTTGACCCGAGGAAGCCACAGGACCCCAGTGCAGACACCACGGCTGCTGCCCCATGAGTCCTGTTCCTGGCTACTTAATCGACAATGAATCCTAGAACAAACAGACTGGAAAATGCTGGAAAATGCTGCAAATGGCCAAAAGCATAAAGCCAAGGCACAAAGGTAACGAGGGGATCGGAGCCCTTGTGTTCTGCATAGAAATGATCTACTCCGCACCTTTGAAATTAGGGGATGGTGTTCATGTCATGCCGTGCATCAATCTGACAATCCACCCCTGAGTAGTCATTGTCATTATACCACGGGTCACATTTGTTACAACTCTATTAATGTGTATGAAGTTACTTCTAGTCTAACGCTGGTCTAAGAAAATCAGGCTTAATTAGATTCTCCTTGTAATTAAATGCAATTTATTCTTACGCTTTGTGTTATGCTTCTGGCTTGCCCGTGCTATTGTCTGCTGATTATTAGAAATGTATTTATTAAAGGTGTAACAACTGTGTAAGAGCTGTGTTTTTAGCCAACATGCAATTAGCTTTGCTTGTACCATCCCCAGCACAGCAGGGCCTTGGCCCCTGAATACAGCTGGTGTTGGGAGTACTGCACAAATAAAGAGAAGGCGCAGGCAAGCCTCATCTCATTTGCCTTGGTGGCTTAAGGTTGTGTCAGATAAAATCAGGCTGAGGCTCTGTGTTCCATGCTTAGGCCTGTAACTTTTCCCAAGGAAAGCTTTTACTAGCCCTGACTAGTGACTAACTCCAGCTCTGCTTTTCAGGAGTTTGCTACATGGTTAACCTGGCCTGTTAAAAACAGGGCCACTGACTCTAACAGAGATGAGAGCAACAAGATAAGCATGTGTCAGTTCTTTAAGGGTTCATACTCTGTGCTATTCAAACCTATGCAACTCAGTGGGCAAACACCCTTTTGGCCCTTCACAATTGAGCCAACAGCTGCCCAAGGTACAAGCAGAAGAACAGGTCCAAGGAGATACAAGGCTGCAGAATCAGATTCACATCAACCGCTGCTTTCTCCATGCCTCCCCTCACCAAAAATTCCCAGACACTGGGTTTTCATTCTTTGTTTTCAGGGAAACATTTCCTGAATGGTTATTCCATACCTACCAAAGTCAATAGAGTAATTTGAAAATAATAATAATACTTTCAGTAATTTCCATGTAAATCATGGTAAACTAGGTGCAAAGACCTAGCCAGGTGTCCCGTGCTGCTACTTAAAATAGTTTAATAGAGAGGAAGCACCTTTGCAGGTGAGCTGGCTCAGGGAGAGTGAGAGTCTGAAGCAGATTGTGGGAGCAGTTATTTTCCCCACCAGCACCTATGCTCTCAAAACCCCTGATTATTCTCATTAGCGCTGCATTCAGATGGCTGCAAATGAATAAAAGAAGGCAGGGGCAGGAGCGGGTAACAAATCCTCCATATATGAATATGATGAGGAGTTTAGGCAGCTCCCTCCCACTCCTGCTAAAAAAAGTTTTAATCTTGGCTGCTCCATGCATATTGACTGGCTGCATATTGACACGCCACCTGCTGAGGCTGCTCCAGCTATTGATAACCAATGCCATCACGCCTACAGTTCAAACACCGGCCGGCAGCTTTCATGTTTGTAAACAGTATTGATCTGCATAAATCAGCTTGCCATTAGGCTGCCGGATTAAACAAGGACGAAGACAGAACATTTGTGAGATTAAATCCGGAAACAGTTAATTAAAAGCTGAGCAATAAACCCAAGCTGTAAACAGCAGGCAATTAATTCAGGCATCTGTAGATCTATGTGCACGGTCCTTCGCCACGCTCCTGGCTGTGCCCCACACCGGTCCCCTGTCCCCTCACCTGCCACCTGTCCCCAGCACCAGCATTCTGCTTCCCTCACCCGTCACCAAGACCCGTGCTGGAGTGCTCTCTCACCACATTGCTGCAGAAGGGGCTCTAAAAAGTAATCTTGAGATGTAGAGACATTTTTTTTCTGAGGAGGGGGAGAGAGTTTTCCTTGTGCACAGCGTGGTTGTGTTGCAGTAGAAGACCTCACGTAGCCGCCTTGAGAGCAGAAATGGTCCAGACCCGGGAGAGGAAGCAGGGATTCCTCTGGTCTAAATATCTTTCCTGACAGTGACTCCCACCATGTGGCCTCAGGGTCATCGCTCTGGTGTTTCACTTCACTTTCCACAACTGCAATGGGGAAGATAAGGCCTGGGCATCCTCAATGATGCCATAATTTCCAGTGACAAACAACCCATTTAATGAAACAGAAATTTCTGGCATTTACATAAATATTCATTTTTGAATGAGACAAACAAACAAAAACCCCAGCCCAATGATCTAAAAAAAAAAAAAAACCAAAACTAAAACCCAGCAATGTTTGAAGATTTTCAGGTTTTCATCTCCTTCTTTCCTTCACTCTTTCTAATGAAAAAATGAGAAAGAGAAAAGAAGGATTTAATTAAGGATGCTTAAAGGAGGAAGGAAAAATTAAATTTAAATAACAGCAAATAAGTAAATTTGGTTAAAAATAAATACAAAGTTTATTTTTAATTCTCCCTTGAAAAGTTTCCCACATTGTCTAACGAGATCTGTTAGTTACTTGTCCTCAATCCACGCCTTATATAATTGCAGTTAAGTTGGCTTCATTACAGATGATTTAATGGTTATTTTATACTGCATGTGGAGAACTTGTAGGCTCTAAAAACAGTGCAGTTTGACTGAGTCTATAACTCTGTGGGATTTATAGGACCATACCCCTCACAGCATTCAAGACGGATGTGCCCTCCCCCACCAACTTTACATTCAGAAGTGAAGAAATAGGGCACAAAAATATTATGGAATACCAGGAAACAAAGTCAGACCTCTCAAAACCTTGTCCAACACTGTGACCAATGAGCTATCACTAGCAGCAAGGAGGGTGTACTGTCAGCAGATCTGCACTAGCCCCGGGGACTGTTCTGCTGGGCTTTTCCTGTCCTTGTGCTTCCTACACAGGCTCATGCTGATTTTATAGAGGGGAATTGAATGGTGTCATTTGTAGACAGGCAGATGAATATTTCTTGCAGGGGCTGGCTGCGCTCCTACAAATGGTCCCAGTGGATTGTAACCGGCACGAGTGGATGGCAGAAACACCTTACTTCTCCAGAGCTGGATTTGTGATGGCACCAAAGCCAAGGCTTCATCCAAATATGGCTCCAGGAACACGGTGTGCTCTGCTAAGTGAAATACCTGTACCTCAGAACCCCTGTTCCACTTTCCAGGTGTAATCTAAATCACAGCAAACTACTCACATTGAGGTTTTCCATTTAGACAATCTTCTCTCTCGTGGGAAGAGAGCAAGGAAAAAAACCCCTAGTGAGCAGCCCTTGAAATTAAATGTCTGTTACTCATCCTTTTTGCAATGGTGTTCTGAGATCATGTCCCCAGTCCTCTGCTCTGGACCATGGTAAGAAAATAGTAGACAAAATATTTTTTTTTTGGTAGGGATTACAGTTGCCTCTCAAGTGTATATGCAAATAACATGCAAAAGGATGATTGCACAGAAGGTGTATGAGAGCTCTTTCTTTGATATTCAGCATCAGGAATTGGTATTATCACATGAATAGTTTTTAAATGTTGAACAGGCTTCAAGGGCATTATTTGTATAATAAATGTAAGATTTTTTTCAGCCTGCAGAAATCACCCCACTTTAGTAAGCAATGCCTTTGCTACAAGCATCTTGCCAGGATTCATGAAAGGGACAAAAACCAACCAACCCCACCCAAAAACCAGGTGAAAAATCCCCAAACAAACTAAAAAAAAAAAAAAAACCTTTTATTTTGAAAAGTTTAAAGTTGCTAACTGCAAAAAGCCTGCTTGCATTATAATGCCAGGATTCATTGGTATGATCAAGGAGCTCTGAGGAGGAAAGAGAGAAATGTTGCTGTGAAAAGCACAGTGATTCTGGTGGAATAACTGGCAATGACTCGAACATTTTGAACAGGAGTTTTGCTTTTTGATTTCCTCATTTTCAAGAAAGTATCTGAAGTCCTCATAAATCCTTCCCCACAGTGACTCAGAGAATCAGTGGGAGCAGGCTGGTCAATCCAAAGGGTGTGTCTGCTCTGCTCCCTGCTCCACAGAGGTCAAAGCTCCCCTGGAAGAACCTGGCTGGAAGTCAGAGGTTCAGCCAGCCCCCTGAAGAGTGTGTCCAGGCCATTTGAGGCTGTGAGCTATTTGTTTAATGGACAGAAACCCACCTGCTGGGAAATTAACTTTTACAAGTCAATGTGTTGACAAATGTGGTACAAATTGCTGTTGTCAGCAGTGACCTGTTCCTCCTCACTTGCCCGGCCCAAGGCTTTCAGCCTAAGGGAGAAAGATCAGGGCTGTGTTTGAGACCTAATACAGCTCAGCCAATGGCTTTGCATTTGGCATCTCTGGCATGAGCAGCACTTGAGAAATATAAATATAATGCTAAATCATTATATGATTTTAAATTGACCTCTAAAAAGTTCCCAAACCAGCGACAAGGCCTGGTGCTGCTCTGGATGGTCAGAAGAGCATTGTACTGGGCAGGAGGGGGAGGTGTAGGGGCTCAGCAAGGCACAGAGCGTTCTCCCTCCTCATCCCATCCCCAGGTGCTGTGACCACACACTAAGCAAGAGCCTTGTTTCTTTGACGTATCTCCACTTCACTTAGGGTTGAAGACCATGTACAATTCAGAATCAAGAGTAGCAGGGGGCAACACAGCCTTTGAAGAACCTTCTACTTGGCCTCCCTCCAAGGTTTTATTGTTATTTATTATTTCATTATGTTATTACTGGTATTTAATGATATTATTTTGGCACTATAGCTTCATGTCAGACATCTGTCCTGAACCAGAACCCAACTGTGTTAGATGCTGTACAACTCCTTGGGAAAATAAATGCAGCACTTGTCCCCAAAGCTCAAAGCCTAAATATAGTTTAGCATTACAGCCTTTTGCCTTTGTTCAGAGCCTTGTTTTTATTCTCCTGAATTCAGCTTCAAATTCAGGTGCAAGGACTAGGTTTTTCTTGTAAGAACTCAAGTACTTCTTGGAATGATTTCGCTGGTATTACCAGCCTGCTGCCTGCAAGGTGCAGTGGAGCTCCACCATGTTCACCCACAGCAGAGCAGGACCCCTGAAATCAATAGATGTTCTTACCTGGGTAGGGTCAGGTTCAGGATAAAACAGTTCAGGGAAATTTCGGACACCAGGTATTGGAGGAGACAGCAGAGAGTTAAGGATGCTGCTGCTCCCCAAAGGCCATGAGTAAATGAATTCCTCTCCAGCTGGAGACTCTAATAAATGGCCCTCAGTCTGAAGAACCAGGTCTGTTTAAATTACAATGAACGTGTCACAGCATGTAAGAACCTGCTCAAATCATATGGAAATAACTATTCCTGGAACACCCAGGTCTCCTGACATCACTTCCTTAAGAAATAGATCCAATTAATTCCGCTGAGAGACCAAAAAATTGATGGGGGCAAGGAGGAAAGGGAAAGAAAACCCCTGTCAGTGGAAGGTCAGAAATGTCTGCAGGTGGAAACGCTCTTTTTCTTCTTTCTTTTTTTTTCCTTTCTTTTTCTTCCCCCCACCGTCCCCCCTCCTTTTTATTTTTTTTTTTTTCAGAATTGTTTCAACTCTTCAGCATAGAGGAAGGAAGGATGGCCTGGTGGATAAATGTAGAGGAACTGTTGACAGTTCAGAGTTGGCCCCTGTTCCGCTCTGCTGCAGACATCCTGTGCAACCCTGAACAAGTCATCACCTCCCAGTGCCCTTCCTCCTCCCCTCCAAAACGGGTTTAAACCATGTTTTCTTGTTTCTGGGAAGGATACATGGCTTGGGGCTTCTTCCTCTCAAAGTTTGGAAGGGTCTTGCAGAGACAGAAGGGAAAAAGACCAGGATCCAAACTGCCAGCCAGCAAATGGAGCTGCATTGAGCCCTGCTAGGGAAGCAGAACTGAGGAGCTGAGCTCTTTCTTCAACCACATATTCTGATGTTCAGCCTGCTCCTGGGGTGCTTGTGAGCAGAGGCGATGCAACGTGACTTTGCTTTTGGTAGTCGTGTTCAGCAAGACAAAAGATGGATTAAGACAAAATATGTTCAGCAAAAACTATATGGCTGAACGGTATTGGGGCACAAAACTTTCTGAGCAAAGCAGGATTCTGTGTACCTCTCCACAAAGTAAATACTACCATATGTGCATTAAAAGGCTCCTATTATTTACAGAGTGCTGACATGAAACCCCCTGAAAGAGTTAGTATTTTGTTAGGTAAACGTTTTACCCTCTGAGCATTTTCCTCTTCTCCCTCTCCCCTCCCCCTCACCCAATAACTTACAGATGTTAGAACAATAAATTGAATGAATAGTTTCCCACACTGGAATGCCTGCATGCTGAAGAATGCAGAAATGATTTCTGGCCAGTTTCTGACACTGATCTACAGCTACACTGCATATATTCTGTTGCTCTTGTATCAAGTCTTGAGCTGCTCCCTGCCAAGAATTAAGTGCTTGTTCCATAAACCTGGTGTAGATTATCACTTAGCTGTATAGATGTACCTAATAGAATTAAATAGTTTGGCTCCTGACCAGTAACAGATGTGCTACATATAATGCAATAATAATGAGGCTGAAAGCACCATGTTATGCCAAGGGAACATTGTGAGATATCTCACATTTCTTCTGTTGCCCAGTCAAAGCTCTGTGAAAAGTAAATTGAAAGTCCCGTGTTTATATGGACAAAACAAGCTTTGGCTTTCCTTCTTTCTTCATCTTAATCTTACAGTGGGTTGTTATCCAGCCCATGCACAAAGGCAAGCAAGAGGTCAGCTTTCGTTTCGATGGAGCGATGGATTTGCTTTACCTTAGTTTTATTTTTCACTGAAGTTCTCCTGTAACTTAAGTGGTAACATTGAACCAAGACATAACTATCTGCCTGGGACATGTAAGCCCACATAATTTGACCCACTGGGGACAGAGTTAGCTGGGTAGGAGGAAGAAGAGCTCAGCTGTACACATAAGCTGACCTTTTATTTTCTAAAATAAAGCTACAAAAAATCAACAAGTCAGATCGTAATCCTGGGATGAACTGTATGTTTCCTACAAAGCACCCCAATTCTTTTGGATTTCTATTGTAGGGGAGGTTCCAAGTGCTCCAGCAATGATGTTCTTCCTGTTTTCTGCAGGGAAGGGAAGAGAGGAAATGCCCTGGAGGCCAAGTACCCATGTGGAGAGCCTTGCCAGCAGAGGGGCCATGGCCACATCCACATTCCCACACCGCCACTGCCTCACTTCAGGTCACAGCAGAGGCTCAAAGATGAGCAGTGGCACTGATGGCAGGGACGTGACCTGCCCGCCAGCTGAGATGAACCTGCATTGTCCAGCATGGCTTTTGATCAGCATTGCAGATACCTGGTGGCAGGGCTGGGGGAAGAAACTGCCCCACCTGAAACCACGACAGGGCCGGTGGAAGATACCTCTGGAAGGTGCAGAGAAGGTGCCAAAACAAGCTATTGCGGGGTGTTGGCCATGGGGCTGTGTTGTTTCTGCTCTTCAAGTGTGGGCATGGCTAATGAGAAAGTTGTGAAGGGAAGCAAATTCCCTGAGCGCCTGACAGTTTCAGCCTTTCTTGACCCGTGTCGGTCTGGGTACAGACAGAGTGGAGCACAGAGACTGCACTGCACGGGCAGTCCAGGTTACAGATGAATATCAGGGCTCCAAGATGTTATTGTTAGATCTATCAGCTGTCTTTGATGCCCTGAGGTATTGTTGAGTTGCTTTTGATCCTCGGCAAGAATAGATGGGACTGTGCTCTGCTCACTTTTCCCTTAGCTTTCAGAGAGATCTCAGAAGGTAATTTTGGATAACTGCCCCAGTTTGTTGACCTTCAGGGAACACTGCCTGATGTTTTATCAGTAATGTACACAAAAACAGTGGGGGTGATTAATGAATTGATACTTTTTTTGTAATTCTCTTGGACAGACAGAGCTATTATTAGCAATGAACAAGTGCCTCTGATTATATATATATTCTATGACCATCCATTCAAATGCAACATGGAAAGGCCAGGCTATCATGGCTATATTCAGACAAAACCAGTCTCTCTGGCTTCAGTGGGACGACCACAGAGGAGAATGTTAAGAGGGCTGGTGCTGTAACAGAGAGGAGCTGGCCCCTTGGGAGAAGAAGTTGAGTTGGCATTCTCTTAATGCTAGAGCCTGAATTCAAGCCCTGGAGATGATGATCCAGATGAACAGATGTAACTGCTCCTTCACCTTGCTTTCCCCCTTTGAAGGGAAACACTCTGGGTGACAGAAAAATGAATGTGACCACTTTTTAAAGAAACACTTAGAGAAAATTCATGCAAAACTGAATCCCCAGAGTTATGACTGACAGCAACAGTGGGGCCAGGGCCATGAGACTCCACCACATGCCTGATTAAAGTGAAACCACCCTGCTTGATTTTTCAGGATCAAATGGCTGTAATGCATTGTACAGAGCAAGAACCAATATTCTGTGGTGAGAAATTCTGAACCCGGCATCAGACTCAAACTATGCTTACAGATAGTTCCAAGGGACAAGAAAGAGCAGCAGCAACTAAATTTGGCAAATAAATTATTCACCCAGCTCCATTAAAAGCAAAAGAAAGGGATAGAAAATAGCCATCTGGCAAGCAAGGAAAAGCTGAAGACAATTATCCTCCTTACTGTACATCATCCTTGTAATCATACTCAGGGAGAATGTGACAATTGATTTAAACTAATTGGAGGTTCAATTAAATGATAATTAGCATTAATCAATAGCAGTGTTGTCATGCCAGTGCATCCCTCCTTTAGGCAATTCACCTCCAATCCCCCACACACCAATAAGGCTGGTGACCTGCGAGCCCAGCATGTGCCCCTGCCATCAGTAAGGAAGCAAGTCCCCAGCAGCGTTGACCTGGAGGGTTGGAGGGAGGAGAGCATTTCAGTGAAAGGCAGCCCTGCCAGGACCAGGGATGGGGCTGCACCTAATTGCAGCCAACATCAAAGGCTAGGGTGCCCTCAAATGATGGAGGCTGGTAACGACAGCTCAATGCCCGCCTGCTTTCAAACAGCACATCACAAAGGGCCTTGCCTTTAGCATGTTATTATGTTTTTGTTAAGAATGCTCGTTTCTCTTCCTCTTTATGGTTCTTGGTGTTATATCATCGTGTGGCCCGTGCACAAGGAATAGCCATGACTGTACAGCCCCCAGCTCTGCCTCCTCACAAAGGGCTGGGTGAGTTGGGAGCTCGGGGAGCTTTATCCAGGGGTGTCATGTGCAGACACAAGAGTCAGTGAACTTTTTGCTCTTTTCTCAGTGTTAAGTCCTAATTTGTGGACGTGTTTAAGGGGAGGGGAAGTGCCATTTTGTCATCTGCCCAGAGCTTGAATGAATGAACTGCAGGCACCTTTTAAGAGCACTTGAACAGTGTGAGCACCTATGGACCTGTGTGCCCAGCGCCCTGCACGCATCCATCAGCGCTCCAGATCCCAGCTGCAAACAGATGGTAGAGGCTCCCAGTCTGAAGCAGGAGGATTTAGGACCAGCCACACATGTCCACTGAACTTCCACTTGCTACCTATCCAAGAGCTTACAGTTTCCACTGCAGCGTTGAGACCAAATTCTTCTCAGGAGGCTCTGACAAGGATTTGTCAAAACGCTGACAACATTTTGATGCCAAATTAGACAGTTCTTGGTAGACTTTCTGGCCTCTCACATTTCCCCGGGTATCTTCAGTTCAAACCCTGGAAGCACAAGGCTGTGCCGAGTGGAGACCTGCAGGAAAATGAAAGAGGAAAGTGTTTTAATGCTGCTCACATCTCACACGGTGCTTTGGGCTGAGCACAGGGAAAGGAAGCACAACTGCTTCCTCTGCCTTTCCATGACTTATCCCTGCCAGGAGCAGGTCTGGAAGGCAACAGCCCGTGCAGAGCCCCCAGAGAATATCTCTACTATCAGTTGCCTTTGTTTTCTCAAATAAGCAATGAACAAAGAAAATTCATCTGAACCGAACTAACTTCTTGTCTCCATCCTCAAAGCAAGGGAACCAGGAAAATGAAAGAAAAGCTTACCTGCCTTTCAAAGTTTCGTCAGCACAGCTCACAGAAATGTAGTCTCCTACCCTAGTGTAAGAAATGCCAATATCAGTTTTTTTTATGCCAATGCTAGAGAATTTTGTTAATTTCATACTACAAAACTTTTCTTCGGGGTGTTTGCCAATCCACATTATATAAGGTGGGAAAAAAAATTTGCAATTTTAGCTGATGCCACTATGCTGTGAGAAACGGGAGAAATCCTGAAGCCACTCAGTAATGGAAATGCTATCCTGCTGGTAAAGGTGGCTCAGTCCTGCAGTTTTAGTCCTTGCAGATCTGCCAACTGCCCAACTTCCCTCTGGACTACCACATGATTCTGTCGTTGGGTGGTCACCCAAAAGCACTGCACACATGACTCTGCCATGGTTTTGGGGCCCTCTCTAGTCCACCTGCCCTACTTTAAGAACTACTGGAATAGATATGCTATCTCATCAGAAGAATGCCCTTGCCTGTAAAAGACCGTTTACCCTAGGTGGAGTTGCCAGTTCAATGGTCCTTAATTTTAGCGTTTTGGTGCATATTAAGACACTTATGGCTGTAACCCTGGGCTGTAACCCTTGTCCTCTCCTTGTGTCATGCACACTGTTGCCAAGTCTCTCATAAATGAAGGCCACAAACTTTCATTTTCTGGCATGTTGTGAAAGAAAACAGATGTTGGAATGAATCTCTAGGCAGCACACCTTGGCAAACTCCTCCCAAGGCTTGAATGACTGCAGGAACCAATTCTACTCCAAAAGCTGGAGACCTGTTTCATCACACAGCAGTCCTTGATCCAGCAAGTCACCTGCTGAAAACAGATTTACCAGCTCCGGTAAGGTCCTGTGTTACACACTCAGCTTCCCGTTCAGAGCTGTCCTGCACCTGGGCTGCTCATAGCACACACAGCAAGTGCAAATTTCTCTGCAAAAGGCTCTGGCTGATCTACAGAGACACCAACCTCATCTTCTCTGCTCCATCAGCATGAAAAGGAAGGGGCTGTGGAAGTAACCAGATATTTAGATTGCACTGAAAATAATGGGAAGGGGACAAAGAGGAACATCTCTCTTTTCTAGAGGAAAACATGGCTTTCTTTGCACTGACCACACACGTCTTTGATCAGGGGAAAAGCAGGTGGTAAAAGACAGTACATAAAAAGCTTGGTCATGCGTAACACGTCCCTTTCCAGATCAATACATGCTTGTGAAGATATAATCTTCCTGCTGTAATGCTGACAGGTTAATGACAGCATGAGTTATCCACTATCTAAATGCCCCCATCAGTACCTGAGTTAGATTAACCCCTGACAGACTTAACTGCTTGTGTATGCAACCCCATAGCTGTCATCACAACACCCTCACCTGTGACTTTTCCTGCCTCTTACTTATTAAACCATCATGTGCAGGCCCTCACCTTCCCTGGTCTGCACAATGACGGGTGTTGAGGGTGGCCAGGGAACCAATCCCTCCATCTCCTCTGAGCTGAGCCTGGGCAGGTCTGTCTGCAAGATGACTGTCTCCAGCAGGGACGTTGCCCATGAAGGCACATCCCCAGGTGGGAAGGACCCTCTTTGCTATGGGGAGGAATGGAAAAGTGGAGATAGTTTCTCTTGCAGTGTATCTGAGAAGTGGAATAAGAAGCAGAGACCTGTTCCTATAATCTCCCCAGCATTTGGTGCTTGTAAATTTGAGTAGATCTTTTATTTTAAAAATTAAGACTCAAATTTTTGTCTGTAGTCCAGACAGCATGCTGCAACATTGCAGCAGGCTGGAAGAGTGCAGCAGGTTGGAAGTGGAATAAGACCTGTCTGGGCAGCATCTCCAGGATCCTGCCCTGGCTTTGGCCCATAATTTGCAAAGTGGATTACTACAGCATATAGCTGGGGTCAGGATCCAGTAGCATTTGCAATGAGTGGTCTGCACTGTTGCTGGCTTAGGTCTCAGGGGATTTAGGCTTTAATCCTGCTTCTGGTCTTGACCTCCTGGATAATGAAGGAGTGAAAGGCAGAAGGTGCAAAGATTTAACAAGGTAATTGAAATCTATTGGTTTAAATCTCATTAGAATAGCCCTGCCACACTCCCATCAGCTGCCAGAGGAATGCCACCGTTAACTTCCAGACTGCCTCATGTGCTCCTTTTATAAAGCAGAGACTAGTGTAGAGAGTGCCTGGCTGCTGGAGCTCTGGACCTGAGTGTGCCCATTGCAGTCTTACATCCCAAAAAAGACAAAGAGGGCAAGTTGGGATGAGCAGGGTGCAAACATCTGCTTCGCCTGCCGGCTGTGTTTGGGCTGGAAAGCTCTCACACTCTTGCCTGGGAATATTGGTAGTTCAACATGTAACTGAATTAGCGGCGGGAGAAAACAAATCACATGTGACTGAGTCTTCTGACAGAAGCAGCTTTGATGTCCTTCTGGTTGGGCTTGCCTGCTTCTGAGCCCAGCCACCCCCCACCTGCACCCCACCCCACCCTGTCAATAAACTGTTTGTTTAGCCTTGCACAGATTATTCATTTCTTGGCACGCAGCCCTTGACTCCAAAGAATTAACATTTGGATTGTATTTGCTGGCTAGTGAAGTGCCAGCAATACAGCTGGGATTCGTTGCACAAACTATTTTGATGGGGGAAATCAATGACAAACTGAGAAGAGGAGGATCAAACAGCGAACCCTTTTACAATCCTTGTTTGAAAACATCATGTTGGTGATATTTGGAGTTTCTAAAAGTGGGATGGGTGGCAAATAAGGTGTGGCAACCTTCTCCCAGGTCATCTTGCTGACTCCCACGTGCAGCAAACTGACCCCAGCCCACTCCTAAAATACATTAGTCACAGGATATTTCACTTAAAACCCAAGCTCATGAGTTTTTTTCCTATAGAAGAGAAGACTCTAGATGTTTATTGCTGTTTTGCTGGAATTTCTTTTCTGGTCAGAGAGGGATTTGAAAACGAAATACATTTCCTGTTGGAGGCCAAGGGCTGTGAGCTGCAAAGAGAAGCATAGCCTTTGGCTTGCTTCAGCAGTAAATAATCACTTGTGTTCCAAAAAGCCTTTCACATTGGCAAGGGCTCCCAGCACCTGCAGATAGAAGTGCCCGGGGCAAGTCCAAGCACTTCATTTAGACTGTCCCTTATTATGATCAATCAGACCCCATTCCTTGTAGCCACAGGAAATTCTAGGCTTAACCCACATGCATTTCAAAATTTAAAAGGTGGAAAGATGCGCAGTTAAAGACACAGAAAAAGATATGGGAACAGAGGAGTGGTTTTCTATGTTTGCATGAGAAATTTTCTTTTTTAACTTCAACTCTCCATGTGAATTGTAAGCACACAAAACCTTCATCTTATCAGTATTTTGAGCTTTGGAGAAGTTTAATAGTTTTCCTTCATCCCCATTCAACCTGCATGTTTTTTGTCACCTTGTTTTCCATAATACAGGCNATGTTGAACTTTTGGTGCTGCTTGAGTTAACCCTTTTGGCAAGTTCTCAGTAAAAGTACAAGTGGTGTCAGAGCCCACCAGGCAGCATGTCTGACCCTAACTTTCTAGTGAAAAGCTAACACAGCAGGACTACTTTCTGGGGAAAAATAGTTAAAAACCACGTAGTTCTGCCTGACCCTAACTTTCTAGTAAAAGGCTAACACAGCAGGACTATTCTTTTCTGGGGAAAAAAAAAAAGTTAAAAATTAAATAGTTAAAAGCCAAGTAGTTAAAAACCAACCAACCAAACAAACAAAACGAAACAGAACAAAACCAAAACCAAAACAAACAGCTGAAGTCCTTTATATGTCAAACCTACACCAGTACACTGACTGACTTCTCTTCAGGATCAGGACCTGACAGAAAATCTGTGAGATGTGTGTATGTGGATTACTGCACGAGCAGGGCTGGGGGTCACATCTGGCTACGCTCAGAATGCTCTCCCACTTCCTCGCATCCGAACGGAATTCAGTTTCACACAATGTATTTCCTAGCCCAGGTGTCACGAAACAACAAGTGCTGCCAGCAGTCACTTAGGGCCCTGCTATAGCTCCTTCTAATTTCAAAGCTGTTGCCAGAAGACACAGCATTTTTTGAGGCAGCAGAGTGAATTGTTTGCATGAGAAGCCCTGGAGTTTTCACCACTGCAAGTCTGAACCCTCTTCCTCTCCTGACCACAGTGCTGAAAAGTGCAAAGTGGGTGTGGGCTGCTCTCTGTCCCAGATGGAGCTCTGACTGGCCCAGGGGCTTTCAGTTCTGGCTGTGCCAGGGACACTTGGTGCATCCTGGTGCTATTTTTACCAGTACAGGGAACACTGAGTTCAGGCTCGCTCTGGCACCAGCCAAAGAGGAGCTGGCAGCACCTCTGGGAATGTGACTCAAAGTAGCTACCTCAGCACTGTGGTGTCCCTGAGTACCAAAATAACCATGGATGCAGGAACATCCCAGGCAGAGACAGGGAGCCATGACCCACTGAAATCACACAGTGTCAGGCTGCTTTCCTGTACAAAGACAGTTCACAGCACAATAAAGCAGCATCTGCTCCTCCCCGCTCCAGAGATGCTAAAGGACTGCAGCCCTGGGACTCCAGCCTCACTCAATCTGCTGCTGGATTTCATACTAATGCAAACCTGTCACCACAAGTGCCTGGCTGTGCATGCCCTGCACCACAGCTGAAGCTCACTTCAGCGGGATACTGCAGGCAATTAGTCTGGAGCAAAGCTTAACCTGCATCTGAAATGCAATGGAAACGCTGGAAAGGCAGCACTGGGTCCCAATTGGACAGGCTCCATAGGTTCTTCTTTAACCAAAGCCAGGTAAGTGGGGGCTTCCACCACCCCTGCTGCTCTGTGGGCATCAGGGGCACTGTCCATCAAAGCAACACCTGAAGAACAGACCTGTGTCAGCCACAGCTGCCAGGACAAGGCAAACTCTCGTCCGCTGCTCAACAATACAAAGGGCTTCTTTCCTCCTCCTCCACTAAGTAAACTGTTAAAGACCGTGACCCCTGGAAAACATAACAAGAGCAGAGGAATTTACAGTTGCATGTTACAGGTCAAGGCATTGAGCGTTTCACAACCTTGTGATTCCAGCTAAAAGCTCCTCTGCTCTGTGCAGAGGCAGCTCCCATCCCCTCAGACACAACATACACATGGATTCACATGGTAAAAAGGGTAAACAAAAGCCAGGCTTTTGTTTTTTGACCTTTCTTCCATAAAAAAGTGGCAAAGACATGAAGGGCAGCTTTTTCACAGAGACCTGAAAAACACCCAGTGGGCTTTTGCAACCATGAAGGTACATGTCCCATCATATAGTGCCTGAACACAGCTTATCATGAAGTCAGTGTTAAGATTCAGTTTAAAACAGAACAGAAAATGCACGTTGTGGCTTCATTTGAGATGTGAAGGATAATTTCTTGGGCTAGGAGAGCTGAGGAAAGCTGGAACATCAGACAAAGAGGGACCATGGTACAAACCAAGCAGAAACGCTCGGGTGTGCTTGGGACCTTCCTTCCCATTTCCATCCAAACAGTACCACAGAGGAGATCTGGGCTTCCCAGCTGAGCCAGGCACCCTCACTTTGCAGGGGATAGGGGAGTCTCGAATCCTGGGACACACCAGCCTTACATTAGCAGAATACAAGGCAAGAATACAAGAACACAATACAAGGCAGCATTCAGATGTGGGCTTTGATCTACTTTTACAAACCCTAAAAGGGAGGTTTGAGTAGAGCAACTAGTGTGAACAAGTTAAGAGTTTTTTAATTGTTTGGGCAGGACTATCAGAATTTAATGCCTAATGAATATTTGGGATAAAGTACTTCTGTGCTAGGGAATGACCCCCATAAGAAAACACTATAAGAAGACTTCTTTGTTGACCTAGAAAGATGAGATATTTGCAGTACTGTGAGAGCAAAAAAGTGAATTTCCCCTCAAAGAAATAAAACCTTGTTATTTTTCTACACAGTGACAAAAAGAAAAATATCTATTGTATCAATTAAAATATGTATATATAAAGTACTCACTAATATACTCACTGATCTTTCAGAGTTCTTTAGTGCTGTTATATGATATTTTAAAACCATTGTGGAAGTCTTGTACTGAAATTTAATACTTAAGACATGATTACATCTGGATTACAGACTGAGAGCTCAGGCACATCCAGGTAAGGAGGGATATATTTAAAATATATTTGTATTATATTGGTTTTAGGAGTGTACAGAGGACTAAACATAAGATTTGATGTATAAACCTAAGGATGCACAAATCAGGATCAACAGGCTCTTAAAGCCTAATTAGCCAACCCCCTTTGCTCAGGCCTCTCACAACAAGCACACACAGGCTGGCAGCAGGAGCCCCTATTTTCATCCTTCTTACGTCTCAAACTTCTCCATCCAACAACTACCAGTAATAACAATTCTAGCTGCAGCCAAACAAGAGGCAACTGCTGGCATAAAGCAAAGAGGAAGCAGAGTCTGTTCTCACAGTACAGAGTCTGCAGCAACGTTTGTCAAAGTCCCCAGAGGAAATGTGCTGGCAACATCTCAAGGGCAGAAAACACCTCCATGTGGCACGTGCTTCCCACCTTTCCCTGAAAGCACTTACACACAGAGCTGGAAAGAAAAGAGCAAATTTAAAGAGCACTGACACCTCCCTTTTTCTTTCTTTCTTTTTTTTTTTTTTCTTTTTTTAATTTTTTTTTTTTTAACAGCTCTATGTGACTCCCTAATGCCTTGGAATATCTTTGGGTACCTTCTATTTTGGAATCCCAGAATTGAGTGAGGTACCCAACACCTGAAAAATCACTGGAGCAAACTCAGCACTGTATCCCAGCTATAAGACCAAACTGCCTCCACAGTATTTGTTCAAGTTTGCCTCCAGATCGAGTTTTCCTCTAATTTCACCCATTTCTTGCCCCAAGCCTTTTAACATGAGATGTAACCCAAAACCCAACAGAAGAAGAGAGAGCCAGAAGCAAAGTTCTTGATGGTGAGAGATGTCATATTTGATTTTTCCTGCTAACAGGAAAGTGAAATATTTAATGCTCCCTTTCGTATCCTTTTCTCTGTTTCTTTGCCTTTATAAAACACTGCTGCATGGGGAAGAGGCCAAAAGAAGAAAATCAATTGTCTTTCTCAGTGCAGAGACCTTTTCAAAAATGGTGCCCTCTTCTACAGGAGCCCAAATGTTTTTTTTCAAATGCTTCTGGCAGAAGAGCACAGAAGCCTTCCAGGACTGTGCTTTATCTGGTGAGATGGTTGTCTGTGGAGTTGGGGCAGGAAAGGCTGCTGTTAAAATTTCTTTTTTTCTTTCCCTTTCTGTGACTTTTCATCAAGAAGAATAGCTAAGGGAGAAAAAAAAAAAAAAGAAGAAACAAAATATGCTCTAAAACAAAAGCCAAGAAAGCCAAGAGTATGCTGTAATACAATTACAGGGCTCCATCTCTACAACTTTCTGGAGGTCTTCCTCTTCCCAGACACTTTGAACTGCAGTTGGAAGTGCCTCTATGCATGTTTGAAGAGTTTTGGGGCAGGAGGTAATTTTCCTCCCTACGAAAAAGAATTCACTACTCTCTTCTTTAAATTGTCTAAGCAACTATTTTTTAAAAATCTGAGAAGGATGTTTCTGGCAATATATTACAAGCAAGGTCTGTCACAAGCCCTTGGT
>VWZN01010428.1:174606-305661 GCA_013396955.1 Regulus satrapa | reverse complement strand
TTTTTCCTGGAAGGAAAAGAGAAGATGTATATCTAACTATTTTAGCTATGAAAAGTCCAGACACCAAACCAAGGTGAAGATTCTGGTAAAAACTACAGATCATATAGTAGTCAAATGTACTTTAAATTCTGAAATCTCTTATTCCAGCATTTCTCTCAAAAAAGATAATGACCTACATAGACATCTCCCAACCTAACTTTGCTTCTTGTTTCTCTGGTCTGCCAGTTCTTGGGCAGAAATTCTGTAACAGTTAAAATTCCCCAATGAGGTAGAAAATGTTATAGAAAGAGCAGGAATGAGAAGAGTTTTGGCTGATTTACTGCTCCCCATTGCTCAGTTCTGCACACATCTGTGCCATTATAAACATAATGAATAATAAATCCAAGCTCATTTTTAGGGCTGCATCCATTGCAAGTATAAATACACAAAGGCAAAGGATTTCTCCTTGGAAAGTCAGCGAGAGGGAGTTTTATGTAATTCTTATGAGACTTAATGAAGCCCCGAAGATGAAACAATTTCCATTTTGCCTTCATGGGAGCAGACTTAAGTGAAACGGTACCTTTCATTCCTCTTTACAGAAGGAGGTTCAGAGCACCAGCAGGTGGGCAGGTTTAAATCAGCAAAGACTGGTGTCTGGGCTCAGTAAAGGGAGCCACATGAAGTTTGGATGCTCTGAACTGCCTATCATGAAGCAAGGAGATATCCTACATGCTTGTCCAACCTCCAGACTCCCAGGGGCTGGATCCCAGTGTGGGGACTCCCCTGGGTTGTGTTGACTCAGCGAAGCCAACCTACAGCTCTAACCCCAGGCATGGTGCTGCTGCACTGTGGTCTCAAAACACTCTGCTCAGTAAGGTTATTAGCATTATTCTTTGTACAAGAAAGCAGAGAAAAGACCCCAAAAGTAGAGATCCACTTTTCCTGCACCCCAGTCCTGATTTCTGCTCAGTTATTCTGCCCATGGATTTCCCATCACTGGCAACTCTTCCCATCTGCTTATCAAGGAGACTCACTGCAGCTACTCTTCCCTAATTTCTCACCAGGGAATACATTTCCAAAACTTCAGTATCTGTTTGCTCAGGGTTAGGTTAAACAGAAACAGGCAGGGCTTTACTATCTATTGTACAGGGGGAAGAGGCTCTTTGGAAGTCCATGTGATGTTGAAGGGATCCAATGCTAGCTCCCAATGCTCATACACACTTGCAGAAATGTCTGTAAAGGACCTTCTAACTAGCCATGCAAGCCACTGGTGAAGCAGGCCTGGAGAAAAGGTGTGCTGATCCTTCCCCCAGCAGTCCCTCTAAATCAGGATGCTGAGTTGTATAAGGAACTTTTTCACACCTGTGAGTTGGCACTCCATGTTTCTGGCAGGCCCAGGTTTTTCCCTCAACCAGCACACAGTAACACCCAACACCCAAATTAAAAAATACTGGCTTTGCTTAGCTGTAGGTAGTGCAAATCCAAAGTTACTAATACGCCATTTGTGGAAGAATTAGGAAAATAACCGCCTAAAACATTTTTTTCAGGACATTTTCACATTCCAGGAATCCAGTGGGGTTGAAATGAGTTTTCTTCCTCCCTGCAGTGTGTGTCTTGGAGCACTGGTGTCACCCAGAAGAGCAGAGGTGGAAACCTCTTGGCTTGACCCTCAGGCATAATCCTGCAGTCCCCAGGCCAAACTCTATCCTGACAAAGATAAAATGGAGGAAAGAATTTTCTCCTACAAGCTTCAGGCTATTTCCGACCGTTGTCTATTGTCTCAGGTTCTGACACAGAGTCCATTTTCTTACCCCCTCTTTCAGCCATGCAAATCAGGCAAAGCAGAGCGCACAATGGAACTTCAGCATCTTTTCAGATCAGTGGTTCTGAGCTCCCTTGAGAAATCCATAAAGGCCCTCCCTGGAGTATTTAGCAGATAATGCTCCCTCTTTCCGCCTGCGGTGTTTTGAAAAATGTAGCCCATAAAATGTGTCTGACATTGTACAGCAAGCCCAGCTTCCCTGCGAACGCCGTGGCCTCCTCGGGACGAACACGGTTCCCATTGTTCACCCTGACGTGCTGAATGCAGCGAGGCCAGGGGAGATTTCTATGCCTTGCACAGCAACAGCACATGACTTGGAAGGGAACTTCTCAAGGAAAGTATATTTGATCAGTCATAAAAAACCTTCCCGGAGATGCATGCTGAACTCTGTGTGTGTGTATTATAGCTGGCACTGTTAACAACACCTATTGCTAAGCTTGCATGAGATTTTCCCACACAAGACCTGGTTTGGTTGCTTATAACCTACTTGGTCAGGCTTTAAGGGTTTGGACTGATTTTTTTTCCATGCAGAATAGTTGCTTCAGGAAGAATATATATTGGAAATTTCTGGCAAGACAGATTGGTCTTTTTTCAGAGTGAGTTTACAGGAAAATACATTATTTTTGCCCCTGTTAAATCTTACAAAGATTTTATTGAAGAAATCTTTTTTTACCTCATTGCTTTGGTATTTGTAGGGAAGGTTTCGGTTCTAGAGATGTTATTGTTAACCCTCTCTTCCTTCTTGTTATACTGTGGTCAAACAGGGAGCTTTCTTAAAAAGAGAAATCTCTTCAGCCATGCTAGAGATAGGCAAAGGGTATCTCAGAGGTTAGACAGGATTTTAACTAATAAATATGTTGGCTGAGGTGTTCCCGTACAGTAAAACAGAAAGTTAGGAAGCACTAGGTTACTCTTTCTATTGCTCAGGCAAAAACAGTGCCCAAAGAAGAGCTGGAGAGGTATTTTGGGAAGAAACTACAGCTCTCACTGAGGGAAATCCTCCTCTGAGATGGAGTATATCCACCTCCAGACACAACAGCTCCCCTGGGGCCATCCCCAATTCTCAAACGGAGCACACAGGAGCGTAAGCCGAGCTCAGGAAAGTCAGGCATATCCTTCCTTTCACCTCCCATCCATGACTTCTCCTCCCCCATATCTCAAGTCCATAACCTTTATCAGCAACGGAACGAATTGCATGAGAAAGTGCAGGGGGTGGCAGGAACATCTGGGCCACATACTGCACATGCCACTGCAAGTTAACCTCTCACACGCTGTCGCATGCGGAGCGAAAGCACGTCAGGGACACAGCTGGGCTTCACACGCACAGCTCCAGCGGGCAGGACCACCTCAGGCTGGAAAGAAGAAGAGGAAAGAGAGAGAAAATGATGAAGAACATGGGGATGGGAGATGGGAGGAAGGCAAGGCAAGGCGTGATGGATCTTTTGGAATTAGGGGTGGTGCATCACAGCCAAGCAATGCAGCGAATCCTTGGAGAAATGAGCCTTGCACACCCTGCGTGTAGTGCACCAGCAATGCTCTGCATGAGTCAGAGTTGGTTTAAATGGAGACAAAAGGGGCAAAACACAGTGAAAAATAGGAAGGAGGGAAGGGAAGGTGCAAAGGGAAAGATACTCTCAGAGCACTGAGTTTTTGCAGGCTCTCCTCGACCCAGATAATCAGCAGAGCTCAAGCTGACAGCAGGGGATTTAAACACTTATAGGGGGAGCTCAGCTGGGTGTCTCAAGGGAAAAAGGGTTGGGAAATGCAGTTCTGTAGAAAAGACAGAGAGAGAGAAAAGAGCTGTTAAGCAGTGAGAGAGACATCTGCAGCATAGCTATTCATTTTGGTTACACTCTGCTCCGGCTGGCAATGGAAATGCATGAGAAAACACCTTCAGCATCCTGATTCTTTTGAGAAGAGACAAAGGAAAGGGCCAGGCAGAAAGTCAAGTGAAACAGGCATCAGCAGCCCAGGTTCTGGGCTGATCTTTGGTACCAGAGATGCCACCTTGCAGGAAGGGACCTCCCAAGTTCTGCACACCGATTAAAGATGCTTCCTACAGGCCAATGTCTTTGCTTTAGTCTTCCATACTCATATGGGACAACATATAAGGCCAGGAGGGATACAGAGTGGTAAAATCCAGAGCACAGGGCCTTAGGAAGAACTTTAAAACAAGCCACTTGTGAAATCAGTTCATTACTAGGATGAAAAATGGTCCCACTTCCAGCCACCATCTGACAAGAGGCCCTTCAGTGGCAGTGCTCTGTAATGCAAATCATATAAATTTGGACAGTTAAATGATTGTTTAGTTAGAGATGGGATGAATGTCCTAATTGATTAATAAGCATACAGACACATTCTAAGAAAACAGACATATCTGCAAGGAAGACAAAATACTTGCAGAATTTCTGAAGGCTGTTTACACCCTGAAACTACACCCCGGGTAAAAGGAAATTCTCTGTTCTCTCAGTAGCAATGGCAATGGGGGATTTTCATCCTGTTCCTGCCCTGCCCACTATCAGTTATCTTCTACTGTGTATCCTCTGATGTCTTCTGGAATAATTTCCTTTACAAAATCAATAAGGTTGAAGAACAGGTTAAAAATGGAAACACCCACCCTAGGATATTTTTTCAAACAACACTTTCTATTTCAAAAAACCCTTTGGGTTTTAGAGACCCTTAGTATTTTAAAACTGTGTATAATTTAGAACATATTTTAAAATTTTTAGGTATTTTATTACCTCTTTATGCATGTCTTAAAAGGTATATGGTCTTAGAAGAATACAGGTTTATATAAGGAATTTAGGATCCACTATGCAAGTGGATTGAGATATAGGATTTTTCTCACATTTCTCTGCTGCAACAAAAATATACAACTCACATATACTCTAAAGACAAACTTTGCAGAAGCACTGGACAAAGAGAGCACCAGAAGAACTTAGACACACACATGCACAGTTAATCTCCTGCTTGTAAAGCAAATTAATGCTTTATTACTTGTCCTTTCTCTAGGTCAAATGACTCCACAATGCTCATTAAGACTGATTTTTTTTTACCTAGGGTGTTTTAAGGAAGCACAAAAAAAGGGCATAGTGGCCACCATATGTTAGAGATTTACAGAATGATTTGGAAACAGCAGCTGAGATTTGCAGTAGGATTGCTGTGCACACATGGGCTAGGGCATCCCAAACTCTTTCCAGTCCTGCCAAGGGCCCAGGATTGGAGCCTGCAGTAAGTGGGAGGTTCCCCTCTGCCCCTGCAGCCTGCTTCCTCTGAAGGGTGTGTGGCTCACCCTCAGGACTTGTGGAACACCCTGTAAATGTGAACAGTGCTGTTCTTTAAAGACACATTTATAAAGCACAAATTTGCCTAAATGCTTTTGCAATCAAGACTTCCACCTGCCCAAAGTACCACTGATCAGGGCTAACTCTTGTCCCAACACTAGCTGTTTGCTGGCTACCTGTTGGGCTCAGTCACTCACTACCACTGCAAATGTGTTTTGCCTGTCAGTGGGGCCAGCCAGTTTTCGCGGCACAAGAAAGGAAGTAATCCATTTAACAAAAGCAACACATTTTTATAGCTTCTGGAAACACTTCTGTTGCAAAAACAATAAAGTGAAGGAGCAGGAGGGGGCAAGCCTAAGACATTTTTCAAACAATGGGCCTTTTCTTTTAATAGGTGTTTATAAAACCCCAATCTTTCAACACTGTGTATCCTAAAATGTATTAAAATTCACTCCATTGCAGCTAGTTGAGAATTGTATTTTCTGCTTGTTTAAGTTATTTACACTGGTGTCTATTGATGCAATGTGAATGCATCAGGTGCTGACTCCATTCCCCATCCCCAAAGGTCCATGCTCTTCCCAGCTCAGCTCCTTTTCAAGGACTAGGTTACGTTGGGGTAATATCATGCAGATTACCTTCTTGTCTTAAGAATTATTCTGTTGTTTAATGACTGGGGTACCTGGCACTTTGGCACCTGGTGTCCATGTAAGGCTCCTCCTGGCTATGCCCCACACAGGCATGATAGCATCTATACAAGGAGTGAGTAAGAGACAAAGTGTATTATGCCAGATAGTTTAAACCAGATAAAACACATATTGCCCAATCCTACAATAAAGATTTACCACTGTTCCTCTTACTGCTGACTTTAAAACACTTTACTCTAAAACTGTACTTTCCTAGGGTAGGAAATTTGGAACAACTCACTCTTATTTTGGGATATAAGAGAACACACACAAGGAATTAATTAATCAGTAGTTAATCTGGAATGATGTCATGTGTGGACAACTCCCATTTCCAAGACTGTGACAAATATGGGGGAGAGGACAAATATGGGAGACACTGTAAAGTATCTTTAATTCCTTTTTCTCCAGCTCCCTGTATCCTGCAGCAGCTCTATCCCATCCTTCACACAAGTGAAAGGGAGCTGTTTCCTCAGGTGCCTGATGTGCTCTGCAAAGACAAACCACATTGCCTGGCAGTCTGGGGACAAGGGGGAGGAGGGTTAATGTGGGGGTCTTGAAGGAAAAAGCCTGTGGTGAGTGGGGAGGCTGAAGGACAGCCTTTGCAAGAGGCTTGCTCAGGGTCTTTCCACTGCTGGAGGGCTCCAAGGAGGACTCCAGAGTAACCAGAGTTGCCTCTGACTCTCCAGGGTGGTGGTTGGAGCCACATCCCTTGAAATGGCCAACAAGTCCCTGAACGAGCCAGCTGTTAAAGGGAGAGTTTTTTTTCCAGTTTCTGAGGCATGCTGGGTTCCTCTGCTCCTGGGCAGTGGTGCTTGGGTGTTGGTTTTTATTCCTCCCCTTCCCTGTGCCCTTTGGAAGAGCCCCAGGAAGAAATGAAATTTCTGGTGTGGAGGCAGCCGGCTCTATCTCTGTTTACAAGTCGAGGGGGACTTTTGTGCACAGCTACCTACCTCCCTGAAAGGGAAGGCTGCTCATACAATGGGGACCTAACAGACTGCATCTGTTTTGTCTTAGTGTAAAGCATTCCTTTCTGGTGCTAACTGGGAACAATTTAGCTGGAATTTCCAATTGAAATGAGCTTTTTAAACTTCTATATTGACAATTTAAGTTCTTCTCAGGCAGGGGATCTGCCGTGTGCTTTACAAATAGGTCAAACCAAATCTCGGTATTTTTACAAGTTTTTACTCAGACCAAAACTGTTTTTCTAAAGTACTGTTTTTTAACTCAAACATGGATTTCAATGCACTACCACAAACGGTACCCAGTAACAGCCTAATGCTGCAGGAATTTGGACTTCAATCAGCTTGAAGAGATTGAGAAGGTGAGTAAAGGAATAGTCCTGGAAAATACTTTGTGAGGGAATTGTTTAGATGCATTTGCAGTTATGTGTAACAAAGCCCACACAAAGAGCAGAACTTCTACTTTCATTTACATAGGAACAACCAGACTAAAGGTTCAAAGCTGTGTCTAGCAGGGAGTCTCATGCCCTGGGAAAGCATGCGAGTAACAGGGCAGGATTTCTCCTATCATTTCTCCTATCCTTCCTCTGTAGCGTTTTCCAGCAGTCATTGAATGTGGCTTGTCTATGCACTGGATCCTTCTCCTAAAATGTCTTAATCTCATCCTCTTTTCCAGCTCATCTCTCCCCACCCTACAGCTGATGTTTGTGTATCCCACAGCATGGCCCACCACCCAAGGACCTTTCCATCCCAAATCCCAGTGATCCTCAGAGTATCACTGCAGGGAGCTAACTGGGATGGAGGAGAGGGAAAACTCCTCTGAATATTGCCTATTCCTGTCACCTCAGGAGAGACACAGAATACCACATCTTCTTAGAGCCTCTCTGCAGAATCAGTGGCCTTAGAGATGAATCAAGGCAAAATAAGTGTTAAAATATAGCAAATTACTGAGCCAATTATAGCCATTTGCTTATGGATGTAAGTTCAGAAAACTTATTTAAAATTAGGCTATCCAGTAAGCCTTGGCAGATGGGTGGCTAAGAATATAGGCCAACTTGTTTGTGGCAAACAAGGAATGGACACAGCAAAAGGAAGCCATGCTGGCAGCTAGTGCACAGCCAAGCTAGAATTTAACCCAGATGTCCTAAACTCTATCTCAGACTTAAAATGATCTGTGATGCTTCAGTATGGGTAAAAAAGGGGATATAGCAGTCTTGTGAGAATAAATATGTCAAAGAAATAGAGGTGCTTGGGGAGGGGTGACTTAGAAAAATAATATGAGCATAGAAGAAAAAATAAAAGCTCCTGCACAGTAGAGGAACTAAAGGGAAAAATTGACTACAGAGATAGAAGGAGTAAAGCAGAAGGGGGAGGGAAGTCTTCCATAAACTGATTCATAAAACTTTGGAGGTCCCTCATGACACCAAGCCTTCAGGTTCAAATCTAGTCTTCCTCCTGGAGCATGACCTGATGGCACTCTAAAAAGTCTTTGTTCATTAAGGATCCCTTGGCCCAGGACTTGGTAATGCTATTCCTCAAAACCAGAGAAACCAAATATTTTGAACTGCTTCCTTCTCCCTAAATGCTCTGCAGCATTTATCTGTTCATGTAATGTCTTTATTGATGATCTGGATGAGGGGATTGAGTGTCCTCTCAGCAAGTTCGAGGACGATGTCCAGCTGGGTGGGAGTGTTGATCTGGTGGAGAACAGGAAAGTTCTGCCGAGGGATCTGGACAGGCTGAATGGGATGAGGAAATTTGTGTGGGGTTCAAAATGGCCACGTGCTGGGTTCTGCGCTTGGGACACCGCAACAAAGTACTACAGGCTGGGGGCAGATTGTCTGGAAAGCAGCTTGCCAGAAAAGGGCCTGGAGTAAAGGAGGCTCAGGGGGACCTTACTGGTCTCTTCAACTACCTGAAAGGAGCTTGTAGCTAGATTGGGGTTTAGGAACCATTTCCTTACTGAAGGGGTTGTCAGATGTTGGAATGGGTTGCCCAGGAAAGTGCTGGAGTCACCACCCTGGCAGTGTTGAAAAGGCATGTGGATGTGGCACTTAGGGACGTCACTTAGTAGTGCTGGGTCAATGTTTGGACTCGACTGTATTAAAGATCCTTTGCCACCTAAATGCTTCTGTGGTTTTGTGTACCTTACATTTCTTTCCTCCCTATTTTCAGGCTGACTTTGCTAGACCTGGAATATGGCTGCTGCTCTGCCACTGCCCTCTCTGCCCTCAGTGGAGATTGTGTGCAGTTGGGATCTCTGCTTAAAACCAGTGGGCCTGAGGGTCACGTTCCCCTCAAATCTTGCCCTGGGACCTCAATGAATTCTGCAGCTGTGCCAGAGAGTCCCAGGCTCCTGCCTAATTCACTACCCACATGTGCAGGGAGAAAAAACGAACTACTTCCTCTCGCAAAAACAAATTAAATAAGTCTAGGCATCAATCACTCCTTAACATGCACATTTTTATTCTGAAATAGCTTCATTTAGAGTGTTTTAATATAGAACAGCCTGACAGAAACAATGCCTCCTAAATAGCTGTATGGGACTCTTTAGTCAATAGTACATACAGTAAATATTTATTATAACGTAACACAGGTTCTGTTTGTTTCTGCTTGTTTTTGCTTTTTATACTTTGCATTTGATGTGAGTGGGAGACACACCAAATATTGTAAATATTTATAAAGTATTCAGATTTGATATTATTTGCTCAGGTACAAATGGCTCCAGTTACTAGACTGTCACAAATGAGAAAACCACAAATACAGAGCAACACTGAATGAAAACACAGTGGAAACATGACATAACCACATCTACGGACTGCAGTAAACATTCTTCACAAGAAGGAGCTAAATAAAGGTGCAAATATCTTTTAAAAGAGCTGTTTGGGCAGATATTTTAGAGACATCAAGTCAGTGACAGGGGTTTTGTTCCCCACCTTCTAAGTGTCACTAAAATATCTTAAGTCTAAACTTGCATGTAATTAGCTTTTGGCTATTTTGTTTCTAAAGAAAACCTCACCCGGGAGAGTGTAGATAGATGGATGAGGCGGGGTTCTTTTTTTAAGACATTCAGTCTTGCTTTACAGAATAAACACCTCTTTAGATAAGTTGCCTGAGGAGCCTGGGATTTTTTTTATTTTATTTTTTAAGACAGATGGGCCAGAGGATCACAGGCCTGCTGTCACTCCCAGTGCAGTGCAGTTGTAGGGACACTACTAGACATGTCCTATTAGTCAACATATTTTGGTTACCTTGGTGACTCAGTCCATCTCTGATGCCTCTAAATCTTTTACCATTTTAGCTGAAACCTCTTTAGGTTGGGGATGAACCAGAGGACGTGGCACTATGCTCTCTTGCTCAACAGCAGTCTGGCCATTCCAGGAGAGATCCTTCTCCAATGTCCTTGGAGCCTGCCCAGCATTGTTTCCTCCTGGCCTTGCCCAGCTTCCCAGCACTGGGCTCAAGCACGCTGACCCCACAAAGGTGTGTCCCGTGCTGGTCATCGTGCCACAGGACACAGCAGGTTCACGCGGGTGTTTCGCCGCCCCGCTCGGGCTGGGGGATTCCCACTGTTGTGGTCTTGGTTTCCCAATCCATCACAATTAATTTTGTCTGCAGTTTTCATCAACCATGATTCAGAAGGATTTTTCTGAGGCTAGTTGGTTTGAGTCATAACCAAAGATCTGAACTGCAGACAAATTTTCTGTCTGATTTGTGTTTTATCCTGAGCTATTTCCCCAGTGATAGTTTGTCTTTTATACTTGCACAATCAATAATTTTGCTTACTGATCATACTTGGAATATCATTTATTTACATTGAGTAAACCCCTCTGGATAAAGCATGATGAAGTAAATATCAGAGACAAACACAGAAAACATCTGGAATATGTTTTTCTCTCCAGCCAATTCATCATTTCAAAATGTACTGTAGGCTGAACTGGTAGCTCAAACAAGACTAGGTATTGATAATATGTTTCTGCCATTTTTATTATTATCCTTTATTATAATTAACTTCTGATTTCCCCCTCACTGGAAACTCCTCTCTTGTTCTACAGTTTTTCCCATGGTATAGTAACAGAAGTGTATTACTGAGTTGGCCAATAGTTCAAGGTCTTCGACATTTCTTTTTTCAAATGTATCCCTTACAAGGGCCAAAAAAGAGGTTAATAAAAGCATTAAAACCACCTGTGAATGGTAATTTAAATGCCACATTTAAATTAATGACAAGTAATCTACACCTTAAAAAAATCCTGACTGACATGTAGGTTTGCTTTCTCCGCTTCCAAACTATGGGCTAAGTACTAAAAATAAAGTGAAATAACACTCAGGTGCTAAATAGATTATGACTCACAGCTGGAGGCAAAGAAATTGCAACTTTATCCCAATTACACTAATTTAATTGGGTGTTAAAAAATCCTGGGTTCCAAACAGTAAGGCAAGGTTATAGACATCTAACAGGTAAGGGAGCATCTCTAATTTTTTTGTTTGTTTTATTTTTGAAGGTTCTTCCACTGCTGGTAGAAAGGTTTGTCCAGACAGGAATTTCTTCATGTGAAATTAGTCCATGACAGTAATGTTTGCACAAGCAGCAGAGCAATACCTTCATGCAGGGGGTGAACTGGCATCTGTCTGACACAGGTTCTGCTGAGAGAAGAGGCTCTGAGCTAGAGGAGAAAGGGTCAGGATACCCCCCGTTTATCCCCTCCACTCCCTCAGGTCTGTGATGCTGAAACCAACTCTGGTGTGAAGAACAAGTGTTTTGTGCCAGGCTTGCCACCTTTGGGCACAAAGGAACATTGATGCTTTCTTTTCCTGCTCACAAAATGAGGATGATGACACTGAGCAGGGTCCCAGCACCCAAAGCAGGCATGTACTCATCCCCAGCCCATCCCATAGAGTGAGTCTACAGCAGGTGATGGGTGTTGTCAAAGCCCCAGAGGGGCTGTGAGGACCTTTAAACCCACCCAGTGTGGAGACACTGCGTGGTGGTGTGGGCAGAACCAGCAGCACGTCACCCCGCTGGCCCGGGAAGCCAGGGAGCAGAGAGCTGAAGGCAGGATGCGATCTCCTGCTGGGTGGAAGAAAAGGGAATTACTTCCTCCCTGGGAATACCCTCCTGAGGCCTTTCCCTTCCCCCGTGGTAAAGATAAAAGAAACACGGTCCACCCCCTGTGCTGAAGAGTTCCCATTCCTACCCAGCCTTCCTCTCCTTCCACTCAGCCTCCCGAAAGCGAAGAGCCACTGGTAAGAAGAATCAATAAATAAATAGCAAAGGCTGTGGAGAGGAGGACTGAGTGCCTGGAGCAAGGCTGTCAGAGGGACCAGCCGGCAGCCACAAGGAGCCACCTCCTGCTCCAGCACCCCTCCTTGCTGAGCACCTCCCCATCACAAGGCATCACCTGGAGAGCCCCCACAAGCATTACCACAAGCCTTGGACTTGAAGCGGGATGTGTTTAAGGGATTTCCTCTCAAAATATGATAAGCAAAGGTTCCCCTGGCCACACACATAATGAATGAACTTGGCACCAGGGGAGCGTGTTTCTCTTTGCCTTTGGTTCCTGCAGATTGAGGCTCCTCATCACCCGCAAGAGCATGGCTGTGCCTGTGCCTGGTAGCTGCAGTGTCCTTTTAAACAGTCTCCTCTCTGTGATCTGCACATCCAAAGGGAGCCTTCTCTCCCCAGCCGAAGTTGCAGCCTTGTGTTGTGACAATTTCCATTGTGCCAGATGCTTCTCCTTCAGCCTGAGATTGGGCTGCAGTGAAAGGGAACAGCCTGACATGCATTAATTCTTTCAGAATATAAAAAGCAGCAGTCAAACTTTCTATATCACTTTCTAAGGGGAATAAATAGCTGGAGGGCCAAACGTTTTTAAAACCTGAAAGCAAGAATTGCTTTACAATAATAATAAAACAATTAAAAAGAAAAAAAAAAAAAAAAACAAACCCAGCAACAACAACAAAAAGAAAACAACAAACAACCCAAACCCATCATCCTGCTAATGCAGAGATTCTGCTAACAAATTATACATAAAGGAGCCGTCAGTCCAGAAGCAGATTTATGGAAGTGAAAGCTCCTGGAGACCGCTGGATCCATCGGTGCCCGACCCGGCGGGAGCGGCGGGGCCGGGGGACGGAAGGTGGCAGTGCAGCACAACGAGAGCCGAGCGTGTCTGCACCGAGCACCGCGCTTCTGCTTGCTTATCCCTCCCGAGCTGCAGGGCTAACAAGTTTAACCATAGAAAAACCCCCACCTCTTTAGGTTCGGTGTTGTTTTGGTGGGGGTTTTTTTGTTTGTTTTTGGTTTTGTGCGTGGTTTTTTGTTTTTTTTTTTTTTTCTTGTTTGTTTTTTTTTTTTTGTTTTTTTGTTTTTGTTTGGTTTGGTTGTGTGGGTTTTTGTCTTTTTTTTTTTTTCTTGTTTGTTTTTTTTTTTTTGTTTTTTTGTTTTTGTTTGGTTTGGTTGTGTGGGTTTTTGTCTTTTTTTTTTTTTTTAAAGTGTGCCGATCAAGCTAAAATTAAGGGGAAAGCAGGCAAATCATTTAAGAAAACAAGAGCGAAAAATACAAATAGAGATGTGGTCTAGTTTATGCATGCACACAAAAACCTAAACAAACATGAGACGTTTCGTTGAGGCGAGCAAAAAAAAATCTAAGAATTCCAGTGTATTGTTGCAGTCACTCACATATCTCTATGCATATGGTATTTTTTCTGAACAACTGTCTGAAAAAATATGTTTTAAAAATAGGAGTAAATATTTCCCGTAGGCTATATTCATTTGGTTATATTCCTTTCAGATTTATTTTCAAACCTTATTCTACATTTTCCCCAAAATACTTTGTTACAGCATCTTTATCTTTTCTTAAAAAATAAAAAAAAAAAAAGGGACAGTAGACATTCAGGGTAATGAAGAAAAACACTCTTGACTCCGTTTACTTCCCACTGAGAGCCAATTGAATACACGACCCACCAGAAAAGAATGATTTTTCATTAGTTTTCAACTTCCTAAAACTGAAATAACTGCAGTGCGCAGAAAAAATCCTTACCCTTCACCAAAACCAGAACAAATAAAGTCCGACTCTTGCTTTGTGTTTGGTTTATGGCATTCAACGTTCATAAAAATATCTTTTTAAAAAAACCCCAAGGAACATTAACTTCCTAAACTTAAAAAAATATATCTATTTTATAATAATTTTCACACATTTTCCATTGTTTGATGCATTAGATATCATGAGGATAATAATTTAGGGCCTGATCTCATTAATCATTCCTCAGAGAAATATTGCTGTTCAGCATATATATATTTTTTTTGGGGGGGATCTGAGGTGTTTACCTCAGGGGGAGTATTTCAGGGACAGAAGCAGCATCCCTTGAGCACTGAGCCCACTGAACTGGGGTTCCCTGCGTCCAGCTGAGCGTCACAAGGTGAGTTCTGCACTGCCTGCTCACACAAGTCAGAGATGCTGTGCTTTCCTTTGCAGCACCCATGGCCTGGGAGAAGGGGACAGAGTCTGATTTGGGACCACTGCTGCCACGGGGGCCAGTGCTGGAGTGAGCAGTCCCTGCTCCCCGACCTGCCTCAGGAGCCTCCGCTCTGAGTCACCCAGGAGCTGGATCCCAGCTCCTAAAAAATACACAGCGCAGCTTAGCAATAAAGATACCCTCCAGAACATTGAAATGTAAAAAGGGAAAGTATTAAATGTAGCTTTTTAAGGGAAATTATAAGCTTACATAAAAATGCTTTGCACAGTGGGGAGAAAAAAAAAAAAAAAAAGAGGTCTTAAGTGCGGATGTTTCTCCAAAGCTTAAAATAAGTTGATTCTTCTTTAGAAATTGCACCCTTTTGGCTGAGGATGTTATTTGTTTTAGGCTTTTTTACAGTTTTGTGGAAATATACAGGCTGCAGAAGGGAGGAGAAAACATCAAGAAGTGTGTGTGCGGTGGAGGGGGGGAAGGGAAGACTGACAATAAAATAGATCTCCCGCTAAATGCATATTCTTCTATTTATGTATTTGATAATGAGACAGAAATGCCCTTGGCACTCCGTAAACAACAGCTCCATAACCAGGAGGGAAGGGCAGAATAATGCATAGCTACGATTCAGATCATAAACTATTTCAAGAGCTATTAACATGCCAGCCTGTTAGATTATTGGGGATTTTCATTTTATTTTAAGCTAATGTTTAGCATTCTTAAGAAATTTTGCTGTCTTACCTAATTGCTGTTTTTGCAGATTTACCGAAGATCGTTACTTGTGAAGCTCCTCTCCTACGAGAAGTTCTTGAGAAGGGATAGTTGATTTAACTCTAATACCCATAAGAAAATGTCTAGCTCTGTATCAATACAGCAAAATGTTTGTATAAATGTTTTTTATAATATAAGGCTAAATTCAAGGGTTATTATTCACCACGATGAGTTGGCAACGCAATTCAGAGCTCGATAACTTTCAGAAAACGAGATAGGGGAAGTTCAAATTCATAATAAAAATTGAATTTTTTCCCCCTTTGCTTTTAAATGTGCTTTTTGCATTTTAAAACAACATTCCCTCATGATAACAAAATGTGTTTGTGTGTAATGTTTGCAGTGTCAGATGGTATAACTATCGTATGATTTAAAATTAAACAATATAATTACCATTTGGCAACCGATATTTAAAGCTGTAGCAACTATTTCTTCAGTCATTATTTAGATTGTTTTTAAAAATACAAATTAAAGCTAAGTTTTTCCTGTATATTAATTTCAAAACCTTGGAGCCAGAGTGTTGTTTTTTTTTTCCTTTTCCTTTTTCTTTTTTTTTTTTTTCAAAAACCCCTGAACTATTTCTGTTTAAGAAAATTTGGTTTGTGATATCTTGAATAACAAGCTTTCCTACAGCTGTTCAAGAATCCTGCTGCATTGAGAGGTGAGTGGAGAGCTGCAGGAGAAAGTGAAATAACTTCAATTGGGTTTTATTACTGAGTTTGCTCCTGTGTTCACTGGATATAGAAATGGGAGCTGGGGATGACTGGTAACCATTTGGAATGAACATTTCTTCAGTCATCCGATTCAGGGTGTGTAACAGTTTCTAAAATTAGCACAAACAACAATTTTTAAAATGCTCATTTGTATTACAAGATGCATATAGGCATCTGGTGTCTTTGAAAGTGGCTCATTACCAAAATTTACCACAGCTTTATCTTGGTCCTCTGTTTATTCCAATAATTAACCAAGTCATCATTATCTGTTAGTTACAATTAATTTTTCCACGATTATGGATCTGTTGAATTTTACATATTTATTTTTAGAAGCCCACCACATCTATTGGAGAGAGAAAAGTAGGATACGGAATTTCTCCTTGTAGCTGCAATTCTTTTCTGAAGCTCAGGCTACAGAAAACAAAGGCATTATATTTCCACTAATCTACTACAGCCAAACTAGGAATCAGAAAGGCATTTTACTTCAAAATATCTGCATGAATTTTGAAACTGATTTTCAACTGGAGATGTAGAAATGCCCATTCTTCTCTTTTCTTGGTAAGTATTATGTTTATTTAACTCATCAGGGGTTTTTTTCCCCCCTCTCTCTCTCTCTCTCTCTTTAATAAAATATTATTTTTCTCGTTCATTTCTGAGCCATTTAATTTTGTTAAAATAAAAGAATACAAGACCTCCACTGTGGTGAGAGGCAGAACTTTTCCTCCCCCTTTTTCTGGAGCCATTTCGATCTATGAAGTGTATCAATAAGCAGAGCAAAAGCCAGCAGAGAGAGCGTCCCCGGCAGCAAAGGCAGCGCTCCGACCCTGCCTCGCTCCCCAGTGCGCACGCAGGCACAGCCCCAGCACAACTCCCCAAGCTAAAACCACATTTCTCCCAGTGCCCGTCTCGCATGGTAATTTGGGATAGAAAAACACTGCTAAAAACATCTCATTAAGGGCTGAGAGGGAAGCAATTTTTACAAGGGGTACAAAAAAAGACAATAAAAGGGACATTCTTACAATTCTTCTGGATGCTTAAAGACAGAGACATTTTTGTTTTATTTTGTTAAGGTTTTCCCCCAGTGTTCAGAATTTTTCCAGCCCAAGCAAAAGATTTTATTTCTATTTTATATTTTTAATGCCTCATTGTGCCTGTAAATGTTGACTTTCAGGGATTTCATAACAGTAAAAATATCAGCCAGAGACATCAGCACTGTGGAAGTTTTGCAAACAGTGGATTCAAATCTTCTGATGCAGGCATTAAAATCAAGCAAGTTAAGTTATGTCAAGCAATGTCACTTGCATGCTAACTTACCTAATGGGAAATACTCAGTGCCCTCGCACTGTAAAGATCTCGGCTCAAGAACTTCTCTTGCTAACTGCAGTGAGAAATAACCAACACAGAGGAATTTATATGACCAATATCTCCTCTCTCTACTAATAGTTAGCCTCATCTATGCCAGGGTGGCACGAAGCATTGTTATCTCGTGAAACACCACAGAGCTATCAGCTTTTCAGCGGGTGTGTGAATCATAAGGCCGTCTTAGCATGAATGCATTTAATTGTGTGAAGAGGATATTTCCCAGCATTTGCTTAAACCTTCGAAAACCAGCTTTGCTTGTCAATTGTCACTCAAGTTCGTACTGGGAACAAGCAGAGAGCAGAAGCACAAGAGAGGAGTGTTGTGGGAAGGGGTCTGGGGGTAGGTTCAGCTGTAAAACTCCAGAAAAATGCTGGGAGTGTTTTCTTGTGGTTTAATTTCTCATTCCCCAAAGTACTCTATTTGTTTTAAGTTGTTGATCTCAGGCCAGAAGCCAAACAAGCCTTTGAGCCATGGGTGGAAGGAAGGACCTCCCTCCTGATCAACCATTACCTGCTGGGGCCAAAAGAGGTGGACTTTGGTGTTGATGGACCCTGCTGGGTCACTATGGGATGTCCATGGTGCACAGCCCTACAAGGTGGACACCTAGAACCAACTTGGCTCGGGGATTTCCACAGTGTTCAGGACGCCTTGCTGCTCTGCTCACCCCCAGAGCTGTCACAAGGACAGCGCACGGTGCCCATGTCGCCCCCAGCAGGACTGGTCCCCCCACAGGGACACCGTGCTGAGGGGTCAGGACACAGCAAAGCCCACACCAGAGCACGGCCCTGCTGCCCCCGACACAGGCAGTGGCTGCGTGTTGAGCCAGGAAGGAGAAATGTGGGCTCCCGCAGCCGCTGCCTCGCATGTGCCAAATGAGAGAAGCTTTTCCCCTTTTCATTACACGGGTTTCTTAATAAAAACTGAAAGAGCTTTTTTTTTTTTTTTTTCAGAAAATAAACCCCAGGAGCCCAATCAGTGAAATACATTAACCTTTCAACTGTCAGTCCCCCCGCCCCCCCTTGAAATTAAGCAATATCAGCCCTTGAAACAGCTAAATTGCCTTCTTATTTTTTAATTGTGTAAAGATGGTCCAACAAAAAAAGTAGCAACTCAGGACTAGTAAATATTCAATGAAGAAATTTATTGTAGTTCTTATAAAGGGAATACCCACAGCTTTCTTCACATGGACTTAAATCAGGCAGAAACTGGAGCGATAGGCATAAAATGAAATAACGGATGCACTATTTCTAGTGGGATTTACATCACCATTTGGTCTAATTATTCCTGATATTTCACCCATCATATTAGAAGCTTCTTCAGGGAAAGAAATAACAGTTTGTCTCCTTGAGAACAAAGAACAAAGTGTCTCTTTGCTCTCAGGAAACTCAGCTATCATTATGAAGAGAAAGAATCTGTCCATTATCAAGAAATCCCACTAGAAATCTTGAATATCTTACCAAATAATTCCTGAGCACACTAAAAATACCAGCAAATGAAAGAAGGAGAAACTATGGGACCTTGGAAAATAAATAAATAAAGGAGGCATCATGGATGCTCCACAACCCACTCTTTTTTTTCTCACAGAATGCTATTAATCCAATAACCAAACTGTGCCTGGAATGTACAGTTAATCTAAGCAAGACAGCCACCATTTCTTTATATTCCTTGTTCAGCAGGGCACACTTTCAGCTCAATCTGTGGTCCTGGATTAAGTGGTGGGAATGCATTTACATACATTTGCACGGTGAGCAATTCACCATGAGTGATTATGTATAGGAGCCACTTCCCGAATGCCTGAACTTTCTGAGATTGGATTTCATGAGGACTGGATGGTGAGATTTAGGAGGAATTTAATACAGATCTAGGACCAGGCACAGCTTTCAGGAAAGTAATTTCTTAGGACATACGTAAGAGTTCTTTGTTCTGGGTCTTGTATTTAATACTGCAGTATCTAGTAAAAAAGCATTTTAAATGAGCACATGGAGCCATGGGGTTCAGGTGCACTAATTTGACAACTTCCTAAACAGGATCTTGCTGGGTCAACTTGTGAACTGGGAATATCCCCAGGTCTGAGAGAAAGAGCAAGCATTTCCCAGCATCCTGCCGTGATCCTGCACCTCTATAGGCAGCCACACTTTGAAAAATGAAAGAAAATAAAACCTCAGCCTGCAGAGATAAGAGGGCTGAAAATATCAGCTTCATGAAGAAAATATTTTGCTTTTTTTCCTAAAATACAGGGTCTTCTGCAAATCTTTCCAAAGCTCATTTCCAGTCCCTAAACACAGACAAATGCTGCTCAGTCACTGCCAAAGGGGATATTGAATGTATTTGACCTTGTATGTAGATGTTGTTTAACTACATTCAGCTTTATTGCTTGTGAAAATCATTGGTCCTTGAAAATAGTTTAGCAGCAGTGGCACAATTTATACTGGTACAAGGTGTTCAACATCTGGGAAACTCCACCAGTTAATCCAGGGGTGAAGCATGCAACTGCAGATATCTGGTTCAGCTTGTGGGAGTGGGGCTCTGCCCCAGAAAGGAGTTTCATGGCAGCACACTGTTATGTTATATATGTTATGCTATGTTATGTTATTATGTTATGTTATGTTATGTTATGTTATGTTATGTTATGTTATGTTATGTTATGTTATGTTATGTAGAATTAAATACTACCTCAGATAGTTTGCACAGTTCTTGTTGAAATCAGTAACAAATCTGCTCCAAATGGTGAGAGAAAATAACGTGGAGTTTGGATGTGGACTTTCTGTGGTTACTGTGGTCCTATAAAGCATCTGTAAAGAATTGAGTATCTCAAGGAACTATCTGCCTTTGCCTTCTATTGAAAACAATTGCAAGTGGGATGCATGCCCTAAATTGTGATGTTAGTGAAAGCTGAGCATAGTCCCAGATTGCAAAATCAGGCCAGAATGATGAAAACATTTGTATATGTGCTACCCTTTTATTTTCTTTGGCATGCTCTAAGTAACCTCTGACCTTTCCTTTCCCCATGTAAAGCTGGTCTTTGTTTGAATGGAAACAGAATGTGAAAATGATGACAAAGGGATTTTTGAAACAAATACAATAGCAAAATAACAAAGGCAAATGAACTTTCACTGAAATCTGGTATCCCATCAAACTCTTATAAGTGTATGAAAAGAACAAGTTTCAGGACTATGAGACAATTTTATCTATGAAAAATGATAGGCTGAGAAAAATGACTGCACTTGCATGGGATGTGAGAAAGCCATGCCAGTCTGAGGTGGTTTTGTTCAGGAGGCAATGGAGCACCCTCAGGCTAAGCTGTGTCTCTGGGAAGTGGTGTCACTGCCACCAAGAAACTCTTATTGGATTGATAAATGTGAATGTAAATTATCAATAGGCCACTGGAGCTGCTTTGATAAGAAGCTACTGTGGCTTAACCCACACAGCAACTCAGCGCCGTGCAACCACTCATTCCTCTCCAAGTGGGATGGGGGAGAGAAATAGAAAAGTAAAATCTAGAAAACTCGTGGGTTGAGATAAAGGAGTTTAATAGAGAAAGCAAAAGCCACATAAATGATGAAGCATAACAAGGAATTTGTTTCCTATTTCCCATGGTCAGGCATTCAGCCATGCTCAGGAAAGCAGGGCTCAATCACGCCTAAAGGTTAGTAGGAAAGACAAACACCATCACCTCCAGCAATCCCCCTTCCTTCTTCTCCCCCCAGCTTTACATCCTAAGCATAACACCATGTGGTCTGGACTATCCCTGTGGTCAGCTGGGGTCAGCTGTCCTGGCTATGTCCCCTTCAGCTTCTTCTTAACCCTCGGGCACATTGGTGGGGTGGGGTGAGGAGCAGAAAAGGCCTTGGCTCTGTGTAGGCACTGCTCAGTAGTGACAACAACATCTCTGTGTCATCAACACTGTTTCCAGAACAAATCCAAGACACAACACCATACCGGCTGCTGTGAAGAAAACTAATTCCAATGCAGTTAAACCCATTGTTTCCTGGGATGTCTCCCAAGCTCTACCTGCAATACACACATCAAAAAGTATAGAAGCAAAATTCCTCCCAGTTTAGTTATGGCAGCTTTAGAAGAAGGAGAGTTGAAGTGATCACTAGTCTGAAGTACAGGACATCATCCTAGGGGAAGTAAGAGATTGGTGGCATTTTCCAGTGGGAAATGCACAGAGGAGCACTGTCTCCAGTGCTGAGTGTGGAGAAGGCTGTGGGATTTCCCCTATGGGGTACACTGCTCAGCTAGCACTCACAGTTCACCAGCTGACAAGGAGAAACTCAACACTTGCAGGCGTGAAACATCTCACCAGGCTGTCAAGGTGATGATTCCACCCCTTTCCACATGAAGAAACAGAATACCATGATACTTCAGTTTATGGTTTCTGCTCCAAAGCAAATTTATCCTGGCTCTGTCTCTACCCCCTCTCTCACTCTGCTTTCATCTTCACCCTCCCCTCCCCAGTCTACCTCTTTTTAAAGGAGCAGAGACAATAACTTTCTCATTTCTCATTTCTCTTCTAGATTTTGCATTTCTCTTTTAGAAAGATTCCCTTGTCAAAAAGGGTTTTTGAAAATGACCTGGATCAACAGGATCCTTTTAGCTCATACTCTTCTCTTGAGCACAAAACGGTTTTAGTCAGACTCATTAAAGTGCAAGGAACTCCTTTCCTTGATGACACAGCTTCTTGCAGGCAAGGCACAGGACATATTAAGGTCCTTATCAGCTGATGGCTCAGGGGTTTCTGCACTTGAATATGATAGAGTTCACTGATGTGTCAGAATCACCATCAGTTTGAACAGCCTCCATGCTCTGTTTCAACTGCTTTAGGTGCTAGATGAGCTCATCTATAGTTAATATCCCAAAATCAAGGGGTCAGAATCACCTCACCACAATTACTCTGATGTGGTTTTTCCATGGGATGGGTTGCTGGGTGAATCTTGCTTCTCTCAAACTTGACTCATTTAAGAAATTTTACTTTCTTGCTTTCAGGATCTGTTAGAAAAAAATCAGGGGATGATATTCCACAGATCATTGTGGACTACTGCCAAAATTCTATTTCAAAATACATGCATTGTTGTTCTTAAAAAGGTTTTGTACAGGAAATGTACAGTGTCTTTTAAATTTGTTTACTGAAAATTGAATTAATTACTGTATGCAACACATTTACTAAGAAGTTTTAATTATGTTGATGTAGAGAGGTCACATATGCATATCTGTGTCAGTACTGACTCTCACTTCCTCTGTTCTAAAAAATATTTAACAGTGAATAAGGAATCTAATTCTATAGTGGTATATTTGACTTAAGAAATCTATCCCAGGTTCCAGAAGCTCTGGGGAATTTTTAAAATACAGCATTAAAAAAACCCTCTTCAGTGCTCAAGCCCCAAAAATGTAGAACAAAAATTGGGTTGCTTGGACCAAATTACTTTTTTGTGAACCACAGATAGTCAGACTTAGAGGCATTAGATGTGGAGGACTCTTTTTTAAACTGAAGGTGACTGTCGTACTCAGAACAAACAGTCTGTAGGTCAGCAACAAATTTTACTCCAGAATTATTGACAACCACTAAGTTAGGGCATGTGTGAACCAACTTTTTAGGAAACAAAGGAGGAAAACATTAACATAAGTATATTATCTCCAGCCAAGTCAGGGAGGTGCAGTTATTCGATGCAGACCGATTCCTTTAAGTAACATGCTTCTGTTTCTTAGATTTAAAAAGCCAGGAAAGCTCGGTGAAAGCTGAAAGATTTCCTTCAGTAGGAAGCTTGTTGCTTTCAAGACAGGGTGAAGGAATCTGGAATTCCAATCAACAGTGCTAAGAGCTCCCAGTGCTTCAAGAACTAGGGATTTTATTTTGGCATCCTGAGAATTAGACACAAAGGTTAAAGGTGTTTAATACGCATGCAAAAGTGTAGGCTGAATTTCCAGGAAAGCTGGGTACACTGGGGAGATCGATATCTGCAATACATTGTGGAAAGCTGAGCACTTTGGGTAGTTTTCCATCACATATTACACACAACCCTGGGATCTTCCTGCAGTGGGTGAGCTCATCACAGCATGGACTGAAGAGCCATGAGAAAGTGTCCTCTCCAAAGAGCTCTGGAATCTGACAGTGCTATGCCTGGAAGCAAGGCTGGTGTGATGCTCCAACAGTTGCAGCAGCAGCTCCCATTGCTGCTCTTCTCGTGGTGGTAACACAAGAAGTCATAGCAGGAAACAAAGCCATGTAAGACCTCACATCTCTATTGTTTGTAAAAACAGCACAACCAAGAAATTACTGTTAATTTTTGGGAATGCCGTGCTTAACTACTGTGGTTCCATAAGCTTTTCTTGAAATACAGACAGCTGACACATATACCATATCCAGAAGCACCCTTTTCAGAAGTCCCCCTAAAATAAACATCTCCCTTTGGAAGAGAGAGGTCAGAGGACATTCAAATTCAAATTCAGTTGTCAACACATATTGATGAGTCAAAATTACTGCACAGGTGCTCATGGTTACACTGCAAGAAGATTAAGCCACAAACTTTCCCTTTGGTTGCAACCCTATTTTTGGCTACAAGCTACGACTGCTGCTGGCAGAGGGCACACTGAAATGTGGTGCACCTTCTCCCATCTTTCCAGGCTTTTCATTTGCCTGTTTTTCAATTAAGCAGATCTGAGAGATAACCCTCCTCAAAGGGCTGCAAACTTCCTGGCACCACAGTCCCAAGGAGTAACTACCTCTCTTTATATACAGGAGCCACAGGGCCCCCTGCAATCCCCTACGTCTGTGTCCAGCCAAGCTGTGACTAATTACCTCATTTTCATAGTTAATACAGCTAGGGAGGAAGGAGTAGTGAAGACTTTGAAGGAGAGTTCCTGATGACTGGACTTTGATTTCTCCACTCAGAACAGAGCAGGGAGCCTGGGAGTGTGTCTACTACAATAATAGTTATTTTAGGGGAAAGTGGGTAGGAAGAAGAGTGTTTCTACTGACAGTGCTGTGCTACCTGGGGTGCTGGAGGTCCCAGAGAGAGGTCACTGGGAGGTTGTCCCTTAGCACATAGCCCTATGTCCTGTAGGTTTTCCCAGTTTCAGGTACTCAGCTGTCCTTTTCCACTCCTTTGTCTCTGCAGGCAGTGGCAGAGGGACACCCAGCAGATGATGTAAACCTGAATGTAATTTTGGAACACTTGATACTATTTTCTGTGTCTGCAGCTGTTTGTGCACCTAAGTGTCATACAATAAATACCTGGAAAGGTTCGTGGAAGGACTGATCAATTGAATCCCATCTGAGTTGTATCTTGGTCTGTCTGTTTCCCTGGTTCCTTTGTTACGCTTGTTGCATTTGTATACAGACAACTCAGAAACTTTCCTAGGTGACCTCTGAAACTCTGCCTTTCTTCCTTTATTCCACTTCCTGAGTTTTTCACTTAATGTTCTCTCTGCACTTTTTTCCTTTTCTGTGGATCTTGCGCTACCTGTGTCATCACTTAAGAGTTTTTTTCTCTATTGTTCAAGTATTTACTTCAGCAGCCTCTTCTTGTCGTCTCTGTCCTTGCTGTAATCTTAGCCTCGCCCTTCGGCCCATTTCTTTAAATGCTTCAGTTTCTCTACAGGGCTGTCTTGAGTTTTCCTTCTGTTCAAATTAATTCCATCCTACCACTTACTGACATGCTCCAAAATAAGCCCTAAATGTCCAATAAAAGTAAAAACTTCCTACGTTAGGGCCTGTTCCAAACGTGATGAGGTCAATGGAAAGACTCCATCATCTTCCAAAGACTGGGTCTGATTTGTGCAACTTTGATTCTCTCTTGTGCACATGGACCCTGTTGCTATATTTAAACCATGGATTTAGCATTGTAAAATATTTGTGACTCTGTTATTGCAACCTCAGAGAATTACGAAAAGAAAAAAAAAAGGAAGGGAATCTTTTAGGATCAAAATTTAAATTGAAACTGAAAATCAAATGGGATTGTTAACCAAGAATTTAACCTCAGATGCAAGTATTTTTGTCCTGGAAAACAGACTAGATTTGGAAGGCTTCTGCCATTGGCTATTTTCTTCTCCACATCTAATGGCATAATGCATTTATTTTTCACATTCCTAACATATTTTGAAGCATCCCTAGTGACTTCTGAAAGGTATAAGATTTCTGCAAAGACTGAGCACTTTTGACATAATGCTGAATGAATATCTTCATGCCCTAAACTGAAAGGACCCAAATCGCTAATTGGTTTTGAATCTTTACACCAAAGCATTTTGTTCTTTAGTTCAAAATTAATGAAGATGTAAAGAAAGGGAAAAATAGTCTTATGATTAAAGTTTATCATTAAAATAGCTTCAGAAACATTTGAGAAAGTTAAAAAAAAATTCAGTCTGGGGTGTCAAAGTCACTTGACACCTCCTTGCAGACCACAGTTCTGGTTACCCCTTGGAGAGGCTTTGATTCAGATTCAGCGTTTTGCTCTTTGCAGAAAGCAGAAGTCCAAAATCCATGAAACACAGAAGTTAGGGAACTGGAAGCTCTCCTAAGATAGACAGATAAAACTTATTCCTGATAACTGCCCAATAGAGGCAGTGAGTTTTATCATAGTGGTAGTGAAATATTCTTAATATCAAAAAGAAAAAGAATGTGGCATCTGAGTTACTGTGGAAATTTTACTTGCAAAGCAGAAGTCTAGAGAGTCAAAGGAAATGTCGTATTCTTGCAGCGTGGCCTTCCTGCCACCATCTATTCTGTTAACTACTTTGTTAGTGACACCTGTATTATTACCTGATAAAGCTGAATCCTTCAACTTTAATGAAGGCCCTGGAATAAATTCCCACTTGGAGAGAAAGGGTATTTCAGCACAAGGTATCTTAACCTCCTCAAGGTCTTAGGCAAAGATTCTTCAAGATTAGGATGTGGTACACCTCACAGAGATTTCTGTATTTTGTTCTTCTAAAGTGTAGAACTAAATAACAAAAAAGGGGTTTCTATTTCTTGACAAAGACCAAATTCCTTCTTTGTATCAATCTGAGTATGTTTTAGTGTCTGATTCCAGTTGAAGTGGAGATTGTACTAAGTCTATGTGGTTATATTGATTTTAAGGTTTGATTAGCAGGGTACTTCAACCCAGGTTTAATTTTTTTGTCTGTGAACTGTCACTGGACTCATGGTCCCAATCTGATGTGTGTTTATGTGCATTTTTTAAGGGCAAAAAAAAGGGCAAACACCTCTACCTGTTTCAAAACTTAGGCTCAGGCACAGTAAGGAGTATTGCTGTTACACTAAATAAGAGCAGGCCTTCCACTGAAGCAAGGGTGAACAGGTTCATTGAAGCCAAAGATAACAGGTTTATGAGATTTGCACACTCGTCCTGTTGTTATCACAATGTTAACAGGAGTAGCTGGACAAAAAATGTAAAAAATAATTTCATGCTCCAAAGTGTCTTGGCACTGTTCTTTTTCCTTAGAGCTTGATTTGGAAGAAAAATGCCAACTGTCCAAAAGCCCCGTTGTTTTGTTTCAGGATTGGAAAGATGATCTGCAGATGTCCCTTCCAACCTCAACCATTCAGTCATTCTGTTTTCTTCCTCTTAACACTTTCTTAACTTTTAAAAGAAATTTCTCTTCCAGACAAAAAAAGTCAAACCAAACCAAACCAAACCAAAACAAACCAAACCAAAACAAAACAAAACAAAAACCAAACAAAACCCAGAAAAAATTCAAAGGAAAATAGGAGATAGTGGAGAGACTAGCCACTGCCACAGCAATGATAGTATAAATCTGTACTCGCTGCTAGTAAGAAAAAAATAAAAACAGAAGAAAAGTTGCAAAAATAAAAAGCACAGGCATTTGAGATGTTCTGACTCTTAAGAAATAAGAGTGGCAATATTTCTGCTGCATTTCACTGGAGAGAGTTTTTTGGGGAAAAAAAAATAGAAATTTTAAAATAATGGTTTTTTGAAGAACCCTGTTTTTGTCAGGAAAATTCTGAAGTATTCTCTGACATATCTAATGTCAGTACCTGTGTTTTCTCTCATTTTTCTAGTCAGGATCAGAAACAAAACCAAACAAAACAGAACAAATGTTAAAATGTGTAATCTTTCTGACAACCTCTGACAGCTTGAAAGAGAAATGTGATAACCCTCCCACTACTGAATACGTCATTTTGGTAAGGGAGCTTAAAACCGAACTTGAGGATCCTCATCTTGTGAACATGGCTCAGCATCATCCCTATAGAATGATGCCTGTAGAAATCACACTCGGGGACCAGCCAACAAAATGTGCGGGCAACGGAGCCCATAATGGGGAAAGGAAGGAGGTTGAAAAAGGGAGTGGAAGAAAGGAGAATATTTTGTTGCATCTCCCTCTCTGCCTCCCTTTGTCTGCTTTGTCCCTCAAGGTTCAGGGCTTCATTGTGTGAACTCGTCTTTGATATCAATGGGGACATCTACTTAAAAATTGATGCCATGATATGGCCCCAGGTATTTAAATTAACGAGATGTTAAATACTCTGTAGTTTTATCTGTAATTAGATGACATCGATGCAGCTTGATCCCAAGAGCGATTTGTAATATTCTGGATTGTCCACTTAAGGCTTGGGGCCTGATACACAGTCTGCTGACATCTATAGGAGTTTTTCCTTTGTCATTTTTGAAAGCAAGGCTCCTGGATCACTCAAACGCAGCTCTCATTATTTTTCTATCTGTTTATCAATGTCTGTATACAGATGTCTGATCTCTCCTTTCCCCTGTCTCCAAATATTTGGGTTTTACATCAGTGAATGTCCTTAATTTGGGGGTAATTTCAATTAATTTTTAACTGCTGTTTCCTTTGTAACTATATTTTCCCTTTTCATTCCAGGCTAATTGTCAGTTTTTGTTCAATATTTACAAGTTTTGCATTGAGTCATATTTCTTATGCTAATCCTCTTCATCTAATATGCTCACTAGAGATGTCTGAAAAAACTTGAAATTTTTTAGAGAAAAAAAACCCCAACAAAACAGCAACATTCAAAGTCCTTTCAGGCAATTTTTTACTCCAAAGATTCCGTTGTTATCTTTCTTCTGCCCAGCATAACACAGTTTCAGTCTCAGTGCATATTCTAAATTTACCCACATGATTGCAACATTTAAACACATCCTGGTCAGTGCTGCCTGTGCCTGACAGTGTCCTTGGCATCACTTTGAGGGATGCAGTTCCTGGAGAACTCAAGGCATGGTCTTGTCCGTTGGTCAAACAAAAGTCAGTGTTGGAGTCAAGCATGGGAACTCCCTTAGAAAGTCCATCCCTGCTTGAACTTGAACCTCTGGATCTAAAGGTAAAAAGGTAAAAAACTCAGTTACGGCTGCTCTCATCACCCCATGCTGAACTTCTCCATATTTATCACAGGCTGATACTATCTATTCCATGGCACTGAGAGAAGAATTGATGAGGCTTTTGTGGAATGAGGGTTCCCTGGCTGGGGGAAAATGTCCTTCAGAGCGCATAAAAGGCATTTGGATTTTAGTATTAAGAAGCTTTAAATTATGTGAGCACTCCGAGTAAACAAGCAAAAAGCCAACTAAGAGGGAGAGAGGCAGGAGTGTGAATGATTTACTGATGCACCCAGAGCATTGCCAGGATTTCTCCCTCGGGAATTTTGTCACACGGCTCAGTTTCATTGAAACATCCCCAACAAAGGACTTTCTGCAGCTCCTTTGAGGAGGCTGCTCCAGGGCTCACTGCTCTTTCACAGCCGTCCCCAGAAGCTCCTGAGGTTTCACTCATGTGTCCCTTCTGCTCCATGTCACCCCATTTCTCCACTGCAGACGCTCAGGCTTCCTGGGAAGGATTCCCCTCCCTCCAGTGCGTGGGGAGCGGGGCTGCCCCGTCACTTTCCCTGTCTACACACATTTCAGTCTTTTAATCTTTCCCCTCAAGGCAGTCCTGGCGGCCCCTTCATCGTGCTCTCAGCCATGCCTGGCTCCTCCAATTTGCCTGTGGTAATGAGGTGTCCAGTGCCCAGCACCGTGCTCCAGCTCCCGCCTACACGTGCTCCCAATGAGAGGACCACGGTCTTGCTGACACATCCTGGAGGTGCTGGGGTTTTTTGGGTTTTTTTTTCTTTTTTTTTTTTTTTTTTCCTTCAGTGATCATCATTCAAAATTAAAATAACATGGAAAGGCAAAGCAACTGAAATCAAAATCTAATGCATAATAAGGTACAGCATGAGACAACAAACACGTCTTTGCTATCTGCCTCTGTATTGTAAACAATGATTACTTTACATGTTCAGTGTGCCATGAAAGAAGAAAGAGCCTCTTGTGATGTTTTGTGAGAGCTTTGACTACATTTGCCCACTTTTCAAACAACAAAAAAATAAACTCACACTAACAAGGTGTATGTTTTCAGTCCTAAAATATGGGGTCACTCTCTGTTAAGGGGTCCATTCAATGATGAAATGAGATCAAAATGGTTGAGGCCGCTGAAAGAAAGCAAGAAGGATTTGTCTGAAGTTCTGGTATACTGGCTATTATTTCAACCAAATAAGGATGCCTGGCTTTATTCTTCATGCTCCCTTGCCCCTTTTGAAAAACTGAAAAGAGAAAGGAAATGGCTAAGTTGTATCATGTATTACCTTGATGAGTGCTTATAACTCTTCATTCAGAGTTAATCATTAACCCAGGTTTTTGTGGTGATTGTTTTAGCTATGAAGTTCCTACGTGAAATTTGTGCAGCACATAACCGTGGAAAAGAAAAAGCCAACTGCAAAAATCAAATAAAGTGATCAGAGAGGGTGGATGTGCATGTGTGTATAGATCTATATATCCCACTGATTTTATTTTAATACACACGTGAATATTTGTATATCTCTGTCAAAAATGCTGACCCTTAAATTGGAATTGCTTTCTTGCTCAAAATTAGATTGCTTTGATCTATTATTTTTAATGTATTTATTCATTTATTCTGTCCAGCCTCTGATATTCCTGCTTAGCCTGAGCAGTACTCTCAAATTGGGTAAAATAGTGTTCTCCTAATCTCTTGTGTATTTAAAAAAATATTTTTTGCTCATTTTGACAAACAATGAAAAGCCTGAAAACTTCTGTAAAGCAAAAAAATTATATCACTTCAGGGCTGTAGAAGCCTGTTTGTGTTTTGATCATTCAGAGACATTTCATTTTAGTACTGGGATTGTTATTTTTGTATGCTAATTAACGTACATTTCAAACAATCTTGTTTTGAACTGAAAATCTGGATTTTTTTTGTTTTGAAACTTATGTTCCAACAATTAAAAAAACCTATTTAATTAAAAATGTAAAAACATAAACATTTTCCATAGAAAACCTTGATGCCAAGAAATCAGCAGTTTCTGACAACAGGCTTGTTCTGTGGGTTTTTTTGGAAAACTCATTACTATCTCTGGCAATAAAAATGTCATATGGAAAAGGGGTGATCTTTATCCATTCTTGATGTAGCATAACCTAATCTGTCACCTCTAATACCCACCCAAATTTCATGCAAGGCAAAAATATGATTAAATGCTTGAGTATTTCAGTCTGACCCTTGGAGTGCAATAAAATATACACTTGAAAAATACACTTTATTTAACTACATGTGAGTGAGTGTGGGCACGTGTGTTTGTCTGTGTGCACCTCGTATATAAATTATCCCTTGACTCATCCATCCATCCATTCATCCATTCATCCACTCACACATGATCTTTACTCAAGCACAAATAGTTCAACTTCCTTTTGGAAGGATCTGCTCATTGTATTTGTTTAAGGGAATAATGAACTGTTGTTGACTTGTTTGTACTCCATCCATGCACACAGCTATTAATTTATTAATTAATCCTCCTCAAAAGTCTTCTTTCTGTATTAGTTGTCCTCATTTTTTATTATTTGACATCAATCCCACTAAGCCATCACATCTTGTTTTACTGACTCAGATCCTGAATCAAACAGCTATTTCTTAAGGGTTTTCCAGCAAGTATATTGCGTCTGTGCACTAAACTCTTGTGGTTAGATCTAGGTCTTGAATTATTATTATTCAGAAACAGCAAACTATTCAGCTTGAAACAAGACGGTGAATTTTTTTTTAGTTTTATTAAAATTGCATTAAGAGGTTTGGATTTTTTCTAAAGCCAGTACTTAGAATGGCCAAAATTGTAATGTTTTTATATAAACTGTGTTTCTGCAACCATTGACCTGGGTAATAAATAATTTATTCAGTGTTTCTTTAAATACTATGTTATTTGGTTTAAACCCAAGGTTAAGCATATATATTTGCAAGTATTGTCTTCCCCTGCCTTTTTATATATATACAGTAAATATTGAAGAGGTCATTATGGTAAAGATAGATGAAAAAAATTTTGACTTTTCATCTCTGTGAGCTCATGTACTCTGACTATTCTGGTGGCTCCAAAAATCTATTTTATGCTGCAGATTTTTCACAGAAAATTGAAAATGGATAGCTTAACAGATCATTATATTTATTTAATGCATCTCCTTTCACAAAGTAAACAAATGGATTTAAACAAACAGAGAAATTGTCTGAGTGCAACACGCCCACTGTGAATAGAACACGGGGAGAAGCTGTAATAGCTGTAATTTGCTTATTTCTCTTAAATGTGCGGTGAAGCACCTGCACGGGACCAGTCAGAGCAGTGGGAGATCCTGAGATGGGTGCCAGTCTTGGGCCACCCATGTGCCTGGCAGAGGCTCTCTGGTACCTGCACATCCATGGCATGGTCACTGAAAGAGCATTTTCTGCAAGAATACCATAGCTGTTTTTTAAAAAATGCAATTTTCTCAGAGGCCAATCCTTCTCCTGGACTGTGTGTTTTCTTCCTCCTCCTTGCACAAGCATGCAGATGCACACACACACACACACACACACACACTTGCCACCCTGCCCTAACCCCTCGGCACTCCCTGCCTCCTTTCAACTACCTCTGCTATCCTCTGCCCCCATCTGAATAGCACAGTCGATTAAGAGGAATTGAAGGATCAAGGCAAAATGCCCAGCAGCTATAATTTTCCCATCCCACCCCAGGCAAGATTTTTCCTACGTGAATGAAGCTGGGAAAAAAGGAGGAAAAAAACCAAAACAAACCTGATTTTGACAAGAGCCCCCAAAGATAACTCGAAGAATCTGGTGCATCCATTTGATTAAACCTCACAGACAGCACCAGCTCCAGGGTTTTCCTAGATCTGAATCCCCTAGCGCTTCCCATCGGACTTAAAGCCCCCATCCCTCAACATCTCCTTGCACTGAGTGCAACAGCAGTGAGAAAAAGAACTAACCAAGCCATCCCTTGAAACAGCTTCTAATCCCTCTTGCTCCTTTCTGCCTCTGTCTTTTTCCCAGTGGGGGCTTGGTCTGGCCCCAGCTGGGGGGACAGTGCTCTGGGTGGGCGAGGGGACAGGGCTGCCCGCTGCCGCAGCCCCGCCGAGCACAGAGCAGCTCTCTCCCGCTGCTTTCACATGTCACAAACAATTGCTCTCATCGCTCATCATATTGAAGTTGTCAGGGCTCTCTGACGCCGATAATTTGTGTGAGTTGATCATACTTTGGTAAATCAACAGGTCACGACCCCTGACCCATCAGCCTGGCGGCTGGCGGAGAGCCACCTACAAATCTTCTGGCGGGTACAACAGAGAGGCTGTGAACTGCTCAAGTGCTTGTGTCTATCAGCTGCCACCAGAGAAGCCAGTCCCCTCTGCCCCGCGCCACTGGAGATGTGCCTCACTGTGAGCACAACCTCCTCTGCAAATCCATCTTAATTTCTTCCCATCTGTTTGGGTATGTAGTGTGTGTGAGCACGTGAGCATTTTTTTTTTTAAAAGTTTTTATTTTCACTGCAGTCACTCGTAACGAACTTCAGCCTCCTCCATATGTTTTAAATAGAGGATCCCAGCATGGGAGATAAGAGGAACGCTACTCCGGGTCCTACTCCAGCACCAGTGAATTGCTCTCACCCTAGATGCATGCAATGGTTAAGTTTCCATGGCAGCTTTATGAGCTTCTTTTATAAAACTTTATTGACTCACATGTTCTCAAGTGGTGGCTCCGACTCTTTCTTTTCCTTTAGTTACAGTGTGTACGTTCAAGATGCCTTTGGTTCTTTGCTTCCCTGTTTTTTTAACGTATAGGATTCCTGACCAAAGCCTTGAAGTACAGACTGTGCAAGGGAGGGTAACACAGGCGTCTTTCATTACCCATGGTCTTCAATAACTCAGCAGCTAAACCAGCCAGAGGAGAAGAGAGACCCTTGAACTCCAGCACGAAGGATACTGTGTGGATCAGCTGGAGGGAAGTCAGGAATGAAGTGGGTTCAACTTCCAAACTGAAAAGTTGTTGAAAGTTGCGTGCCCTGCAGTAAAGACACAGACAGAATTCTGTAGCAAATGGGAGTTGCAGACACAGCTGGCTTAAAAACTATCACTTCTTACAGGGAAAAGGCAAGGAGAGTTTCTTTTTTTAGCAGATAGCCCAAACATTGTCTTTGGCTGCTGCTTCTCGAGCATATGCACCCAGAGCTAACTCCTCTGCTTTCATGAGTGGTGTGAGTACAGTAGAGAGAGGACGGATGGTGTGAATTTGTAATTCCAATTACAAAGGCAACAGCTGGCTCTTCCTGCTTTGATTGCCAGGTGTTCATCTGATGCCACATGTTCATTTCTGGGCCTTTTATAAATATGATGAACAAATGAAAGTGCCCATACTCCCCTCTCCCACACTTCAGTATAAATGCATGGGAAAAATAAATAGTATGAACTTAGCTGTGTGGGTAGCCAGCAGAAAGCCCAACTGATTAGTCATGCAAATAAAGGAATTGAGGTGTTTCCACTGCCCTACACATTTTCCACAGAACTTTGCTTTTCTTCTCCTACTTGAGTTCTCTTTCTTCACTGTTGGCTGCTACTCCCCTGCTGTGGAGAGCCTTGGCACACAATATGCTCCAACCTTGGGCCTGGATTCCAGCTTCAGTGATCCTCCAACATGAGCAGGGGTGGCAATGGCAAACTCCAAGTTTCCTTCAGTCATCACTAGAGATGCTGTGGGCACAGAAACAATTAAAAAATGGTTTCCCCCCTGAAAATGCCCATTTTGCTTTACTATCCTGCACAGGTTTTTGTCTCTTTGAAATAAATTTTGGACTTTGTAAATTTTTGACAAACCAGAAGCATCAGCTTTGTCCTCAATTTTATAATAGTGCCTAGAGAGCCCCAGATGCCCTGAGGACCCAGAGTGTGAGCCATGTGAGAGAGCAGCTTGCTGCTGCCCAGGGGAATAAGCTTTTCCTCACAGCAGAAGGGGGAGGAGCAGAGCAAGAACGTGAAGGAAGAGAAGACAGACAGAGAAATTCATCTGCCCTGCTCTGCAGCTGGTGTTATCCAGCTGTGCTCATACTCAGGAGCCACTTCACTCTGGCAAGCCCCACAATGCACAGGAGGGAACATGAGCAGTCCCCTCGTGCAGTCCTTTGGGTGCACATGGCTGTGAAGGAGACCTTCCAGCCTGTGTTTCCCCAGTTACACGCATGGCAGAAGTCCAGATATGCATAAATTTCCAATTCCCAGGTCATTGCTGCATGGCTGGGTCTCCACCATTTCAAACATCTCTCTGTATGCATCCTGCAGGCTTACTGCTGTCCCAGACATTCACCTTATTCTCCTGACAAGGCAAATCACTGTGTTGGCACCATCTACCCTGAAATGTCTACATCTGTGACTTCCTTGCCAGTGCTTGTGAGACTGGACTAAACTCACAGCCTCCAGGCTGGGGTGATGCTTACAGCTGCTGCTTTCCAACATCTGAACTTCTACTGCCTGAACAGGAGTGCCCGTCTCCATCAGAGAATGGCTACAGCTGGTCCAGCAGGATTCATCCTAGCCCAGCTTCCCAAACCAGAGACTGGTCACAGAGAAAGACATCAGTGACATCCTAAACTGGCAGCAAGGCTCTTCCCCTGGGTGAACGGGAAGTATCCCAGAGAGCAGAGCACACTGGGGTGATGAAGTGCACAATTACCATGTCACGTTAAAATCACAGAGAAAGGAAAAGCCTAACCTGAAGCCATCCATGCAAAGATTATTTTACGTGCAAAAGAGCAGCTGAACACAATTGTTGTTCAGCTTGATAAAAACCAAACAGAGGTAGGAGAAAGGCAGAGTAATCCTGCATGTTAGCTGGCACAGCCACTGGAAAAACATACAGAGTGCAAATTGTCTCCTCCCAGGCAGAAATGAAATGTAATTGGCTCTGCCACACTAAAACAGATACTCAAAAAACTATTCATGGAATAAATATATGTGTGCATGTATAGGTGTACATTTGTGCACAGAGAACTGTTTATAACCCAGAGTTTTGCTCTGTGAAAACTTTAGGATTTTGACCAAAATTTGACCAGTTAGAGGCTGGAACCACTTGTATTAAAATCTCAGGTTTTTAAATGCCGAACTAGCATTCAAACTTTACATATTTGAGCTTCCTCTTTATCCCATCTTAATTAATATGCAGCTTATAATTTTTTTTAAGATTTCCTATAAAAAAGTCTTTTTCAGTAGTATTTTCCCACTTTTTACTAGTACATTTTCACTGTTAGTTATTGGCAATGCAAAGTGCCTGAGCAGTTGTACCAAATGAAAATATGTAATGGTTATTTGATAGCAGAAATGAGCAGAGTTATCAATAAAACAAAACCAATTTCAGCCTATGAACAGAGGAAATTGTCTCCCTGTCAAGCCAAATATTAAAACCACAACAAAATTAGATTCAAGTAGAAGAAATGCAAGATCTGAGAGAAAAAATATTTCAGTGCTAGTAATATTTAATGGAAAGATGAAGCCAAGAGAGATAAAAGAAGTCTAGGAGTGATAATAGGCAGAAAACTAAGAATTGTTGCCACAGAACATGGCACTGAATAAAAAATTGGCAAATAGACATTGGAAAGATAAATGCAAAGAAATAATTTCACTGTGAAGAAGTTGTAATCCATGACTAGCCTGATCACAACCACATTACACATTCATTTTAGGGTGTTGTGCTGGCAGGGAGGGCCTGCAGACCTAGTGGAAATCAGACGAAAAGCAGTGACAATAGCAACTTCAGCTTTCTATTGCTGTGGAAACCCCTTTTCTAAATGAAGTGTAAGGGATTACCATTTGTGTTTCTCTTGGCTAAAAGGAGAAGCATTACAGATATTGAAGGAAATTCTCTTCTCTCCCTGCCTGTCCCAATATTCACATCAATTTGAGCAGAGAATGCTGGGGGTATACAGGAAAGGAGAGACTGGAATTAAGATCCTCTCCTATCTTGTGGAGAGCAGACTCTTGTAGAGTTATAGGAAATGAGAAAAGGAAAATTTTAAGCAGATTTCAGCCTGACTTATTAGGAGCTTGACTGGATCAGAACCAGCAAGTCTGCTCCAGGCTATGTGCAGTGCTCTCAGGAAGCTGGGGGAGATGTTCATGTCACAGAGAGCAAGCTGGAGCTTTTCAAAAGGAAAGCTCTTACATGTTCTGTTGGGATTTTGGTTTGGTTTTTGGTTTTGGTTTTTTTTTTCAGAAAAAGAACTTTTTCCTTTTTTGATCCTTTCCCCCCTGTTTTAGTAGCTTCCACACACCTATATATTCTTGGCATGTTCTCTTTTTCCAGCTGGTAATTGTATCTGGCTGTAATTTGAGAGTTTTGGGCTTCTGCCTGGCTTCTGGGAGCCATCAGACCCAGCTGGAACAATGGCTTCTGAGGTAGGTGGGATCCTCTGAACTGACATTTTGCAGCAGGAGCTTTCTCTTTCTCTCCCCCTCTCTCTCTCTGGGTTCAATTATGAGTTCTTACTCAACTACTAATACAGTAATTCCCTTTAACAAAAATATATTATAAAACCTTAGCAATAAGGATAGTGTGGACCACCATGGGTGCCAGCATCGGTTGAGTATGTTCCCTTGTATAAATCCTGATTGAGACACAGGGGCTGCCCCAGCTCTGCATTATCCATGACTAATCCAGCTGAGTCTCTTCTCACTGCCTTGGTTAAGGTTTTGCAAAGTCAGGGCTGAAATTGCCTTCCCATCTCAAGTCAGAGGCAGGAGCCGGGGGCAAACCTGGGAGGGTGGATTCCCAGATCATGCCTCAACCATTAGCCAACACTAATCAGGAACCTCTCTTCCAATAAGAACAAACAAAATTTTTCTGCCTTTAAACCTAGACCAGAAAGTCTGCTGTGGATAATGTTCAGTGGTTTTGAGAGGATAGAGTCAGTTTTTTCTTGTTTGCTTAATCAAATGCATGTGATTTTTATGCAATTTTTAGTGAACAAGGGAAATATTCTGTTTGTATTAGCTCCTGTTAGCCTGGAGGAAAGGACCCATTATTTTTTTTTTTTTTAAAGACGAGTTATTTTGAAAAGTTGGGACTTGCAAGTGGAATGGCACCAAGTGGAATTCCAGTATGAGGGAACTGCAAATCCTAGTGCTGATTTTGTAGTACATGAGAGGGAAAACTGAGAACTCTGAGGAAATGTAATCTTTATTTTTGAGCTATACAATTAATTAAGGACAAGACATTTATAATCTTTTATTCTTTTATCAGTGATTCTCTAGAGTTTCTTGGTATAACATTGTTTCATTTTTTCTGTAGTCTGGGCTGCAAATCCCCAATTAGGTTACATTTTCTATCTTCACCCCTCTGTGTGTCCTTTACTGCTTTTAGGAAAACAGACAGATTTTTTTGCAGTTTACTTTTTGGTAAGATGTTAAATACTTTTCTCTGCACTCCACAGTGACTCCGTGGACATCAGCCTGGGTCAGGATGAGCAAGAGAGGAGCTCCAGGACTGCCCAGCTGAGATCAGTGAAGGGCCACCCTCAATAGCAAGGCAGATGAACCAGGTCATCTCAGTCTCTGTCCACCTCCTGATTCTCCCTGGCTGGTTAGAAAAAAACCCCATGGATTTCATCTCACTTTCTTCCTGTCTTCACTCCTCTTTCAAACACAAACAGGAGTTCTTCCTGACAGCTGATGAAACAAAGCCTGCTTCATCCCAAGAGAGCTATTTTTCCCCCCTTGAAATTTCTCCCTGTGTTGAGAGGTGGCCTGGAAGGGTTTTTGATGTTCACTGAGTGGGCTGGGTAAACCAGTTATCAGGAGTACGAGGAAGGACAGGTCAAGGCTGGGATTTGAGATTGAGGTTGGGTTCTCAGCCCTCTCAGGCTTCACTCACCTTGATGAGAGTATTTATAGCCTGTTCACACCAGCAAAGGAAGAGAATCACACTCCTCTTTTAATCCAGCTTCCTTTCTCTGTTGGAGCAGAGACCATCTCTCTGTGCTTACATTCTCTAGCACTATAAACTGGCCCGATTTGGCTTGAGAGCTGTAAATGTTAAAAATCAGCAGATGTTTATTCACAACTAAGTGAATCAGATGCCCAAACACACTGATTGTCTGTGGCCAAACACTGGTGCCTGGGGAAAATCTTCTGCACTGACTGTTACCTGTTGCTTTTCCAATATCTCAGAAAAATGAGGTGGCTGCCCGGCCTAGCAAAAAAATGATACCAGTTCTCACTAATTTTCCCAACCCATAATCCCTAACTACAGCCCCTGATGGATGATTTAGCTGCTCTGTTTTCCTAAGCTTATCTGACTACCGGAAGAAAATAAGAAAACTATATTAATTGTCTTATTATTATTCTTCTAATGACACCTGCCCCAAAAGGTAAACTGAACTAAGATGGAAGAGCACAAAGTCCCAAGTCTTACAGAACAATCAGGATGTCTAATACTTTATGTGATTGTCTGAACATATTAGGTACATTTTCACTGTCACTTTGAAAAAAACTTCTAAAAGCAAATTCTTTACTTCTAGAGAGATAAACAACGTTTGCCTTGAATTCCTAACCCCTCTGAAGTTTCCTAGCAGGTTTAATTTGATTAGCAAATACAACTCTAGACCATAATATTATTAACCTTTGGCTGTTTTCAAGGAAAAAGATTTTTATTGACAAGTTCTGTGAGTCTTGCCCAAATGATGTCACCTTTATGAATCGTTAGTTTCCTGACATGAGAAATGGCATGAATCAAAGAATCAGGAAGCAAAATCTTAACATACCAAACGGCACTTGGTGCCTAAATCCTGTCAATGAGCTGCTCTGCATTTGTAAGGAACCTCTCATGAAGTATTTATACTAATGATAACGAAAGTCAAACAATGGGAAAGGTGGTCCTTCTTGCTGTAGGGACTATTCCTGGGAAGCAATGTAACTCAAAAGCTTTACAGACTGAATTAGGTGTAATTCTTACGGGATCACTAGCAGCTCATAAATAACTTTTAATGAGATTTCCAGCAAGTAAAATTGCACATGGGAGGGGAAAAACAGAGAAAGCGAGGGAAGGAGAGGGGAAAAAAATGCAAGAGACAATCTCAATAAAAAATTAAAGTGTTCGTGCTATCCCCCTGTTGTTTCATATGTGTACACAAAAAGAAAACAGGGATGGTTTAAGGCATTATTAGTATCCAAAATATTTAATTACCTGATCCAAAAAGGGAAAGACTTGCTAAAGGTCACAGCAAATTCAGTGACACTGGCCACTAATCTATTGAAACTTATACAGCTAAATCTAAGGCATGTTCCAGAGTTAAGCAGGGAAATAAATCAAGGTTTGCAAATGTCATTTAAGTTTTCACCTGTCCCAAGATTCAAAATTATTGGCTTCACAATGAAAAGCATATGTTGCGCCCCTTGCCTAGGGAATAGTAATGAAGTGAGGCAGACACTCTCCAGTTCTACACTACCATCTCTCCCCTCTTTATTTCCCATCGAGTAAAAATAATTACTCTATACTTGAGGGAGCATTTCTCTCAGTCTGCCGATAACTGCTGCCATGTTGGCTCTTCATGAGCTGCTCTTCTTCCTAGTGGGACTATGATTTGATTTATGAGAAAATAGTTGGCAAATTGCGATGTCCATCTTGATGGATGACATCATTTGGGCCATTTTGCTGATCATGTATGACTAACTTTTTTTTTTTTCTAGTGCTGTTGCAATTGATCAAGTGCTGCAGCACAGCTGAGTTAAGGAAAGAAGCAGGATGGGGGGGGGAGGGACGAGGGGAGAGGGGAGGAAAGAGGTGACAATTGCCTGTGCTCTGTAAGAACTGCAATGGCATTCACAGAGCAGAATCCCCTCTTTTTTAGTTTAGCTGTAATCTAATTGAAGAAGAATATAAATTTTATAGACTGGAAATAATGCAATGTATATGCAACAACGGGATTAAATACAAATGCCCCAGCCTACCACATTAAAATTAAAGGAGGAAAAAAAAAATAAACCCTGGGTATCATGTTTTATGCCGAACCCTCTATGTCTAATCCCTTTGGCACTTGAGTTATATTACCACTCATTACGGTTAACTGCTACTGTATATTATGTAGGAAGGGAGGTGGATGTATGTCCTCTAAGCCAGATTTGACATCTGTAGGATTACTGTAGATGCCCGCTTCAAATTTAAGGAGATTTTGGTCATGATTGGTCGCTGTTTTTTAAGTCAAGATCTCTGCAATCCTGGGACTAATACGTGGTACCTGAAAGATGACCAGGAAACCAAACCCACTCCCAGTGAGCTGATCAGACAGCCTTCCCCAGCACCTACAGGTCAGTCAGGAAGGGCTGGCAGCTGTGGTTACCTTGGGCAGATCCAGCCAGGCACCTCTGCAAGGACTCCTGCAGAACCTGCAATGTCCTTTTCAACTGTGGGCAGATCAGGAGGTTCCTGGCTGCTGCATGGCAGTGGACACTCCAGCCTGACCACAAAAGCTTCCATGTGGGAAACAGAAAGAAAAACTTGCTGCACTTTTGGGGAGGTTATCAGTAAACTTAGGTTAGTTTTTCAGTTATCCCTATCATGTTCATGGGAACCAACCTACATCCTCCAGAGTAATTTAACCTCCTCCAATACCCAAGAGACTGATAAGGCACAATCAGAGATCCAGCAGTAAGGGCCACTGGAGGATGACAGAAGACAACTGAAAATATTTGAAAGAAGAAATTAATTTCAAAGAAGACATTTTTTTACCATGAAGATGGTTAGGCTGTGGGATGTCCCAAGAGACAGAGCGGTCTCCATCCTTGGAAATTTTGGGAGTACAATTGGATAAAGCCATGATCAACCTACTCCATCCTCATTGCTGAACATTCTTTGAGCAGAAGGTTGGACTAGAGACATGCTGATGTTGTTTCCAACCTGAGTTGGAAACAATCCTCTATGGTGGCTTTACAGAGCCAGGGCTGTTTGAAGACATTCTGCATGGCCAGCGAAGCAAGGAGTCAGGCAGCCAGCCTGCAGTTCCCTAATGCCAATCTCCACCTGATGCAAGAGGTGAACGTGTTTTAATATCTGTGAGATCGTGGTAACAAGGTGCCATCCCTTAATTTGGCCTTGCTTGTTTCAGATAATTTCAACCAGACAAAGGTTTAAGGACATTGCAGGCAGCAGAGCTCAAGCCAGAGCTTGCGTTCTAGCAAGCACACTGGAGCCAGCCTCAGGGAGGGTCTAGACAGGACGGATGTACTTGAAGCCAGCTACAGTCCTCTAAAAGTTCACCAGTCAAAGAGGCTGCTCCTGTATGTATAAATGGTGTCAATGGTGCTAATGATTAGGAGGGAAAAAAAAAAATTAAAGAAAGTATTTTATAGATTTTGAAAGAGGTTCATATCATACAAAATTAGCCTCTCACACCAATAGATTTATAAGTTGGAATGTATTAGTATTGTCTCTACACAACACATGTGCTTTTAAATCAGTTTATCCAACTGTTGCCTTAGTTTTAAAACACTCTTGTCTATCCTGAAGGCATATTTGTAGATTGGATTTTTCAGTAAAGTATCTTCCAGGGGAATTTTTTAAAAAACATGAACAAACTATGAAAATCTAGGGTTCTAGATGTTTTTCTCTTCCAGAGAGTGCTCTAGATTTCTAGTGGACTCTAGGGCAATAAAAACATTATTATAAAACGATTACCCATAGACTTCAATAGACAGTTGATAAAACTGTCTTTGTCATGCCTAGGTGTATTTCTGAGGATGGACCTATAGAACATATCCATTATTCAATATTTCCAGCAGATTTGGCTTGCCAAAAGCAGTCGGGAAAAAAAAAAAACAAACCTGCTTTATACCTGGGGAATGAAAAAAACTATTATTCAGGAGAATTAAAAATTAGTATTTTTCTGTTTCAGTATTTCTGTTTGCAATATATCAATAGTGGCTTTTTTCTAAATTGTTTTTTATTTCTCTTTTGACTGGGTCACCTAATTCTTTTTATGAACATACTCAGTGAATTTGGTTTCGGTTGGGGTGGGTTTTTTTTAGTTGGGGAGGGGGGGGAAGTTGGTTTTTTTTGTATTTTCTTTTAACCTGGTTTTCATATTTTGCTGCAGGGGGCATTACATAAAAATTTACAAGGTTTAAGTTTTCTTTACGTTTCCGAAATGCATGGATCTGCTTTTCTCATCAGCTAACTGCTGTTCACTGATGAACTCTCTGCACTTTTAATTCATGGTAAAACACTTTCTGTACATTTCAGTGTTTCACTGTTTTATTGAATGGTCACAGCTTTTAGCAAGGCTGATTTTTATCTGTTGCTGCACTTCTTCAGCCAACTTTATAATGTTGAAATTATAATTTTCAAAGGAATTTCCTTTCTCCCCCTTCTCTCTCCTAGCTGTAATCTAAAGTGCTTAACTTTATTGCTCTCTGAATCCTGCCAAAAACACACTTTTATGGTACCAGTTATCCAGAATGTCCTGTAGAAGTGTGGGACACAGAGAGAACAGAGTGTTTCATATAAACTGCTTTCCCATTAACTATAACAATAATCATCTTGAAATATAGTGTTTCATCTGAAGATAGCTCACTGCTGCAGAAAGCCTCCAAGTTGGTAAATTAAATCTGAGTATCTTCTGGCTTGGTGGGAATGAGCTGGTTGGCTTAGGCTAGCCTTCAGGTCGCCCTGACATATTTATGAAAAAATATGGAAAAAGGCTTGAAAAGGACAAGCCTTCACTCCCACCATTGCTCCAACATTGAAAAGATTCAAGGCATATATCGGCAGATCATGCTAGACCCATGGCACTGGCCTTGGACACAGCTTCCAGAGAGAGCCAATGGTCCAACCCCTGAAATAACATGTTTCAGAATAAAAGGATGAAGAACATTGCCATTAAGTCTGCTATAACTCCATGGGCTCTGGGTCTCACTGAGACACCTGAGGGTACCAGCCTGTGGCTACCAAGGGGCCATTTTGAGGATGGGAAGTGCTGCAGCCATAGCACCACTGGTCTTTCCTGGTTCTGCATCTGTGGAACACTGGGGACTTCTCCAGGATATGTCTAATTACTGCTGACTGTCCTGCTGTTTACAGCCCAAGATAAGGATGAAAATGTTAAGTCAGCATGGTGAGACACTGATGTCCTTCTTGGTGAGTGAGGAACAGTCTTGACATGAAAAATCCATCTTGAAAAACTGAGGCCATGGAGGAAGAGCAGACCTTCCTCTCTCCATCCCATGGGCTACTCCCTCATGTCCATCAGCCACCCCAGCTGGTAAGACATGACATCCACAGGCTCTGCAGGTTTCTGGCCATGCTGAGTCACTCCAGAAGGGCCTCCCTGGAACAACCCAACCCAGCTGTCAGGAGCAAGGTCAGTCATCCTGAACCTAACCCTGAAGTCATCTGTCCAATCCCCTCACTCCTTACCCTGTGGGAGACACTGCAAGGAGCCCTCCTGTCTGCTTAATCCCAAGAGCTGCTTTCTTTCCCAAAAGCCCAAACCGGAGGTCAGATGATCTGGACTGCAGCCAGATATCTGTCAAGTCCAAGAGCAGAGTCTTTGCTGCCAGGTGAATTTTAACTTTAGTGGATTTTTCTTCTTTAAACATCGCGTAGGAGTTCTCAATGTAAATACCTCAAGAAAGAGAAAAAACAAAAACAAAAAAACCCCCCCCCCCCCCAAAAAAAAAACCAACTAAAACCCATACATGTCAACATTGCCTACACAGAGCAAAGAATTCCAGCCTGCAAGGTGTGAAGGACTGCAAGATTTACCAAAAGGCCTGAGCAACAAGTTTGGTTTTCAGAAGTACTCTGCCTTTGGGCACTCCCTATTTAGGTTTTTCATTCATTTGCACCAGCAATAATTTGTGTCCAGGTTTCTCATCTTCCTTGAAAAGGCCTTATTAATTTCTCAAACCTACTGATTGTGATGGTGAAATTCCCAGGTAACCAGTGTTCCCAGAGGCATGCCAAGACTCAGCCCTGAGCTCACTCAGGTCATAGGAACACTTGTTTTGCTCCTTATTGTCGTTGTCCTGCTAGCCTCTGTCTGTATTAGACCCTGCTGCTTGCACCATTAAAATACTTTCTGGGGGCCAGTGGTTTCTAGGAGCACTCAGGGCACAAGCAGTCCTTGGTCTGGGCAGGATTTTGCCTCTGAGGCAGATCCTATCATGCATGTGTCTCTTAGACACCAGTCCAGTCACACCATAATGACATCCTGGGTATCACTTTTCTCCAGCGGAAACCTAAGCCCTGTACAAATGAAAGCAAAAGCACAAGCAGAGCAAAACCACCCTCCTGGGACATGCACATGAACAAGGGCAGGAATCAATAAGGAGAAATCATTTCCATGCCAATACAAGGCCTGGGAAGGAGGGCACCCAGGGATGCTCCGGCTTCCTCGTTCCCAGCTCAGCCTCCCACCTCTGTGCACTCTTTGTTCCTCCCAGAGATGGTCTGCACTGCTGTCTGATTGCCAGCACAGGGGGTCCCACGATGCAGAAGTCTGCAAGATCACAGTGCTGCTCCTAGGAGGCAGCAGGGATGGCGTCTGATTTTCCACAGAGAAAATTCAAAGTGGAGGGAGGGGGACTGGGATAAAATGACCCCGCCGTTCTCATATTGTAATGGTTAGTTATTTTGTTTAGAGAGCACACATCCCAATGCATCTGGTTAAAAAAGAAACTTCCTTAATTATGCATAGGGCTTTTACTCCCAAAAGATATGTTATGTAAAAAAAAGGAAAAAAAAGAAAAGAAAAAAGAAACCCAAGAAACAATCTACTGTTTGTTTGGATGCTCAATACATTCAATTGCAAAAGAACTGCTCCTCTCCAAGCCATCATTACTTCTGTCTGTGCATTTTTATTTGAGTCTCAGCTTACTGAGGAAGCCTTCTGCTTTGATTCTCAGCCTCTGTACCTTTCCTTCTCAGACTATGGTTTTCAGGGGGGCTGCAGTAGAGAGAATCAAGTGCTACACAGAAACTGCCTGATTTCCCCAGGAATTTTTATTTGGAATCAATCTATGATTCGGAAAAAAAAGCAGAATAAATCAAATCAAATAACACTCGCACTAAGCATATTGATGAGGGCATGGATCAAGCAGGACAGACATCTAGTTATGTAAATGATAGCGTGGAGAACACAGCTTTGTTAAAACAACGCGGGAAGGCTCCCAGGGGCAAATCTTGAGTCGGAGTAACCCAGGATTTCCTCTTTGAATAAAGGTACATCAGTGTAAATGAGAGCAGATCCATGTACTACAAACCCAGCATGTTTTCCCCATTGGTAGGAAAAGCGACAGCAAAAGCAACAAGGACCCTTCAAGTTTCTCCTGGTTTTGGTGAATTTTGAAGCTGCACAACCAAGGACACTGGTGGGTTGGATCATTTCTGCAAGAGGCAGCTACAGCCACTTGTTTCCTCCTACCCCACAGAATGCAATGAGCACCTTGTGGGCCTTGTGGGGAGGCCCTGCTTCCCCTGTGGCAAGACAGCCTCAAACTCCCTGTGAATCCATCACTGGTGTGGTGGAAAGGCAGAAACAGAGCAGCACGTCACCTTTTCTTTACTGTGTGGGTGACTGATCACTGGAACAGATCACCTGGAGGAGTTGTGGAGCCTCCCTCACTGGAGATACCCAAGAACAATCCAGACATAATCCTGTGCCCTGTGCTCAAAGATGACCCTGTTTGGGCAGGATATTGTTACAGATGACCCCTGCTCGCCCTTCCAACCTGGCCAGGAAAAGCTGCTGGCAATCAACACCTTTTTGGGGGGCCAGGGACAATCCTGTCTTAGAATTTGCCTCCTGAGTGTTTATCACCCATGTGACAGCACCTTACATTTGTCTTTCCACCACAGGATCTGTGGTGATTTTTAATTTTCAGACTCTAACTTTTTAGGAATATGGACCTTATCACATTTAAGGAAGTGGAGCCACACTTCAAACTTGGTTGGCCAATAGCTTATAAACCATTAAGATAAATCCTCTTGGTGCAGGAGCAAATTCTATTTTTCCTGGCTGCTTTTATGAAATTATCCAGATATATTGCTCCTTCTGAGTTTCTTCCTCAGCCAGAGATACTTAGAAAATAAGAAGCAAGCCAAACCAACACACCTGAAAAATCTTTGGCAATTGTACTTATCCTTTATTTGTTTCAAAATAAGTTATTTTTTGTAGTGTTTGCCTGGTTATTTTATCAAGCAAGTGAAGTCTGTTTTTTGAAGTCTGAAGTGAAGATGATATTTGCAGAGACAAGGAATAGTTTCTCATCACTTAAAATGAAGGGGAAATGAATCAAAATAAAAATGGTTTTGATTATAAAATGAAGGCTTAGAGTGAGCAAGCTGTATGTGGTTTCTGGCAACACTATTTGAGTGAGTAAGAACTGGAGCCAATCCTGCAAGATGAGTAGGTCTGAAGATAATGTAGACTATAAAGAAATATTTCTGTTCCCTGCTTCAAATTCCATATGTTAGTTGACTTATTTGCACCTCTGAACAGCTCTGAATTAACATTCTCTCTTAATTGTTTCTGAGCTGGTTTTTGTGGGTTTATGGGCTAATTTGCAGTGTCAGTGTCAGCAGTTCTGGTTTGGAGCATGTAAAGGCATCTAAACAAAGGGATTTTTAGTCTGAAACAATGCATGGATTTGGTATGTGTGGAGAAGTAGTGCAACACTGGAAACACAGACCACAAAATATTACAGGTCATTGTGTGAGGAAAACGCCTCTTTTGACCACTATTTTTAAGTTTTAAAAGCATTTAAAAACCTCAGAGACATTAAAGTATGTTTTATTTGAAAAAGAAGGACTAGGACAGAAAAACACTGTAGTCCAATAGATGGCATAAGTGTAACAATGGAAATTCAGGGAAATAAATTAGAAAAGAATCTTTTGTCTCGTGGATTTACTACTGCCCTTAGCTTGTGGTTTCAAAAGGGAAGGGAGAGAGAGAAAGAAGCAAAGAGAAAGAGAGAATAAAAAGGCGATTATAATTTTCCAACATTTTAACAAGAAAATCCAATAGAAAACGAACTCAAAATTCCAGCTACAAACATTTGTCATGATGAATATTTGGTTTTTACTCATGGATACGTATTAATAAAACACATTGATTTCAGCCAACGCCCCTAGTCCAACTTTAGAAGTGTTTAAAGGTCAGGTCTGGATTCATATTGCAGCGAATGAACCTTATCTCTGCACTGTGCCAAAAAAAAGCCACCTGAGTCTGAATAACCCTGAACTTTAAGCTGCTTAAAACCCTTAGCCAGGCATAGCTCTGGTGAAGTTTAGTCATTTCTAACCATACACTTTCATCATTTGTAGAGCCTACAGCATTAACCCTTTTGCTTGCTTGATCTTTAAATGGGTGAAGAAAGAAAAATACTCTTGAGCAACTATTCTGTGTCTGGAAGAATAGGAGATCATGGACTTGGTCATAGGTCTTGCTGTCTTGTGAATAAAAATAATCTACATTAAACCAAAAGGAAAATTACCCATTAGGATTATGTAAAAAAGCATTACATCTCCTTAAGCATCAAGTTACCAAGATACGTTTTTGTAAAAGAAAAAAGGTCAGTTACAACTATTAAACTTGTATATTGTTTTATACTAAGCCCTTCCAATGGCCTCTCTGAGGGACTGTTTAGTTTGTATTACACTCTAATAAAATCCAGGTGTGGAGGACAAACTGAATAATAAGAACCCGATGGACCAGAGTAGTTAAAAATAATGTGGTACATTCCTAGTTCTCTGCATTTAATTTATTGTTAATCATTGTTATTACTTACATTTATTGGGTAGTTTTTCTGGATTTATTAGGCACTACATTTAACAGTGTTATCGCTTGTAACTGACTATCAGTGGAATAGAAAACATATTTTCTTAAAGAGTCTTACCCTAATTAGTAAGTTGTTTCCCTATTGAAATAAAACAGACCCTAGGAGAGTCANTTTTAAGTCAGAATAAAAGTTCAGCTAGGAAATCTGTGTTCTCAAGACCACCTGTCAGAGCAGACAAGCAGAAGTATCCACGTACCCTACACAGAGCTCTGAGAGCTGAAATACTTGGCTGAGAACTGGCAAGCCAGAAGCTTGAAGGTTTTCAGCTTCATGGCTCAGCTAATCAATGGATTCTGCTCCTGACCAGTGGGACATGAGGGGAGAGCCACTAAAAAGATGAACAAAAGGCACTTTGAGCTTTTTACTCAGCAATCCCATGCTGTACAGCCGAGCCTGTGGGGCACATGCCAGGGTGGAAGATGACCCCAAAGGCAGGCAATGGCAGGACTCCCAGACAGCACAGCAGAGCAGTCAGGACAGCAGCTGCTTCACTTCTGAAAGCTGCTCCTCCTCTGGGCAGCAGAGCCCCTTGCATGTCAATTGCACCTGCCCCACCCAAACCTTGGGCAGCAGTGTGGCTGGCTGGCAGCTGGCCATCACCTCAGGAAAATAAAAGAGCATGATCAACATGTGTGGTTATCTGCCCAGATGGACAAATCAGAAATGTCCCTTTGGTGGCAAGATCATTATTCGCCACTGATGATAAAAGCAACGACCTCCTTCCAAATGCCACAGGCTTCTCTTAAGACCTGGGGGTGCAGTCTGAGCTCACCTCTGTTCTAATCAGGAGGCCAGTCAGTTAAGACCAAGCTGATATCCTTAAGCACCTTCTGTTAGGAGATCTCAAAGGATTTCTCACACAGAACAGGTCAGTTAGGAAGCTCAGCACATGAAATACCTTGGCATGATCTGTGTTGAAGATAAATTCTGGAGGAAACTCAGAGCTCCCAAGCTCTGCATTCAGCCCCTGTATCTAGAGGTCAAGGGATTTTTTAAAGAGCTTTACACCACTGTAGGCACCATTACATTTTAACAGTGCCTTGGGCACTCACCCACACTATGGGTTCTTGGTCATAACAAGCTAGGGCAGCCTCCTGATGACAATCATAGCTTTACTTAATATCCATTTTGGCCATCCAAAACACCAAAACCATCAACAACAGGCTAGGGCAGATGCCTGGTGACAACCATGGCTTTATTTCACATCCATCATGGCCATCCAAAACACCAAAGCCCTCAAAATCTGGGGTGGGAGTGAGGACAGGGAGGTAGGCTGGGTTTCTTTGGGCACCCACGCAGCTGCTTTTGCAAACCATGAGCTCAGATTCAGGTCTCTGGTGACTGTGGTGTCAAAGGTTGAAATCTCCCCAGTGTCTTGTCTTCCTGTGGGACCAAATGTAAATCAGTGCTGGAGGAAGCGCTGCTTGCAGAGAGAGACGGAGAGGGAGAGAGAGGAAGCAAGAGCCAACAGATGATTTGCTGCTCTGCTCATCCTAAATCCTTGGTATTTAACTCACAGGAAAGCAGCAGGAAATATTGCTAGTTTGAAGGAAAAGGAGCTGAACAATAGTAGGTCAGATGAATCCTGATGACAGCTCCTCTATACTGCCAAAATGGGAAAGTAGGGATCACCAGAACAGTTCATCCACTAAAAGTGCTTAAGTCACTGCTGCTGGAAACAACAAATCTAAGACAATCCATCCTCATGTCTATAGGGAACAGATGCCCCCTTATAATTTACAGAAGCCAGGACATGTGGCCACAGGTGTATGTGGACTGCTGCTCAGCCCCTAGGCTGTCTGCTCCTGAGATCTGGTGTCACAAGCTTTGCAATGCCCCCTTCTGCAGCTGGAATGTCTGCTGCCAGCTGGAAATCCCCGTGAGCAGCACATGGTGTGTCTGAGTGCTTCAGCTTTCCATGGTTCAGCAGTAGTGTGGGCAGTACTTGCAGTCAGGTGATGCAAGAGCCAGGTTAGCCCAGAGTGGCTTTACCCTGCTATTCCGCTTCTGCCCCATGGGACCTCTCACCATAGTCCTGCTTTTGCTCTGATACTGTAGTATTCTGGGTCTCAGTAGTTTAATCTTTTGCTCGCTGCTCACCTTAGGATTTTTCCCTTCTCTCTGCCCGAAATTTGGTGGCTATATGGAGGTGCATGTTTGCAGAGGTACAAATTGCTCAGAGGATAATTTTAAAGGAGAGCTTTTGTTATTGGTCATGTTACATGTATGAAAATACATATTGCTTTTTCCACTGATGATCTCTTAGTGCTCCATCTTGCCCCATCATCATCACATGTGTTTTCTACAACTCTCTGTGCTTATAAATCACCCTAAATATCCCTCACCAGGGTGACTGCTTTGCATGCTGCTCCTGTACAAAGCAGACCTCTGATCTGTCACTGTGCAATTTGGTCTGAGATCCACATGCTGGAAATGGGGTCCCCAAATATCCCATTCAGGTTGTGGGTGCACTTAAAGCAGGGAAGGAAGCCAAAGAATTGCATCACTTTACATGTGCCAGTAAAATGATATCTCAGGCAGTGAGAGCGCAGGTTAGTTCATAAATAATAATAACATTTCACACTTATATAGTTCTAGACCTCCATTAAAACAATCCAGGTAGACTTGTCTCTGAAAAAACCCTCTCTGCCTCCTTCCTGTTCCTCCCTCACATTTTGAAATATGTTGTTCGTTTGGGGCAAAATGTCTGTATTTTAATCTCCCTCAAAAACATTGCATCCTTCTAACCCTCCTCACAGAGAGGTTGGGATGCACTGGGAGGGCGATAAGGAAACAATGGGACATCAGCAGTGGTGGAACCCCAGAATCTCCTCTCAGGTCAGGGTGAACAGGGAGGGGGCAGAAAAATACATTTTCCTGTAGAACAGGAGCTGCTCAGAGGCAGAGAATGGGGGAAGTTGGATTCCTTCCTGTGGACTTCCAGCCCTGAGGAAGAGCTACCCTGGCAGAAGGGGCCTCAAAAGGAGGGGAGCCTCTCGGGTGATTGTCCCCAGTTGGGAAGTAAGTGGGATGCACACATGGGGATGTGCTCTTTTCAGCAGTGGGGCAGGAATCAGTGGTGTAACCGAGGGTTGTCTTCCCATCATTTGGTGTGAAAATTATTCCCAGATGTTGGAGGGTAACCTCCTAAATATACCAAAATGTACTCTCCCAAAACAGATGAAGAAAACAAAATAAATGGGATTCCAACCAGTCAGCAAGCTGTCTTCTGCCTCTCCCATGGTCTGCAAAATTGGCCTTTTTAAAGTCCTAATGGGACCTCCTGAGTTGAGTACCTGAAGTGGCAGGAGCAGAAAAAAATCCTAAATTTCTTTTTTTTTGACTCTCAGATAGAAAGACAGACATGAGAATTCAGCCTAGTGTGAATAACTACCCGTTCCTGATATTTCCCATCATCTACAAAAGCAGTTTTTTTGCTGGTTGTTGTTTTGTATAATTTTCCAAACAATACCCTGTAGCAACAAGACCTCCCCTTTTTTAAAATGCATTTCCAGTGGGACTTGAGTCCAGATCACACACACACAAGGCAAGTTTCCAGCATTCTTATTCCTCCACTGGAAGAAATAACCAGAGCCAGCATCTCTGAACCATTTCCCAAACGGTTCTGTTCTTCTGCCTTCAGTGACAGCAGTGCACTGTTTCTAATCCATTACAGGAATTTATCACAGTACGTGTCAATTTGTTTCTCTTCTTGCCTCTTCTCACTTTAAAATGACATCAGGAAAGAAACTTTACAGCAGGGCTGCTTCAATCCAAGTTTTAGTGACAGAGCACTTAACTGGATCCTAACCGTGCACATGAAGTTTTAAGGGCATTTACTAAACAGATCAGGTTTTACTGTAGTCTAGAATTTCCTTTGTTTCCTTTTTGGTGGTGATCTGCATTACAGTTTTAAATGCTAGCAGAGGAGCATCTGCGGTTCTTTTTCTTTTTCTTTTTCTTTTTCTTTTTCTTTTTCTTTTTCTTTTTCTTTTTCTTTTTCTTTTTCTTTTTCTTTTTCTTTTTCTTTTTCTTTTTCTTTTTCTTTTTCTTTTTCTTCTTCTTCTTCTTCTTCTTCTTCTTCTTCTTCTTTCTCTTTCTCTTTTTTTTTTTTTAAGAAGTTTGTCCTAAAGAGATTCTTTAGAACAGTATAATAGGGAGCACCCATGCTGTAGCACAACAGAGTGATCCTATTTGGCAATGGTCCTAATCTGACACAGAGGAGAGATGAAGCTATTACTAAAGAAATCTGACATGTATACCTGTATGCTCTTTGGATCAAATCATCCTCTGACAAGTCACTACCTTCTTTACGTGCTGCAGCAAGGATTAAAAAAAAAAAAATAAAAAAATCTCTGTTCTGAGTATATTTTCTCTTCCTGAATAGCCAGTAGTTAAAAATGACATTAATGAAAGAAAACGCTGGGGAAAACTGCATCATTGCAAGATTCTGAAGGGCCCAATCCTACATCACTTATTTTTATGAGTCATTGTGTGAACTGAAGCTGAAAGGATAAATCAAATGTGTGAGGATTAGTGTATGAGTAAAGAGTTTAGGATCAGGACCCTAACTCTCAGCCTCATAAATTTCCTGCTGGAGACAATTCAATGTTATTCATTCAGCTTTTAAAGAGGGAGTTGGGAGGCAGTTGTGTCCTTTTTCTTTTTAATTAGATTTCATTTATTTAGATTGGTATGGAGATGGTCAACCACAATAGGGGACCAAAAGTAGAGAGTAGGACAATTCCTAGAAGCCTGTAACAATCAGCATGGGATCATGTTAAGTGCTGGGCACTTCATTTCCATGACACATTGTTTGATTTCCTCAGAGACCAAATAAAAATGGACATGACTGAAGTTTATGAAGGGAGGTATCTCAGTTCAAATGGGAACATTAAGACATCCCCAAACCAACAGCCATAAAGGGCCAAAGAATGAAGGAGAGAAAGAGATTCAGCTTCAAATGCATTCCCCAGAGTAATTACTGGAGAAACTGGGGTGTGGGGAGCAGAACTGGGGGTGGCTTTTGAATGGGATGAAAACCATGAGCATTACAAAAAGAAAAGGAGAAAAGGGGGGCTATGGGCAAATAGGATGGAGGAAGAGAGCCTGAGTGGCAGATGTCACTGATTTCATTCCATTGCCTTAACTTACTGTTTGAAAAAACTCCTCATGTGTGACCTGAAAAGAGAGAGAAACAAAATGAAAACAGGCATCAACAAAGCACTCGCTGTACGATTTCAAAAAAATGTAAATTAATGACTGGCAGTAAGAATCTCCAAAGGAAACAACATCCCAGTTTAAGCACTGCCATCAACAAAAGCTCAACAGCATATGGTAATGTTAACTTTAATATGAAAAGATAATAACAATCTTTAAAAAGTGACTTGAGAAAAAACCTTGCTAGGTGCTCATCCTTTTCAACTTGCCTAAAAAGAAAAGATGTTGGAAGGTTTTATGTTCTTCATTTTTTTTCCCCCTCTTTCCCTAAACTGTTCACATTGTATAGTTAAATGAGGTTGAGATTAGTACAAATTTTAAATAAAAGTGCCTAGGATCTCTGACTAACAAGGCAGAAAACCAGATTTGTAATGGATAATTACATCTAAACTTATTTAAATGTAGGTCTCTTGATTGAAGTAAGTTCTTTAGAGCAGATTCAAGGTAACATTTTGTCCCCTACCCTTTTTCTAAAAGTGGTGGTGTTGTTGTTGTACAGTTGAAGAATGAGCATCCTCTCATGGCCCATCCTGTGCACTTCCAGCTGTTGGCTGCAGCCTTGTTCTGTACCCTTCCCTCCTTCAGAGGCCACATGTTAGTGATTGTATCTGTGATATGCTAGCACACATGCACATTGCTTGCTAAAGTACCTTTTGCTCATGCCATTTCTTTGTGGGTTTATGCAAATTTCTGCCTTTCCAAGCACAACCTTTGCCTTCTGTCTTTGAAAATCTCTCCTCTGCCCTATGCTGTAACCAAATAGAGGGAAATTACTTTATTCAGGCCACCCTATGAAGGCCTGAGGATGCTGTTTACTCACATGAAAGACATAACTTCAGTTTGGACTTACATGAAAATGGGAAATTGATATCATTATGGCACCCAGAACCGGATCCAGCCTCACATATCACTTCTGACCCCTGAAGAATATCACTTTCTTAACATGCCTACAATGGGCCAAAGTGACTAATTTTAAAGGTAAATATTTAAGCTAACAACACCTCCATGCAAATGTGCATGACAGTGGTGTTTTAACCCATGATCCCACAGTGAGGGCTTGGAGGTATCATTTTGCAATAAAGAGGTATTTCATGGTCAATTGGCTTTATCCAAAAATAATAGGAAAAGAAGCTTGCAGGGGGAAAACCAACCTAGTTTGGCACAAAATGCTAGCACTACTGGATGTGAGTAGAGAAGAGTTTAAAAGACTCTTGTGCGCTTAGCCGTGCGCTGAAAGAATCACACACAAACAACAGCCACCACATGAATGCATCCATTATATCCTTTATTGAAGATCACAACAATAGTAGCACTTCATTGAAGAAAAGATGATTCCTCTATTATAGACAGGCCCCTCAGATCGCCCAGCTCAGCGTACAACTGCAAGATGTACAGTTCTCTCTGCATTTTCATGTCATTGCCAAAACACACAAAGTAGATTCTCAAATGCCTGGGGCTAAATTACAGCCCCTACGAACCGCGCTGGAAGTTTGAGAGCCCAGAAAAAGTTCTGAAGGTTTTCTCTCTCTCTCTTCATGAGAGAAGCCAAAGCTCGTGGGTACAGTGTTTGTCATGTGAAACAAGGCTATTTTATATCATTTGGGGTTGTTTTATTAATGGTGCTGAAAAATTGTTCGCTTCGTTTCACTTTTGTCTCCTTTTGAACGTAGCGGGATGAAGGTAGAGTGTTTTTAACACATCCAAGATAAGAAAGAAATAGACCCTTTTGTCTCTAGAGCTGTATGCCATCACTATTAAAAATCTTTCATCTCATCTCAGACAACAAGCAGAGAGCATGACAAAAAATAGAAGAGTCAACAGTAAAAAGTGTGTGGCAGGGGGTGTAGGCTGACAGGTAGAGAGAGGCACCTCTTTGCCTCGAGTTTCATCCTGGAAGGGTTGGCCAGGGCAAAATCTGTTCTTCTTGGGCAGTCTTTCTCGTGTTTTGTACGGGACAAATATCAGAAGCCCCTTGCAAAATTCACTCACGAGCAGGTGAAGAGAGCTTTCCTGCAGGAGGAGCGGGTAATTCAGCAGATGGAGGGATCTAGAACTGCCTGGCATCACCATTGTCCTATAAAACTGGAGCTCCTGGGCCCAGCAGGATGTTGTCAACACCATCGGGGTGAAGGAGAGCCAAGGAGGGACACTGTGGCCTAGGAGGGACACTAGGGGTCAAGAGGGGAATGTCAAGAGGTGCTGCAGTTGGTGACTGCAAAGGAATGCTCTGGGGCTGCCATGACCCCAAAACTGCCTGGCCACATGCTTGCCACTGGATAGCTCTGCCCCCTGACAGCTGGCAAGTAGCATCAGTCTCCACCTGTGGGAGATGGCACTGAGTGTCAGCTGAGACAAGCTGACATTTCAGCATCCCCACCACCTTTCCCCACACTGGAGCAGCTCCAGGAGGAGCACTCTGCATAACAGGATGAAAATAGCTCCTTTTCCAAGTCAAGCAAAGGTACTTGTCAAACAAGTGTAAGTTCAACACACCATCCTAAACCAACTTATAAATGAAGCTTTAATGCATTTCCCTTTGACATTTCAGAAATAAATGCTTGGATATTTCATTTTGAAAGAAAATGTAATTTGGAAATTGAATTAAATTTCCTTTGTGAGGGAATGAAAAAGAACAATAACAGCTGAAAAAAAATTAATTCTTTTTCTCCAGCCTGAAATTACTTCCTCATATGGTTCAATTTTTTTGGTTCATTTTGGGGCTACAGGAAGGATAAATGTTTCTTTCAGTTAGCCTGAAACAGTGTTGTTCAAATTAGTCAATAACTAAAAAAAGAGGAGCAAGTGCACCCAGCCCATGTGCAGGACTCTGCTTAGAAGCCCTTTTCAGTCCTGGTGTCATCAGTCCTATTTCTCTTCAAAGATTTGTCACTCATTCAGTGATTAGAAATCCAGTGGCATCACCTGTGGATTTTAGGGGTGTGTGGTTGCTGGGGAGGACCCCACATATTTTATACACAAACCTACAAGTATTTTATAAACAAACCTATGTGTAGGTATACATATACCTACAAAATATAATAGAGATATTCTACCAGGACTTGTAAGGATCGATTTATAGACCTACTGCCCACAACAGTAAAAAAAAATGTATCAGCAAAGTATAATTTTTGGCAATAGAAGTCAGAGCTGAGAAGGTTAATGGCAAATAGAAAAGCTTGTAAAGTCTTGGAGGTCCCTTCAGCAACTCTGATTTATCTTTTGACTTTTTCTGTTTATTGTCACATTTTGCCACAAAAATAGTGTTTGCAGCTTCTAATATTTTTTAAATAACATTGTTCATCTCAGATTTCCCCGAGATGGCAGCACTAACAACAGTGCTATTGAAAAACACACTTTGGCCTTGAAAATGTATGTGATCAAGAGGAGCAAGGTTTCTGCTCCTTCCCTACAGAAGCCTTGGTCAAAAATTGGTGTCAGCTCCATGTCAGTTTGCTTTCTAAATTGTGGGTGACACACAGAAACTCTGCTTGAAAACTGCTGGCCTTTAAAGGAGACAGTGTATTATTCAGTTCAATGGGGTGAGACTGGCTTTAAAGGTTGATCAACAAAACTAGTACAAAACAGATTTTTCAGTTCATTGAACATTTTGAACCTTTGTTCTAGTTCTTCCTGTTGTCCATCAAGCCAAATTATACTTTCAGCTGACCAATTAGTTGAATATATTAATCTTTAATGGTTTATTGCTGTGTGAATTGGAGAAAACTTACATTTTTGATCAGGTGATTTGAGTTTGTAATTAAAAATGAGAATTATTTTTTTTTAGATTAAAATAAAACTGCAATAGGAAAAAAACCCCAAGCATAACTTTGTAAGATATTTGTATCACTCCAAAATGCATTTTTAATTTAGTGGGTCTTGCCATGAAACACTTAGACCAAAAGCTGAACAGAATTTTAAGAAGGAATGTGAACAGCAAGAAATTGTTAGCTCTAAAAAGTTAGTTTTTCTCGTTCCTATTCTAAACAGTGTTTAGTCATCAAATCAGTTTGAGGGGGGTGTTCATGATGCTGCCAAATAACCAGTACAGATTCTATGTGTGTATCTTGCATGACAAGTTAATAAGCATGTTTATTGTTCAGTTTTTAAAACAACTGTTAAGCCTGGCATCTTTAAAAACTAGTGCTTTCTGTCAAAGTCAAATCACCAGATCCCAAATGATTTAACTGGATGGTTCCGAAGTTCAAACTGGTTTCTAAGACAAGGAAACATGGCAAAGTACTGGCAAGAGGCTTTCTGAACACAAGAGTATTTGACATCTTGCAGTTGAGATCCCCAAACTGTGATTTGGATTACCAACTCTGAGCACAAATCCTATCCTAATTCAATCTCAGAAAAGAGTATTAAGACCAACTGGGTCCTCAACATGAGGCAAATACTGAGAAAAGTCTCCTTGAATCAGCCTTACTGTCACACTGCAGTTGATGACCATCTCAGTGAAAGGTCTGGCTGGGTTTAGAGTCTGGGCAGCCAGCAGTGCTTGCAGGACTATGTCTGGGAGTATGAAATAATTTTTCCCATTGCAAAACCTTAATTTTGATACATATCTTAACCCCTGCATCAGAGGCCATGAGAAGCTGTTTTCCATGTGTTTGAAGCCAGTGTGATGTATGGGAGCTTCCTTATTACATTTGGTATCTTCTACAAGAGAACAGAGGATAAGAGAGTGCATATATTCATTCAAAGTAATTTCTTCATAGTTTGGAAAAAACTACTTCTAATTTCCTTTGCAGGTTTTATCTTTTTACTTGTGGGTCCTGAGAGTGACTCCTGCTCAGTGGGTTTCTGGAACAAACTGATTTCCTTCAGTCCTGTTGGTCTGCAGGCAGGACCGTGGTGTCCTACAGCTGCCAGCAGGACAGGAAGGCTGCTGGGAGCTTGTCCAGGGGAGGGAGAGTTGCCTGAGGATGCAGATCCCAGCTGTCCTGGAGCTGTCTTCTGCCTGGCTCTGTGAAATGTATCTCAAAAATGTCCTCTTCAAAATCTTCTGGAAAAAGAACATGCCAGAACCTTTCTGCTTAAGAGAAAAGACAAAAACAAAACAAAACAAAAAAAAAAAAAAAACCCAAAAAAACCCCAAAAAAGTTAACTCCCTTGCCTCCCCTACCTTGCATGGTTCTGAGTCACAGTGACCCTCCCAATTCCTGCAGGAGTACCCCCTTAAGGAAGCATCCATCAGATCTTTGGCTCTGGTTAGTCCCCCTCTTACATTACCTGCTGCACTGCTGGCAGCCCGGTAATTTCTCTCGGCCTCTTCTTACACGCTGGCTACTGTTGGTGGAATAGCTTCTGCAGCTCCTGCCATCTGGAACAGACTTCCCACCCTGCTGGTTTTGGCCTCTTTTCATTTCAATTCTGAGATGAAACAATATTCATCTCCCTTGTCTATGACTCCTCATTTCTGCCTAGCCTTGCTAGTATGTATTATTTATCCTAGTAACTGCTTAACAGTGGTCACTTGTTAGTGTAGGCTAAAGAAAAGAAAGCAGAATATTTCCAGTCACAAGCTTGTATTTATTTTTTCCTAATGTGGTGGCTTTCCCTAGGCAGTCTTCTTTTTGTGGCTGAAAATATTATTGCATGATGTCTCCAGAAATATGATTAACATTAGTTTGAATTCTTGACAAAGCTTAATCAAAGTCGCTTTCAACCATTTTTAATTATGTATGCATGAAAAAATATACACATTTCTGCTGTGGAAGAAATATTGTCACACATCCTCATCCCACTATACATTCACAAACACATCAGATGGCTCAGATGTTGGTAAAGCTGGAAAATGGGATATCAAATTAGCAGAGAGTAAATTTATGGACTAATTGGACATATAGATCAGGGAAGGATATAGTACTGTGTCTCTCATAAAGGAGAGAGGATTTTTTTGTTTCTTTGCTTTTCCTCATATCACAAACCTGAGAAATGAAATATTCCCAAGATGCAAGCAGAGCTAAGCTCACACTAATGAGAAAGCAAAACCCCAAGTATTTTGGAAAATGTTTAAGCCCTCATTCTTCGAGGCACAAAGGAGGCTTCAGCACTGGTTCAGGGAGATATTTCATGAAAGATCTACTACAGAGCCTTGAATAGCATCCTCAGAAGTATGGGGTAACAGACTCTGCTTGAGACACTCTTATCCTGCTGTTTTCTTCTGCTCTTACCATTCTTCTCCAGCCACTGAACAAAGATGGATCTTTGTCCCATCACAACTATATCTCTTGGATTTGAAGGAGTGGGCAATTAGTCTTTGTGAACCCATCAACAGCATTCTCCATCAACCACATCAACCTGGCAATGTCCTGCTTGCTCTCCCCACTTGGTAAGAATGTCAGGAAAACACATTTTAAACTGAGTCATCAGTGACATTCATTGCCACATGGTACCCTCAAGGCAAACTATTTAATAGGATTTTTAAATCTAAAATTCTGTTTATTTGTTTGTAAGGGAACCAGACAGTGACACTGGATGGGATTGAGAAAAGACAGGAGGCACAAAGGCCTTGGTGGCTTTAAAGCAGCAGCAGCTGTTGTGTTAGGACTTAGGAACTCTAATTGTGGATGCAAACCCATTTGTGAAAGGAGCTGTGTGAGCATGGAAAGAGCAGCAGGAGTGACCTGAGATGGTGAGATAACAAGGGATGATGCACTTGGACTGGGCTCCTCCAGCTGGTGATACCAGCAGGGGCTCAGCAGCAGCAAGTAATCTTTAAGGGACCTGTGTTGGGGTGAAGGAGAAGCTGTCTGGAAAGGGTGTAATGGCTCCAGGCAAGAGGGAATGATGGCAGCAGTAGGAGTGAGCAGAGTGCATCACTGACGGAGCAGAGGGCCTGGGAGCTGGCACAGAAAGAAGCATAAAGAGGCGAGTACAGGGGAAGCTGAGCTGAGAAGAGCCTTGTGTTTGAACAGAAGAAGCCTGAAGGAGAGATTTGGTACTTCAGGGCTCCTCTTGGCCTGGAAAGCGCAAGACCTTATTGAGTAATTGAGCTGGGAACCGCAGGGTACCACAGGAATGAACCACTGGACCCCGATGGCTTTGCTTGATTTTTCGTCTTCCATTTGCTGCTCCTCTGTGTTCCTCTCTCATTTGACTGTGGTCGATTTGTGGGGTTTGTTTTTCTTTACTTCATTCCACCTTTTCTCTTTCCTTTTATGTCCTAAATTGTTATTCAGCTGTTTTGATTTAAATTATGTTTATGTACAGTTACTCACAGCTCTGACTGTTGCCTCCTCCCTCCTGCGACTGTCTCTGATGCTCGCACATTCGCTTTGGCTCCTTTACAGCAGATGCCTGGAGCAGTAAATGAAAGCAGCTCTTTTATCAGTGAGCCCTTTCACCTCCAATTTTTTTTTGTTTCTTATTAAGGCTCCAACCAGTCCTGGCTTTCTCTTCAAACATACTACGCACAACTCAAAACAACAACAACAACAACAACCTCCACAGCCACCAGAAACCCAGATAAACTGGGAAATTACTGGCTCTTCTAAACCATCCCTCATCCCTCTCCCCTGTTTTTCAGCAGTGCAACACTGCTACTCATGGAGGGTGTTACAGGGACCCCACTGTGGCACTCTGAACACCACATGTGGCCAATCTAATTTAGCCCATGGCTAAACAAATCCCCAAACGTGGAATAAACCTGCTTATGTTATTAACAAATGCGGTGAGAAAATGTTTAACTCAGCTCTGTGAACCAGAAGCTGGGAAATAAAAAAGGCTCATAATTTCTTCCAGGGTGCAGAAAAGTCATTGTGGTCAGCAATTCACCAAAATGTGAATATTCAAATATGTATATAATTCAGTGCTAAAGAAAAATAAGGGGAGGGGCATTTTTTTTCATTGGAGATTGCAGGCATCAACATTAAAAATCTGGAGGCTCCTTGAAGATTTTCGAAGAAAAGTGGACAGAAGCAGTTCAGTTTTGAAATGAAAGACTCTGTGCATCCCAAGGGATTTGTGGGTTTTTCATAAAATGAGAGGTTTTTTATAATTTTGAAAAGAGATGCATCCCTCCATAAATCCACCAACAAGAGTGCCCTTCCACAGAAGAGCTCTGTAAGCCAGTGTTGGAAAGGAAGATGAAAAATGCCATCACTGTTTCATGTGTTACTGGTTCAGTAAAAGATAGTTTGTTGGGGTTTTTTTCTATATTATTTTAAATCTGGATGTTATGCTACAATGCTGAGGGGAAAAAAAGAAAAAAAGAAAAAAAATATTAGCACAAAATTTTCCAACATACCAATGGCATGTTTAAAAGACAAATATAACCAGCTTTACAGTAAAGTGTACTCCAGCTAATGAATGCTTGGCTCAGCAATTGAACTCACAAGTGCTTACTCATGTGAGTTGCCTTTCTCATCCTTTCCACTGACAGGAAGAATCCCTGGTCAGCCTGTAACCAGCCTCAGTAAAGTTCTTCTTTGTCCTTCAGAGACCTTTGTTTCACCTTGCATGGAGACAGTTTCATCTGGCATTTAGAGTGAGCTCTAACAGGTGAAGAGGTACAAGATCTGGATCCAGAGGCTCAAACTTGCAATAACAGCAAGATAAAAGAGCATCACAGCTCAGTATGCTTGGAATGCTATCAAGACATAAGTAATAAAGAAAAGACACGTTCAAGGAAGCATAATAATAGAGTAAATACAGCCAGTTAACATGGATGAATTTCAAAGAGGGAAGAAAGAAAACATCATGTAAAGAACTGCATAACAATGGATCTGAAAGATATCCAAGTAAGAAGGAAATAAGTCCTGTCCCAAAGATTAGAAGGCTTCTGCCTGTCATTATGGAAGATTATGCTATTATTCAATTACATAATGGATGCTTATATAATTCATCCAATTGTAAAGAGATACTTTAAAAATCCATTTTATCCCACACACAAGAACATAACTTTTAGGAAAGAACCACTTAAGCCTTTCTTACATCCTCCTTGCCTGTACATCTCATGTTTTTCATTCACCTGATGACAGGATTTCCTGCATGCTTTCTAACCAGCACCAAAACCCTCCCCATGATCAGAGATTGGAGCATCTGAGAAACAGCATCCTCTGCACAGCTGGATTTCAGGCTGAGCAGGACCATGCTGTTGAAAAGGAGCCCAGCAAATTTTCTCAAAAGCCCTAATCTAAGGAAACAAGAGAAAAGAAGGGCTAGGTAACAGTCCCAGTGCAGAGAACCCAAGGATTGATATAAAAATTATAATATAATATAAATAATAATATAAAAACAATTTTAAGAATTGCTAATTTTAAAAGGCCTGAAGATTGTTACATTGGATACCTTCCCTCAGGCCCAAATGCAGGGAATGGTGGAAGTTGGAAGCAAATAAGAGGAAGGAAATCTGCTTGGAGTGCTCATTCCCAGGGCCAGCAAAAAGAAAAAGAGAACTGTTACCATGTGCAAGCTGGTGGTTAAGCACACATCAAGCAGAGATGTGCTGAGGAGCAGGGGGTGCTTCTCATGACAAGGTGACCGCTCAGGACAAGGGCCTTCTTGTAGGCTTTGCCCAAGCATGCACACGTGAGCAAGGAGCCACTAGAGAAGACAGACAGACAGAAAGCCCTCTGAAGATGAAAGCAATTCAAGAGAAAAGAATTTGACCCAGCTGAGCTCAGCTCTATTAACAAGGGATAGCTAAAGACTAAACAAGGGGAAAAACATGGGATCATCAATATATAGATTTATCATAAAGGCTGCATTATTAAATTCAATTTTTTTAAAAGCATTTGAGACACATATGTACATATGTGGCAATATTCCATTCACATATAGGAATTTGAGTGAATTGCACCAATAATTTGGGGTAATCCTGTTGCAGAAGCTACAGAAGATTAACTATTTATTGTACCTTAGTCATTTTATGGTACACATCTCTTGTTCAAAGTCTTAAATATTGACTTGATCCTCTACCTAGCAAAGTGGAAAATACCGTTTTTCCTCTTCTCCACTGAAGAACAGGTAACTTTCTAGGATCATACAAGAAGCATGTGGCAGGGAGAGGAGTTGCTTTCACCTATCCTGAGTTGCAGGCCAGTGCTGCCATTTTCAGCTGCCAGTGCAGCTATTCTTTCTCTCTATCTGTGATCAGTGTTTTCTCTTATGAGCTATGGAAAGATAGGGACAAAATGCAATAGTTATCTCTTCCATAGATGTTGGCTCCATTCAGTTTCATTGCTCTGAAAAAAAAAAAAGGCATTTAGAATTTGTGGAAAGATCAATTAAAAACAGAAGAAAAGATTGGATGCATTAATCATCTTGTTTTTTAAGAGATGACTGGCAGACAGCATAGGACAAAGAGGATCCTTTTAAAAGAGACTCCTCTCGTCCTGTGTTCCTAAGTGGTAATGGTCTCTAACTATATGTCAACTCTTTCCAACTTCATTCATCAAACAGAACCTCTAGAGAGACCATGTTGATCCCCATGGCTATAAAATTCCCTCAGTGCTGTAATGATCTGAAGGTACAAAAATTCCATGGAAATAAATCCCAATTAAATACCCATTAACAATGATGGAAAGATCACTGGGGCTATTAGAGGAGCCCTAAGACACAGTAACCACACACACAAAATTGTCCGGCTTCTTATTTATCTGCTTTAATCACTGTAGTGCAAAGAAAAGCCTTCCTAATATTTCAATAACTAGTGCTAATTTATTGCAATTGGACTCAGTAGCATGTTCACAAGGCTTAAGTACTTATTATTTGTATCATGGTGCTGAGTAGCAGTTTCAATCCAGATAATTCACTTTTTCTCAGTGTTGTAAGACAAGCTGCTTCTTCCATCCTCCAAAGCAAGAAACGATGGAAGATGTAAGGCCCCAATTTCTTCAACACAAAGAGTCGAAGTAACTTTTCCCATATTGGAAGGTTGTGACAAAACCTAGAACCTGTCATACCTTTACAGTTTTAACTATAGGAGACTCTCCTTTAACAGTAGGATGCTTTTAAACTTGTTGCTGATAATAGGCTTGGATCACAAGTGTGCAGTGCTGGCTGATTTCTGTCATGGTCCAGAGATTTCACACAGAATTGAGTAAGCAGAGTATTTTTGAAATGCCTACTGCCATGTTGCCATTCAAACACAACTCTGAGTGTTCAGACACGTCTGATCCCCAATCCAGTGATGCATCATGTTCCCATGGAAAACATAACAAGAAGACAGTCCTCACCCTCACTAGCAGCTAAGCACCACTCAGGAAGATGAGCAGAGGCCAGCACCCACGTAGGCTTGACCTATTTATTTGCTGGCATTGCAAAGGCAGTTTCTTGCTTTTTCTTAAAATTTTCTGCTTTATATAAGGAATCCTCACTACTCTGTAAAAATTTATACCAAGCGAAAATCTGGGCTTTGCAACTTCTTCAAAACCTCATTGCAATTATAGCTGCAGACCCACAAAAGTCCAAATCCTGAATATTCCTGGTATTCAAATAGGCTGTGCCATCCTAACTGCACTATCACCTAACAAGTGATGTGATCTGTGTGATACACTCTAGTCCAGGTTTTGATCTCAACATAGCACACAGAGAACATCGTTGAAAGGTACATGTGATATCTTACTGAATTCAGGCTCAGGGAAATTGCCAGTACTTATCTTGCTTGACCAGAGTGCATCCTTCAAAGCAGTAATCATGAAATCTTATTACTGTACAAAGATTGGAATTATACACTGGTGTCTGTGGTTCACACTTTTTGATTGGTTTAGTCCTTACCTGACTGGGAGATACCAGTTTCTGTCTCTAGTCCTTGGTGCTGCCTTCTTTCTGCCAACCACCTCCCTTCTCCAAAGGGATATGCATTATAAATGGCTTCAACAAATTTTTTCGTAACAGGCAGAAGCACAATTTATTTGTTTTTCCTCATATTGGAAAGGCCACTACACTCTCTTATCCAGGTGACATGAAATTAAAGTAAAAAAAAGAATGCTTTCCAAGCACAGTTAAAATTTGGAACCATTGGCTTTGTATTTTCATTCACTGCATTCCAACACTTACTTCCACTGCAAATAATGGACTAATCAAATTAAAACTTCCTCAGGAAAGAAAGTGGTTCTGACCTGGCCCATGCACTTTTCACTTCACACTAATAAATCAATATTTTCCTACTGTCCTTTGCCTTTCTTCCTGCAGGTTACCAGTAGTCTGTTTGCCCAGTGCTGTTGCCTTTGTCAGCTGGATTCTGGCTTTTCCTTTCTTTTTGCTGGCACCTGTTTTAAAGGTCAGACATAGCTCCAGAAAACACTGTCCATCAACTGACTGTATTAGGGACTTCTGTTTGCAATGCTGTTGCATCCCCTGGTGCAAGATTCTTCCCCAGTGTTCACACCGTATTCCCCACATCATGGAGGGTTTTGTCCATCAGTTTTGAAAGAATAAATCATTGTGCTCCCCACCTAACCACCTTTAGCTTATTTCTCCGAACCATCCCTTGGCCCATATTTAATTAAATAAGAAACCCTTAGGTTTCATTCACAGCCATATAACAGGCCTGTAGAAACCACAGCAATCAGCTCCAAGAAACAAGGTCTTAAGAAACTGTGTCACATATTTTTAGTGACTTCCAATACATTTTGTCAGTTGGAAATGAGGACAAGCTAAGATTACATGACCAATGTGTTTCCTTGCAGGTACCTCATCATTGTCGTGGGGCAAAGGCTGCTTCTCAAGCACCAGATTCGAAAATCAGCTTTGATCAAACTCTGATTATTAAAAGAGACCAAATCCTGGAGCTGGCCACGAGCCCTTGGCTTTTATTTCCCAGTGAGAATACACTTGCACAGATGTGAGGGTTTGGGGTTTTTTTTCGGGGTGTGTGTGGGGGGTGTCTTAGATTGATCATCTGAATTTAAGACTTTCTAGAGCAAAAACTTCTAATAAAATGTGTGAAAACTGAGATACAATGCTGCTGGTAAAATAAATAAATTTTGCCAAGCTTCTCACTGAAAGTCCTTGATTTTTCTAGGGTTTAGATACCCCTAAGTGTAACTGTTTGGGATAGATTATGTTTAACAAAAGTCCATCTCATGCTGGCTTTTCTTGTGCAAAAGTTCCATCAAAATGACCTAACTGATAACCTCAATGGGCTTAGGAGGATCTTCATTTCTTGTTCCATTGTAATAAGTCTCTTTCTGGATACTTCTCCTCCAGTATGATCTGCTGAGTGCCAGGATGCTCCCTAGGAACAGATGCACTCAGGTGGGGTTATGAACTCATAACTCTGTTCCTTTTCTTACTGGTGAAAACTGGGTTACTTTCTTTCACTATGGATGGAAACATACTCAAATTTGACTATGTTGAGGGTCTTTTAATTGTTACAACCTCCAGAATTTTGTATACAGACTCGTTAGATGCTGGAGTTTAATTCTCAACAAACATTCCAGTGTACCCTATTGTTTCCTTCTCACCTCAGTCTTCCCATCCTGGCCAGGTTATACATGCTGTCCTACAGAATAATGAAGTGTATTTCCATCTGGACTCTGTAGCCACTTTTCCCCTGCCCTAGGAAGTGTTTAGCATTGGAATTAATATGGAGTACTGGAAAATGAAAGAGCAGGAGGGGATTTATGCCATTGGGCTGAAACAGTAGAAATGCTGGCAGAGGGTCCTGGGAGGTTGGATGGAGAAGGTCAGGTTTAGAAAAGTAGGTACAAATTCAAAGGAGTGCTTAAAAAAGAGGAAAGGCAGATGACTGGGTGTTTGAGAGGACATCATAGGCAATAGGAGTTTAGCTTCTGTAGTCTGCCAGAAACTAGCAATGAAAACACACAGAAAAAACAGCTTGGTCCAATTAATACTAAATCCAGGAGAGATTCTTGAGTCAAACCCTCTCTTGCACACTTCAAGCCCTGTTGAGTGCCTGAAGAAGTGTGGGGCTGTGGGAACATGTGCCAGCACTGCCAGCACACTGAGCCAAGAAGTGCCTAAGGTATCCCCAGCATGATTTAACAGGGAAAGCAAGGGGAGCAGGGAAAGCCTAACGCTCCCACCCTACGTGCCCATCACCCACCACTGCAGACTCCTTCCCCAGAGGCGCTCAGAGGACTGAGCAGAGCTCATTGCAGCAGTGACTGCCACAGTGCCAGCTCCCACATAATCTGTAGCCGCAGCCGGCGGTGGAAGAGCCGGGACGAGAGCTGGCACACCCCAGCTGGGTTTCCTCTGCACTCTGCAGCGCAGGGAGTACATGCCCCCCGTGAGGGCACTGCTCATCTCCAGCCACAGAGCAGAGATTCTCTGTGCATGGGGGCCAGTGGAAATCACCAGAGGGGACAAAACTGCAACCAACGGATTTGGGATCTCAGCGAGCCATGGGAGCCCTTGGCTTGACCCCAAATCCATTGATGTTCTTTGCATGAAACAGTCATCGAGCAAATTTCTTCAGTACCCCGGCCTCATTTGATGAATAGCGAGTTATACAGTATTTCATTGCAACACATAACTCCATTATTGCTAAGAGGCATGAGGTGAAACTATAGATATTCCTTGACTCCCATCCTATTACTAGTATGAGACAAAATGATACATGTGCTGATAAAAGGATTTGAAATGATGGTCTGTGTGTCAGAAGTGCCAGTACAGTCAGAATTATTTTTAAAAGATTATATTAAAGCATAAATTAAAAGGCTATCCAAAAAGAAAAGTACATGACTTCCAATAGGGTATAACATCTATCAAGGTTTAGCATACACTGTGTAGTTACCCTTAATGGGCTCAGTCTTTCTCATAGATTATTCACATATTCTGTGGGAAGTCAGGCTGGATCCTCTTTCTATCCCCTGTAAACCACGGTTGATAATATCTTTCCATTATATTCCTAAGGTGTAGCTATTTCATTTTTACCCAAGGGATCCCAGAGCTATTGTGTAGTCCCTAGAATGCTTTAAAACAATTTGTCTGTGTAGCAATTCTTCTTTATTCATCCCTGTTGCACAAAATCTCACATTTTCTTAATTTGATCACATGAAATGTTTGGGCTTGACTACTGAAAGAAATTACAATCTTTTAAAGGGTAAAAAAACCCCAAAATGTCTTGAGAGGTTACATGTTGTCTGTGTAATGCATGGACAAACAGTGCTTGGACAATCAATTGCTTGATTAGATACTAATTCCCTGTGGTTTATCTTAAAGGTACACAGTTCAGCCTTTTAGCAAGTTCAGCCTTAAAAGCAGCACATAAATCTGGACAAGCCAATAGAAAAAGTAACAATGCTAATACAATGAAGATGTCCAGTCTTCCTGCAGAGGATTTTGCCTCACAAATACTTTTATTTTTTAGATTCCTTTTTCTACTGGGATTTCCACAAATTACACAAATAGAATATCTGCTGGGAGAACAGTATTGCAAATGACTGTAAACTGCCTAAATATTGCCTGTAAATACATATGGCTTTGTTATGCCTAATAATGATTCATTACTAAATCATCCATTTCTTTATTGGGTATGAAGACAAAATAACAAAGCTAGTGGAAATGCTCTAGACTGAAATTCTTGTTATCTTATATTCACTGAGGTTATTTTCCCCTCACCCTGACTTCCCAGAAAAACTCTTTGCTTCCCCATGTCAAGTTTTAACCCTCAGCCAGCAGCTGCTTGCCCCCCCCCCAGCATGATAGGGGAGAGAATTGGAAAAATAAAACCTGGCAAACCTGTGGGTTGAGATAAAGACAGTTTAACGGGAAAAGAAAAGCGGTGCACACAAGCAAAACAAAACAAGGAATAAATTCACTGTGTCCCATGGGCAGGCAGCTGTTCAGCTATCCCCATGAGAGCAGGGATCTCATATAACAGGGACTTGGGAAGATAAATGCCATCACTTCAAATATCCCTCCTTTCCTCCTTCTTCCTCCCACTTTGTACACTGAGCATGATGTTATATTGTCAGGAATGCCCCTTTGGTCCCTTTGAGTCACCTGTCCTGGCTGTGTCCCCTCTCAGCCTTGTGTCTCTGGAAACCAGCTGCCCTGCCTCTGCTTGGTGGTGTTAGTGGCACTGGTGACCAGGTTGTCCTGGCAGGGACATGGTGACATAACATTTTCACAGGATCCAGCTCAGGTTCCCTGTGTCAGCCAAGGTTTTTCACTTGCTGAGTTGGGGCTTCTGCATCCTGGGATTGCAGAGCCGGCAGGGATGGGGCTGCCTGCCAGGTCTGGGGGCTCTGTGGAAGGTTTCTGCGCCACGTGGCAGGTTTGAATGCTGCTGTGACTTTCTCCCCTGCCGTGTCTAGATCCCAGAGGGGCTGGCTGGGAGCAGCAACCTTTTAGTTACAACGGTTGCATCATCAGCAGTCTCCAGTGTGGCTGGTGGAAAGTATCTGACCATGACAGCTGCCAGCTCAAAGGCTGAATCCTAAAGTGGCAACAGGGCTTGGAGCTGTATATTCTGTAGCTGCTCTAATTCCCCTTATCTTCTCCCAGAGAAGGGCTGATGTTCATCCTTCTGCCTTACAGACTTTCTTGGCAAATTTAAAGAGCAAGAAAGTCTTTAAAACAGAGCCTACCCCAGTCTAATATTGCTCATTAAAAACACAAACTTGAAGAAGTCTTATCAGTTAGTTTCATCTAACAACCTTCAAGTCAACAGGTATTAGTTGCAAATGCAATTATTATTAAATTTAACTGAATTCTGGTACCTATATCTCCATGATTTTGTGTCTGTAACAAACAATAAGAAGAAATAAAATAAGAAATAAAAGAAAAAATAAATAAGAGAAAGAAATAAAGAAAAGTGAAAGCCCATATTTTTGTTTTTATGGCAAACCTTATGGACCTGTATAAATAATTATTTAATAAAAAGAGAAAAACTTCATTTTCTTCCTCTTTTATCTCTCAAGAATATATCTTGACTGAGAAGAATCTGTTTTGAATGGAAAACAACAAAAAATGTGGTTAAGAACAGGAGCACCTCCTGTGACAAGTAGGAACTGAGATAGCTTTCAATAATACAGTGCAACCATAAGCTCAGATCAAAACTTCAGCTTGCCTAACCCCAACTTTAGAAAATCCCAACCCTGAATATTCTTTAGAAGTGAACCATACAGCAAGAGATGTGATGTCCCTGTCTACACCTCCTGGCTTTCAAAGCTTGTACCTAGTGGGCAGGTCTGAGTGTTGTGTTGGATGTGTTAGTGGGATAATGCTAATTCAGAACAATTAAATCTCTTTGATTAACAGAATTCACATTGGTGCTGAGGGCTGACATTGGACCTGCTCACCACTTAATTCTCATCTAAGCCCTTGGGCTTAAGTGAAACCTATTTGCCTTGTGCTCACTTTCTGCAGAAGGGTGAATTTCATTCTGTGTAAGTTCTGTCCATGCAACACAAGATGTAAAGAGGAATGAGAAATATCTCCCTCCATTTCCACAACATGTCCTCAATTTCCTCTTAAAATGTCTCAGCTAATTGCTTTCAAATGCTGGCATGTAGGAGCTCTTTGGAGGAGGCACCCATTCAAGGAAAATGGGCAAATCTCCAGGGCTGATTATGGTTTTCAGAGAATGGATTCCCCTAAAAAAAATCCTTAAAAAAAGAATTTACTATTTCTCTAGTGAAAGCATCTGAGGAACAAGACATCCTTTTTTTCAGCCTGACAGACTGAAACATCAGTACTGAGGAACATTTGCAGGTAATTACATAACTCATCTAGCTTTTCCTGATAGAGCAATATGGCATGCAAGCCAAGCACCAATGTACAATAAAACAGACTAAATTCTTATTGCCAAGATTAGCTTCAACTGCTTTTGGGGTTTCTTTGTGAGAAGGTACTTTTAAGTCAGCTGATAGCTACATATTATTGTCCCGCTTAAAAGCAGCACAAGGACTAAGCACTCTAAACTCCAGCTATTGCAATAAATGATTCCTTTTGCTGATCTAAAGATGCAGAAGTCCTCTTCTTCTCATCATAACTGACTTAACAAAAATCTCCAGTGACAAATTGATTTTTTTTAACCTTCCAATTTCCTGTTGTAAATTTAAAGTGAAACAATCTTTAATTTATTCTTAACATTTAATCTCAATAAAACACTCAAACAGCAGCTTCTGCTGGCATTTGGAATGCAGCAGTTTGTGGATGGATTAATTTCTCTTTTTCCCTTTACACAATAGAAAATACTCACAGTTAACCCAGTAACATGATTCACCCCTGAACTGATTTTACCATGGTTTGGATTGTGACATTCCAGCCCTCTCATACACAGGATCAGTGAATTCACTTTAGGCTGAGGCTGAAGAGACACCAAAGAAATTAATCGAGTTTGGTGTTGCCACTTCATCAGCCTTAAATCAGTTTGTAGCTGAAAGCTGATCACAGAAGCAAAGCCAAACCTAATGAGGTTCAGAGTTTTCACCTTTCATTTCCACAGGACACCCATCATCAGAAGGTCAGTCCTGGGAATGAACACTGGATGTGTGGATCTGTTCTTGCAGCACAGTGTTTCAGGAAAGAAATCCATTGTGAGCTACAGAAATACTCTCCAACCAGACACACACACACCATGAGTGAATATTCTCTGCTTCTTAGAGTCTCTCTTGGTTTCTGACACAGCTCCTCCACACAGTAAGAAAGTTCACATTTTGCTGCTGCTTAAGTGTCTAATGCTGCCAGCAATGCTGCCAGCATAGACTCTCTTGCTCTCCATAGAGCCTTTCACAACCATAGAACACTTTTTTTCTTTTTTTTTTCTTCCACCCTAAGCTTTTTTGTTCGCTGTTGGCCAAATAATGTTGATAATAATCCCTTCAAGGCAAAGAAGTTTACAAGCATAAAAATTACCTTTGTGTCTTGTAAGGCAACACAATCTCCAGCTCCCCGTGGTCATTTGTCATAGGAAAATGAAAGTGTTTAATGGTATTGACCAATGCCACATGCTCAATCATCTTTGAAAGCCCAAAACTTTCAGTCACAGGTTAGATATTAGCCAGCCGTGCATGCTACATCTATATAAAACAGAGATCTTTAGTTCAAACTTTCCCCTTTAAAAAAAATGTTCATTGTTCTGGCTTTTTTCAACTAGGTACTACTAATTATTGTGTATATGCAATATTTTTTCTGACATAACCTCTCACCTCTCATAGAAAAGCCACTTGAGAAGGGGGAAATTGCACATAGGGCCTTGTATCTCCTACCAACCATTTGTGACCTTCTCAAAAGTGACGGTAAAATCCTGTCCAGATCTGGAAGACCTGAAAGGTGCACAGTCCTTTCAGAAAGGTGAGATAAGAACTTTTTTGGCTATGGCCAGACATGAAAATGTTAAGACAGCATAATGAAGATGGGTTTGCACCCATCTTCATGGGTTCTGAGTTTGAGCTGAGGCGGAAACCATTGAGACTGCTGCCATCAAACTGACCTGTTGTGTCTCCTGGTTTCTTTGCAGTTCTCCATCTGTCTCTGTCCATCTGGTGACCCTTGCCTTCTACTTTTGTTGAAAGCTCTTGAGGATTTGGGGCTTCTGGCAATTAGGGACATTTGGGGCCTGTATTGCACTTGGAACCAGTCCATAAGTCCTAGTCATGAGTCAGGGTCTCTCATGAGATGGTAATGGTGATAGTGATGGACCAGAGTTGCTGTCCTTTGGGAAATCCTGGTGTTATGATTATATTTCTCTTCTGGAACCAAAAGCACATATTTCTCTCACAAGAAAGTATTTTTTAAAACATTTTTTTAAATAATGAGCACTACCAAGTATTTGATCTGAATGATTCCAAAGATAGGTCTGTTAAGCATTGCATGGAAAAACACCAGCATGGTATTAACAATTGTCAGTATGACCTAAGAGTCCAAGTAAAATTTATTGAAATGCCAGTGACATAGTAGGCCTTTTTATCTTTGACGGAAGGAAAGATTCTGTTTTACTGTAACAAAATGCTTCAGGATTACTAAAATGAAATGATAGTGTCACAGCTATTTGTTTCAACTTCTTATCTTTGAAAACATCATAAGAGTTGACACTTTCCTGCAAAATATTTCATAGTATGAAGCCATGCCTATTGGATAGGAAGATGATCTTTCAGAAAAGCTCTGCTCAGAGAGTTTAGCTTTGGTCAAATGCTAAAACTCTGCATAATGAAATTACAAAAGGACTTGCATTTCATAGAATCATAGAATGGTTTGGGTTGGAAGACACCTTAAAGACCATCTAGTTCCCACCCCTCTGCCATGTCAGGTACATGTTCTACTAGACTGGGCCTGACATTTCAGAGATATTGGAGATGGATGTACTGTGAAAACAACAAGTCCACTATTTTCACAAATGCATGGAAAGCTATAGCAATTTTAAAAAGCCAAAGTGGGAGTGCTGGGCTCAGAGAAGTGTTTTGAATTCTTTATCTTCAGAGGGCTTCACAAAAGCACTCAGTGTCATTCTCCAAGCTCTCTAGCATCACTGTATTGCCTTGGCATGTAAGTCATAACTGGATAATTTTTCTTATCTTTTTTTATTAAAAGAGAGAGAGAGAAAGAAAGATGCAGCAAACCCAAACTGTTTGTAATCCAAGGACCTTTACCATCTCCCATAAAATATTCACATTCTTTGGCCTTATAAATAAGTTTATATTAACAGACTAACATCATAAATAACAGTCCTGTCTGAAGCTGGCAAAAAGACGAACCACATCTGTGAAATGTGGCTCACCTCCATGAGTCCAAAGTAGGCTGTGAAAATACAACTGACCTGATTCCACGAGACAGCCATGAAAAACAGTGTGCTGGGCACCAGGCTTTGCCCCTCAGGGGACTGCTGCCAGAGGGCTGCATAAGACTGGGCATGTCTCCTTTAGGAAGGAGTCGTAGGTATAGAAGTGACAGAAGAAAAGGAGTCTCTAGATGGCTGATCCATCACAGCTTCCATTAGAGCTCTGGCTCCCCACACAGATGGCAAGGAGATGTCAACACATTCAGAAGTCTACACGCACACACACAAACACACACACACACATATATAGATATATATATATGTGTGTGTGTGTGAGAGAGAGAGAGAGTGTGAGTCAGCTGCTTGCTTTCTGAGTCCCATGAACTGCTCTCTGCAGAAATGCTGAGATGCAAATTTGCAGCCCATCAGCTGCTCCACAGTAACTGTGTGAGCTTGCAAGCCATGATGGATGCAAGGGCGCCCAGCCCCTGCTCTTTGTCTGTTAAGCTATTCCATATTTAATACACTGACTTACCACAGCCACCTCATGGGGCCATGTGCAAGCACAAGTCACCACAGACCAGCTAATGGGCTGTAAGTTTGCACCATATTTCACAACTTGCTGTAGCAATGGACATCTGTGGGGCATCAATGGGATAAAGGCAGCAGGACCAGATCTGGGCTCAGGTTTCCATGTTGAGCAAAGCCCATCATAAGGCAGAGCACATTGTGGAACGAAACTGACAGGTCAGGCTGAGCTCAGACAGGCTGTAGTGTGGGGTAGGAGGGAGCTGATGGAAAAGAAAAGCAAATCTGCTCCCCCAAACCATTATCGAGTTCACTAGCCAGTACTCTGAACCTTTAAAGTTCTTTTCCCTGCTCATGTCCTCACATCCACCCATCTTTGCCTCCCCAGGTCCCTGTTAGAACATGCCATTGTCCCTCTGGGAGCCATGTGGGGACAGCAGTGACTGAGAATTGCAGCTGTATGGTACAATCTTGATTGCAGGACTGAGAATCCCTCTTGGATTTCCCACTTGTTTCTGTGGGCATATTCCAGTTTAGTCATCCAGCTACCAGCCTTGGTGGAGGAACATTCCAACACACGGCAGATAAGGATACCACAGCTGAGACATATTCCCAATATCCCCAAATCAAATGATAAATGTAAAGAGTTTAGATACAGTCCGAAGGACAAGGAACCCAAATCCCGAGTCTGCTGTTCTTGGCCTTCCACAGTGACCTAAAGGAAAGCCAGATTTTTATGAGCATGATTGCTAAACCAAAATTGACTGGAGGTGTTGCCTTAGGCCCAGCTCTGACACATTTCGGGCACAAACATTCCCCGACCGTGAAAAAGCCTTTTCAGGTGTCTCAAGCCAGGCATCCCAAATCAGTGACCACTTTTGAAAATAAAAATGTAGGTCTGGGAATCCATTCCCACTAAGCCTTGTTTATGTGAGCACACAGCTACAATGGACTGCTTGTCTGTGTAGTGGCCAGACTCTGAGTAAGGATTTGCAGACTCAGGCTCCTAATCACAGTCAGTGGAATCCTAGTTCTAATGAAATCAAGGGAAATTTCCCTTTGACTTCATCTGGGACCTGGATTTCACCTCCTGTGTTCCCACCTACAAAATGTGATTAACCAGGCTGCTTTCTTCACCATAGTGTTGGGAGGCTGTAGTCATTAGTGGCTACAAAGAATGATTTTATTTCTTGGGGTGGAAGCTGCTGTTGAAATCTAAAACATCATTAATCCAGCTTTTTAAATCACGTCTCTTCTTGAGCGCTTTGCAAACAAGCAAACAAAATGCCTGAAGCTCCCCAAAATAAAATAACTTCACCTTTAACGCTTGAACTTGGAAGTACCATATGTCATCCTGGGAGTGCAAAGTCTGCTTTTCATGAGCTGCAAAAACTCCCTGGGGGAGATCTGGGGACCGCCAAAAGTTCTTTGGGGGACTTTCTTTTGTACTGAAACTAGGGAAGTCTCAGCGGGCTTACCCAGCTGCTGGAAATTCTTCCACAGACACTGATGTGCAGCGCTGTTCCAAAACAAATATCTGCGAGTCCCACACTTCATCCATCTGTTTCGCATTTCAAGGAGTTAGTGTTCCACACACAAGTGTGTTAAGAGACTGAGAGAGCAAGCTGGACCAACAAAGGCTCATTAAAGAAAGGGGAGTGGAGGGGGGGAAAGGGAAAGAGGAAAAAGGAAGGAAAGATCGAAAGCAAGCTATTTTCCAAATATTTTATATGGAACCACTGGGCAGGGTTAGCATGTTGCTGGCAAGGCCAGTGAAAAATCAAAGGATCTCTCCTCTAAAACCCCTCTGAAATATAAAACGTTAAGTTCCAGTTCAGAACAATACAGAGACCTCAAGCAGAAGCACATTAATGTCAGGGGATAGAGCAAGTCAAATTTATCCCTAATGTCTAATCAAGTGTAGAGCAGTTATGCCAGGAATGAAGGAGGCTGCAGGTCCCTATCACTTGACCTGCTTTCTGCTGTATTTAAAGTCACAAAAGATGGTGCTGACCAATAAATATTTTTTTTTTTTTTAAATCAGGGGCATTTTTGTAGTTCCCTATGTCTGATCCAAGCTCTTCAGACTTCTGGAAACCTAAGTGAACTGCTCCGCAGCTTTTGTTTTCTGTAATTGTCCCCCACATAGCCCACTGTGGGGACTGCTGAATGCATTTCATACATTTTTTGGCAGCAGCATTCCGTGTTGTGTTAAGGGTTCATTAATCTGCTTGCCACTAGGCCCCTGTGAAAAGAGGAAATTGTTTCACACTTGCTGAAAGACCAAGAAAAGAGTTTAGAGAGGAAGGAGAAACAGATTAAATGGGAAATACAAGCAATGGAGAGACAGGTTTGGGGCAGTGCTTTGTCACGTCTCGGATTGTACAAAGGCTAATATGTGAACTCGGGGAATGCGACAGACTTTTGTTCAGGGAAACTGTGCTACTGTGTCATTAATTAGCCCAAGACAGGAGATTTGGCTGCAGCTCATCTCTGCGCAGAGTATGTGAGCTGAAACAATCAAGGCCCGTTTCCAGGCTAGGATGGCAAAGGAAATTAAGGGGGCGTAAGAAAGATATTTGTAAAAGGAGCAGGGTTTCAGTAAACTGAAATCATGAATCAAAGAAACAATCATTTCAGAGGAGAGAGGAGCCCCAGTGGGCTGGGGAGAAATGATTTTCCTGAGAAAGGCAGGGTGGCACTGGCCCATACCATATCTGCCGAGTGATGCCCAGCAGCTTGAATATGTTCACCCAATTAACTCAGTGTGGACTCACTGTGTGGTACCCAAGGCATTCCTGCAGACAAGGCTTAGAATTAAAACACCCTCAAGGCCTGGAGATACATTTCATTTCCCAATATGCTTTCTAAATCTTCATCTAAACTCCCTGGCACACAAAATGGTTGGAAAGAGCACGGAGTACTCAGGTTTCACACTGCTATGGGACTGTGCATGGCTGGAAGGAAAGACCAGAGGAAATGTCCTCCCAACCTGACTTAAACCTCATGGTTACCTAAGGATAGCAGCAAGTCCTCTGCAGAGACAAAAGCAAGAGCAAGAGCTGTTATCAGCACTTTTCACAGCAAACATGTCTTGGGGAACAGTCCTCTGGGTCCCACAGATTTGGATGCCTTTGGCATACACATAAGGGTTTAAGGATCAGGGCCAACTCTGTGCTGAAGCAGTGGGGATCAGACATGCAGTAAGGATGACATACAGTGTTTTTACAAAAAAAAAAAAAAAAAAGAAATAAACAAACCACTGTGGTTTGAGTTTACAGGCCAATCAAGCATCCCCCTAAACATGAGCAGAAATTCTGAGAAACTGTTTCAGCATTGCCTCACATAAAAATGTGCTAACCAGCATGGGTTTTAGGTTTTTTTAGTGATTATGAACTGGTTAGGAAAAGAAAAATTTCAAAATAATATTGATTGGAATAATCTACTTTATCTGAACCATAAAAATAAAAGATTGGAGTTGTTGAATAAATTCTTAATGCAAACCAACCTGAAAAAAAGAGCTTCTTCCTTTTCTTCTCATGAGCTTTAATAAAAGTTAACTGATTGCACTAGCCAGATGGCAATAAGTTTTGCAATATCAAGTTCGATGTGTTTTGACATTTTTGGCTGGTTCTGAGTGCAATCACCTCTTGCAGAGAGACATTTGGACTCTACCCATAGCTCAGCTGCTCAGAAACAAGATCAGAACATTGTTGACTAAGAAGTACCAGTGCTTAAAATTTCACCTTGTTCTTACATTACAAGGTAGTTTGGTTGGTACCTTTGCAGAAGAAGAGGATGTTTTCTTCAAAGCTCTAATAAAAGTTCCTGCCTTGTCTTTTTCATTCTCCAGTGCCTTGCCTGTTTGACACTGTTTGATTTGTGCATGAAGGTAAAGGAACATGAGGTGGGCAGATGTACTTGCACATCGACGTTGCGCCTAGCATTTGGCAAGACACATTGCTCATCCCAGGAGTGGCCCTTTCCTTTTTTTTTTTTTTCCTTTCCCATTGGCGTTTCATGGAAATTTGCAACCAGCCAAATGAACAGGAATAACCCATGACATTATGCCTCCCACCAGTGAGTCACTGCTGGTAGAACTGGGATGGAGCCGTGAGCTCCTGTACCACAAAGGGGCCTATAGTTTCTCAGATACTTGATTGACTGCTAAATGAATGGCAAGCACTTCATTTTCTGTAGTGTGTCATGATTAATTCATCTCCCTCTCATACCCCCACTGTACATGTTGTAGTGGGCTTCATTCATGAACCAAAAAAGACCTGAGTAATGCTCGTCTACACACAATTTTGTTTCTCCATAGAAGGTCACAAAATATACCATGGCTGCAGGTGGTCTTATGTAAACAAAGCAATCTGGCCACAGTTCAAGGCTCAGCAATATAATATTGTCAAGTGATCATTTTGTTGAAATACTTGGATGACTATAAAACATCTGCAAATGCTAAATTTAAAACACAAATAAAGCCCAAAGTTGGAAACTCCTCAGACTTCTGGTGAAAAGATTGTTTTGTAGAACACAGCTCTCTTGTCCCATGTAAATCTAATGCTGAATGTGGACAAACAGCTTAGCTGCTGATTGTGCCAATAAAATGGGCTTTCCATGGGTGCAGAGCTCTTTTATTCCTGCAGGAGCACAGCCCAGCTTGTGATGGGAGAGCAATAAAAATCAGTTTGGGAACTAAGGGGAGAAGGCTCAGGGTGATATTCTTGCAGATTGTGAAACTTGAATTAAACAGAAGAATGAAATCATCTTTCTGTTACTGATTTAGCACTTGGCTGAGACATTAGACCCTGTCCTAAGAAAAGTCCATAAATGGTATCACCCCAGGAGAGAAACGGTGAAGGCATTGAGTCATGGGGATGCTCATCTGAGACAGAGGTCCCTGCTGACTTTCTGGTGGCCTACAAAGGGACAGTCCCTGACTGCTGGCGCAGAGGAAGATAAAAATGCCACCTCAGTCTGTCCCACTCTTGTCTGTTTAACTGTGTGATGAAAAGCAAAGGGGCAGAGCCAAAGCTCCCTCAGCTCAGCGTTTACCTGCTCCAGACAAATTGAGGGCTTGCAGCAGCATGGCATCTGCTGAGGGAGCAGTGGGAACTGAGGGAGGGAAAAGTCAGGAGCTGGGTGATTTAGGAGAGTACAAGATCTTCCACAAGAAAGGGCTTTAAAGGGCAGCTGCCACCTCACCTTACCCCAGAGATGAAGGATAATATGATTATAGCCTCCCACTAGGTAGCCAGCAGGAGCCCTTAGGTTTTGGTTTAGCACTTAGCAAATCTGAATCAGAGGAGAAAAAAAAGAAGGGAATGGGGGAAACGATTTTATACATATTTTTCCATGTTTGTTTTTCAGCCCTGATGACTTTTCAATTAACACCCTTACTCACATTTCCCAAGAAAGGCTTACTGCTGTATGCCAGGGGTTAGACAACCAGGCAGTGTTGCTGCTCTCAGCATATCCCCAGCAATCTGAGGAGACACTGTGCATTTTAACAGCAGGTGGTGTTGCAGGTTAGGAGTGAGCTACAGAGCAGAGTTTTGCTCAGCTCTTGACTGCACAATGCCTGGCTCCAAACACTGCTAGCAGTCTCTGAGGCCCCGTCTGAGCCGCAGCTTGAACAGTGCTCGCTCTCGCAGCTGTGCTGCGTTCAGAACTGTCGGCACATCTTTTCTGGTATGGTTTTGCTATCCAGCTTTGCAGCCTGGGATTTCTCTAACAATTGTGTGAGCCGAAATCATGCTCTTGACTGTCCCTTTGGGTAATATGTCACTTAATTGGTTAATACGCTTATAATATCTTTTAAAGTCATAGCGGGTGTTGTCACAAATGGCTTTGAAAAACAGCTTCAAATGGAATTACAAGCCTTATTAGCTTTTAAAAGAAGGAGAGAAATCCCCCCTTCTGTGTCTGGCACAGGTGGGAATGATCCTGTAGATAGGGCAAGAAAGGCCTTTGGCATTTTTACTGCAGCACCAGGTCATGTTTTCAAGCAGTGTGTAACGAGCATTTTCTCCTCTGGGCAGCCCTCAGCAAGGTTAGGTGGTGTGATGCCAGGTTTCCCACATGCTCTGCTGCTGGAAGCACCATTTTCCCTGTGGCTCCTGTGAGGGTCAGCCGTGGGCTGTGAAAAGTGGGCAGTATCTGAGCGCAGCAGCCCCCTGGGAGCACTGAGATGGGCACTGCTGTGATGTTGAGCCCTCCAGCAGCCTGGGCAGTGCAAAGTGTTTTATTTGCTGTTTCCATGGGTATCTCCCCCAGTTCCCACTGGGTGTTCCTGAGGAGCTGTGGTGTTGGCCACAGGGTCAGGAAGGGCAGGGACAGCACTCCTGCAGCCAGTGCATCACTCCTGCTCTCAAATACAGCATCTCACAAAGCACAACTCTCCTATGACAGCTTTCATATATGGATAAATTACAAAATTCTCTACTCCCAGTTACCAGAAAAGTGATGAGGGCTTACCTGAATTTTCTAGAAGTCTACATGTCCCTCAAGTATTAAGCAAATATTGCTTCCCAGCAGCCTACAGACCCTGCTGCCCTACAGATGCATACAATTCACTTCTTGCATGAGGAAAACATACACATTAATGATATATTCAAACTGTAACAAAGCAGTTAATTCATTTGCTAATACATCTTTTCTGCTTTAGAGACTATCAAGTAATGAACATTTAATGACCTATTCATTTTCCTAAGAACTGCTGCATGGCACAGTGGAATCAATACAAAAGATGACCATTTTCACGCATCAGATAATCTTATCTACAAGGTTAAGATAATATTATGTTAATGTTTCCTGCATTATCTTGCATGCTTTCGACTCCTTTGAGAGGTATTCATTTGGTTTTAGCAGATTTTGCAAGCAGTTTTGCTTCCTGGATGATTTCCGTTTCATTTTAATTTTACAATAATCCCTGCACTTGGTCTGTTCCAGCAAATAGTAGTGAAAAAGCAATAAATAAATAAATAAACTTTTTTAAAAATAAAGAAAAACAACAGTGCAGGCAAACACTGTGTCTTATCTGCTTTAACCTCCAGTTTACTCTGCAAAGATGAACCAGAATATGCAGTAAAGAAAGGCCAAGCTGCAGCTGAAGTATGGCTCTTGAACTGGCTTCCGAGTGCTTGCTATATATAATAATTGAACATAAATTAAAAACCAAACAAAAACAAAATAAAAACCCTTCAGACTAATATCCCACTCAGCCTTCAGTTTGTTCAAAGCCAGACCTGAAAGGCATGGAGACAATGTTATCCACATGTGGATCCTCTCAGGACAAGGAACATATCCCTCTGGAAAACTGAACTTCCAGCTCCCCCGGTGCGATCAACAGAGTCAGAGGTGCACCATGAATTTAGAGTGGCATACCAGGGTGTTCTCTGGGCCATGGCTGTCCCAACACATGGCCAAAGGGAAGGGTGTTGTGTAGGAACCCAGAAACAGAGAAACATTTCCTTGTTTGTTTTGGGGATCCTGACCTCCAGAAAAACACTAGCTTTGACTCTCATTTATAAAGAGACTTTCAAATATCCCTGGATAGACCAGGATTTATAAAAGAGTAAGATAGCTAGTAGAAAATAGAGTAGTGTGTCACTGGGGTGAGAAATAGAGATTTTAGGGTGTTTTATAAATGGAGTTAAAGATGGAGGGAAAAGGGCGTTGTCCCTGGTGTTTCTTTTCTCCTTCTCTTCTCCATGACTTTGCAGTGTTGGTAGCACAAGAGGCAATTGGATGGAAGTTTGTCGCAGTTTTAGTTACGCAGGTGGACAAGAAACATTAATTGCTTGAGATATAGAAATAATTTACATTTCTATCATTAATTGGGTGAAAATTGTTATAAAGATAATAGAACTGCTCAATTCGGGGCCATTTTGAGACATTCTGGCTATGCAGCGAGTCTGGGAAGGCCTGCCAGGTTTTCTGATCATATGTTAGTGAATAAGAAGAACAAGAGCCTAACGAGCCTTTGGATCCTTCTTCCTGCCAGAGAACTGAGATAAACAGGACTCCCCCCGTTGGGGACTATCCCAGAGGCACGCAGCCCCGAGGGGCCAGAATCCCACAGTGCTGGGCCAGCACGTGTCTGGTACACTGAGCAGGGCTGCAACACCTCCCTGCCAGCAGTGACAAATATACCCAGAGGTGGCACTTGGTGTGCTCCACGCTGGAATGCCGAGGTGTGACCAGACCCCTCACATACATTCATGGTAGCTGCACAATAAGCACATTTAGGAGTCCCTGAATACTCGTTTGCCTCTCTAAACACAACCATGAGGCTAGTTATGGTCTGTTGGGTCAAAACACATTTTTTAAAAGTCCCTAAGCACTGATTTTATCAGTAGGCTTCAACAGCACCAACAGACATGCCTCTAATGTACTGGATAAATACATTAAAATGCATTAAAACACATTAAAACATCTCTGACCAACACTGTAAGGAAGGTGCACATGAGGCTGTGTGCAATATCTGGGCTCCACACAGCCACAGGCCCTGCCTGTTGACTGTGGACACAAAGGGTGTTTGCACCACGGCCACCTCCACGTTCCCCGGGCTCCAGATGAAACCAAGTCCAGGGAGAGGCCCAGCTCTGCTACCAAAGCACAGGGCTGAGTTAAACATCACCACTTCTACCTCAGTGTGTCCTTCTCTGTTTAGGGGCTTCCTCCTGCAGGTAGCACCCAGGTTTGGGAACATGGGCAGGCACACGGGGTGGGTCCAGAGGAGGGGACCTGGCACCTCCATGGGCTGCTGGCTGTGGGCTCCTCCAGGCATCTCTCCTCCGCTCTGTGCAGCTCTTTCATACAGTGACCCAGGAGAAAGAAATACTTGTAAAAACTGGAAAATGAGCTGGCAAAACCAGGGAAACCTGGCAAATGAGTTGCTCCATTTGGTGTTTTTTTTGTACTCGCACAGCCTGTTTCTCAATTCTGTTCTTTTGGAGTGTGTGTTGCCTACCATCTCTGACCAGGTCTTTAAATGCTACTCCTCTAAAACAAATAAACAATTTTATTATAACATGAATGCTGATACTATGTTTTTCAAACTAAATTCCACATCAAGGTGTCACAGTTTGCTGGCTTTGAAGGCATGAACATGTTCCCACCACTGGCCAGTGCTGCCAACTCGCCAGTTTTCTATGGGGTTTTGCAGTCCTGGGTGTACTTCTTTGGTCCATGAAAGTCTGCAACCCCCTGAGCTCAGCTTTTGGTCTGATTTTTCCTTCAGTCTCTGGGATGGTGCTGAAAATAAGGATTGATCCAGTCCTGCAGCTCTAAAAGCAATGGATAAACATAAGGAAAAGCAGATGTTGCTGTTTCATGAGAAGGAGAAAAACATGCATGCCATCAAGGAGACACAGATATTATAGAAACAATGGAAGGAAAAATTAGCATGTCATTTGGTCATGAAAGTTATTTTTCTTTCTTTAATTGTAAAACACACTGGTTTTTTGGGGGTTTTTTACATTAAGATGACAATTACATTTCAGGGTCTTGCTGTAGTGCTCAAGAGTGTTTTGTTTTAACTTCACACAATATCAATATTTCAACTCTGCTGAGAATCAACTAATTCTGTAAGTATGATGACTCCTGTATGCAGGCAGCCTTAGCAGGACAGAAGATGCAGATGGGTATCTCTGGGGATGCTTCATAGCATAAAGGATTTTATCCTGTTTGAGCAGAAATACCAGAGGAGTGGAGAGGAGAGGAGAGGAGAGGCATGAACAACAGATTTTGCTATGCGCTAATAACAGATACATGGAAAGTGAAGTGGATGAACCATTATTTGCAGACATAACTGCCCAGTTCTGTCAGTCCTATTTTTGAGGGCCGTTGTTTACATAAACCTGTAAGGTGTTTCCATTCATTTCCTGTGAGATTGGATCAGATCCTTTGTCAGTAGCTAAAACTTTCCTGGTTCACTCAAGCTTGCGGATTAGTGGAATGAATGGAATGGTAGAGAAGCATAAGCCATAAGCAAACCCTCAGCTACAGCAGGACCTAGGAGCGGCCTGCACCACCAAAATGAGCCACAATGATTCTATTAAGACAAATATGTCCCCCTCCTCTGGGAAGGAAACCATGCTAGATCTGTAAAAGCCTTCCAGCAATAGCTATTCTTTAGTGCTCTTGCAAAACCTCTGCTGTAAAGTAGAGGAGAACCAAAGAGAATACTATAAAGAAGTTGCCTTGAAATGAGTGGAGACATCCCTTGACAATTGGATGATAGGTTAAAATTAGTCCCACTACACAAAAGCAACTGTTCTGGTCAAACCCATGAGAATGAAGCTCTAACACTGAAGAAGAAAAACAGATAGAGAGACAGGTTGAGAACACAGTTTTTACATAGCTCCACAGATCAAAACCATCTACTATTGCTTAGAATAACAGTGAAAATTATTCGGAAGGGATTTTAAAGGAATAGGCACTGGAGAGGCCCACAGGAAGAAAAAGGAAAGACTCAGATTCTCAACAGCAGGGATGAGGACAAAAAAATTGGAAAGGACAAGATGAACTTTTCCAGAACACGCCAGAAAAACCCTGCAAGATAGGGTCTTTGCAGCTAAAAGGCCTGACAGGAAATGGAAGCTTGGACGACTAAGTGAAATTGCTGAAAACTAAACTAAAATGGGTGGGTTCTGTTTCTGTTTCTACTCTTTCAACAGCTGACAAGGTGAATGTCTCCATTTTCCCACCTGTAACACACAAGGCCTAATCAGTCCTCTGTCAACAGTGAGGCAGTCCAGTATTAGATATTGTTCAAAATTGCTGTGAGAGCCTTGTATACCAAGTGTTGTACGGATTGCACTGGACTTATTTCTGGGGCTGCTTCTTCCAGACATGAATCTATGAACAGATGGGCAGTCCAGCAAAGTGACCTCCTGACATGGTTTGAGGTCCATACTCATAACCTCTCTTTTGCAAGAAGTACCTCCTAAAACTAAATGAATGTTTTCCTTTGCCCTTACTGACATTTCTAGAATTTCCTTCTCCATGGTCTCTCTCCTGTAAGAAATCCCACTCCCTACTTTTTTCTGCCCTACATACATTCTGTGTGCTACTTCTTTTTCCACAGCCTGATCAGGAACTGGCCTATTGTCTTTCAAGCTTATGTGAATTGTTGTTTTCCCCCCTTAAGCAGTGGATTCTCATTGTTAATATGTGAGTTATATGATTACCCACAGCTGGTAATTCACTTCTGTAACCATATAGCTATTTCCTGTATTTTTAGAAATGGCTTTTTCCAGCCCCTCTTACATCTAGTCCCAGTAGTACTGGTTTTAAATAGAAACTTATATTTATCTACAATGTACTAAGTCCTGGCATCCCCCAAAGGACCTAAGAATCATTCCCCATCTCACATCTGACAGGTCTGCAGAAACTGGTTTGTGATGGTGAGGGGGACCTGCAGCTTGAGCATTGTTCTTCTACAAATGGACATCACAAGCATCTTTGTTCTCTTGGGACACAAAATCAACCTGCAACCTACAGCCTGTGCTTAGACATTCCGCTCCATTGTTCTCTAAGGGGACTGCAGAGTGTTGCTCGTCAAAAGTGCCTCAGACACATTGAGTGCTGCACGAGATAGGAAGCTCATTTGCTGTTTTTACAGCTATCAGCACATGGGCCATTCAAGAGGAGCAGTGCATGACACAGGACATACCAGAATAATGCAGCAAGCAAGCCCTGTAACTTGTAACTTTTTTCCCTTTTTTATTTTCCCAAGATAGTGGAGATGACAATGACATCTATCAGTGATTCTTATGTCTCCTTCCTCCTACTCCTTTAAACTGGCTCCATAGGTACCATAATATTATGTGTGTAATGGTCTGACAAAATTGTCAGTACAAACAGAAATATCTAGCAGAAAGCCCAATGTTTTTAGACAAAACTGTATCTAAAATGGAGCCAACTAAGAAAATGACCCAATGGTCTAATGGCCAAAAGAATATTTTCTTTTTTAGTGTTTACTTAATGCTGTTGTGTTGTGTTGTATTGTCTCAATAACTCCAAATGATAACTCCAAAAACTTCCAATAACTTCAAAGGAAAATGAAAGGTCTTAAGCAAACCCAAAATGCCTCCTCACTGGACTGCAGCAGGCATGCTCCCTGCTGCCTACCACCTGACATTCAAGAAACCAACCAAAACATGGGGTCCAGCTTCTCCTGAAATTGGGCAAATCTAATAATTCTGTGGTTACACCTAAAGATTACAGTACCCTTAAAGAAAATCCTGAGATACAACCAGCCCAGCTGGAAAGTCTCGACAGTGCACTGCTGGCCTGAGTGCATTAACTAGGGGTCAGGTATGTCAAAGTCACACTGGAGACTCTGTGAAACCCAGTTGGATCAAATATTGGTTTGTATTTTGGGAGACATCTGTCTCTCTGCCCCACACCCTGAGTTCCTCTCATGCCATGGGGATGCTGCGCAGGACTCCCTTTGTACAGAGACGAGATGTTTTAAAGCTGAGAGATCACATCCTGATCATCTGACTTCTGCTGTGGGATCTTTTCTTTTAGGCCTCTGTTACAAAGACATATAACATGAAAAGGCTCAATTTTCCACAAAGAAATATTTTGCTGTCCAAGTGTTCCTGTGAAGACATCATTTCATGACTGCCCTGGTTCAGTTTAGAGAATGCGTGCAGGGAGGAGGGGTTAAAAATACTTAAGAAGAAAGTTTCCCCAGAACTACTCCCTGTTGAGTACACAGGGGGGATAAGCTTTGACAGTTTAGTTTTAAACAAGAGATAACATCAAATAGGCCCATGGGACTGGTTCCAATTATCAACCCAAACAAAAAGAACAGCTGCACCCAAAAAGGCCTGTGCTTACAGTCATATTTCATTTTAACCACATTACAAAGGAAAAGTCTCGTGATATACAAGGCTTTTGGGTTTTCTTTTTAATTCCACAATGTATTTAGTAAGCCACCACATCATATGGTATAGAGATGCACAGTCAATTAAGCAGGCATTTCATTAACATTGCTTTTATACTCACATCAGAATGCCTTAGGTTAATCAAACCATTACATTAGAAGGGAATGCTACAAAAAGGAAATAACTGACAACTCTACCTACAAAACCCATGACTTGATGTGGACACTGTTCCTGGTTGCCTGTCAAGGTAAAGTATCTTGGGATTGTATTTCCTTGGAGTTTTCACAATGATAATGAGAACAATTATATTTCTCCATCTGGAATCCATTAAATATGATTATGATTGCTGACTTTCCTATCCTTATTACTATCTGGATTAGCTAACCCCATTACAGAGACCATGCTCCCAAAGCTCACTTGCAAATATTGTTATATGATTTCCTGTCATCCAACCAGAGTGTCTTTCTCCTTCTCTCTCCCTCTCTCTCATCTTTCTGTTCATGTACCATTTTACAAACTATTTTGCTCTTGTCTCAATTATAAGAGCCTTAATAGGTTCAAACTCCCAGATGACCTGCATTTGCAGGTGTTTAAGCGGAGGAAGATCAGCTGCCCTATGTGGTAATGATTCTTGCTTGCCTCAATCAAGCAAATGGGTCTGGCCTGTAACTTGCAGGTGCTACAGGGTGGAAATTTAAACATCCTGACCATTTATTTCATGCAGAATATGCAAAGACTAAGCAAGGGCTATTAAGAAAAATGCTATTACAGAAAAGGAGGAAGACAGGAGCGTTTGTACTATAACTTTAATACGTGATCTTCTTGATTCAGAAAACTGTTATTGGCTTAAGGCTTCTCTGGTTTTCATTCCTTGTTCATTTTCACTGTTAGTAAATGCAGAACAACTCCACTAGTTTTCATTAAAGTTGCTCCAAATTTATACCAGTATAATAAGGATCAGAAGATATCCTTATTTACCCGAGGGTTTCCTTATTTAATTTAATTAAGGAGTCTGTTAAAAGCAGAAATATTACTGGGTAAGGGTCAATTCTCAGTGTTTTGGTCCTGTACTGGATTTATCTCAATGTTTGTATGTCTTCAGCTGCACAGTTTAACATGACTCTGTAAATAACAGTATCGGTAATAACAATAAGAAACGCCAGAACTGTGTACTTACCTTGACACCAGACACGTGTCTTTGGGTCAGAGCTGCCAGGGTTTACTGCAGGGCTCTAGATGAAGTTATTTCAGAAGAAGGCCATTTCACCAATGCTCGTAGTTCCGCACTTTTTGCTTGATTACTTCTTCTGCTGGACATCAACACTCATCTACGGAACTGGGCATTAATTTAGAGGTTTGTTGATACATTATAGCTTTGCACAGCCAGCTCAGAACTTTCAAACTGTTTGCTTTGTGCTTTGATTATGCATTCATTTTGACTTGAAAAAGGATTATATAATAATCAGCAGCATTTCAACAGAAGCCAGTTGTAGCTGTTTCTATCTGTAATGATTGTTTAATGACTATTTAAGTCATGTAGCCTGGGGTTGTCTAATCAGCCAATTTTTATTAGCTTTCAGTGAATGAATAAAGTGATACCTAATCAGCAGTAAAACTGCAGTATTGAGCAAGGTAGAGCTTCATGTAGGAAAAGCACAAAGGTCAAAAAGGTATTAATTTCATAGGACCATAGAATAATTTAGGTTTAAAGGGACTTTTAAGTTTATCTAACTCCAGACCCCCTGCTGTGGGCAGGTACCTTATCCTAGACCTACACTTTCTACTAGACCAAGTTGCTCAAAGTCCTGTCCAACCTGTCCTTGAACACTTCCAGAATGGAACATCCACAATTTTTCTGGGCAATTTGTGCCAGAGCCTCACCACCCTCACAGGGAAGAATTTCTTCCTAATAGCTGATCTAAGTCTAGCCTCTTTCAGTTTAAAGCCATTACTCCTTTTGTGCTTCTGTTATTAATTATTGTGGTGGGGATTTATGAGACAGGTACTGTGATGACACCCAGGAAAGATGTACATCAGAACTGATAATGTTTTACTGGCTTATCCTTTCTGGGAAAACTGGGTTTGACACCAAACTTCTTGATGTCAGCAGAAAACCATCCTGGTGAGTCCACTGCCTTTGAATCAGGCTTAAGGCAAAAAACCCCACTTGTTCACACCTTGCTAATCTTGAATCCATTTCAGCTGCTCTCTGTCACAATCACTTTTCATTCTTTTTCTTACAGCTCTGCTGTAGAAATAATGCCTTCATCAAATTTGGGGAAGTACAACTGTGAAGGGAATTTGGGAACCACATGTCTTGGGGAAAGATGCTAGGTGATCTAAAACACAATGTACATGTTTCTCCCATTTCTTTTCCTCTGAAAAGTCATATACTTTTAATTACTACATTCTACTCTGCTGCTGAGCACCAGCAACTGACTGTACATCCTACTTGACCACTTCTGTGTGGTATTTGCTTAAAACTCACTGGAAGAGGTTTACACTGACTCACTGCCTCGTGTTTGGGCTAAGGGCATATATGTGCCACTTCCCACAGCTCAGCTGGCATACAGTAGTTCATTCGGCCACAGTAACATGATCATGTTTTAAGAATCCTAATTGTCCTAACTGTGACTATCACTAATTTGCTGTGGTTGCACTGAAATCTACCAAGTATCACCAGTATGAAATCTTTATTAAAAAGTAAAAGGTTCTCAATTACATCTCCTCTACTGTACAAATTAAATATCCGAGTTTCTCACTGACTCATTTCCTGGTGCCAGCAACTCAGATCGTTTTTGCTGTCTAAAACCAACTTTTGTTTTTATTTTGTTTCTGTCCAGATCCTTCTGTTATTTATTCCTTGTGTTCATCCTTGCTAAAGATAAATTTGCAAGGCACAGCAAGTTGCCCAACACAAGCAGTAAGAACACAGCAGTAAGAGCGTTGCTGTTAATGGGCCAGCAGAGCCAGAAATGCAAAGCAGATATTTGACCTAACTGAAACTACCACTGGATCATTAAATGTCCTTCATATAGTTTCCTACTCATGGAAAAACATCTTGCAGCAACATGGGCTTCTCAAATCCAGCACTTGTGAGAAATTTGCAATGTGAAGGACAGCCCTTCTCTTCTGTGATGTGGGGCTTGAATCCACACAGCATTTGGACTGGTGTTTTTCTGTTGTTGAAGTGCCTGGAAGATTTATAGCTTCCATGCTCTTAAGACAGGGTATAACAGGACATGATCACACTTCACACCTTGCAATCATCATGTGACACACAAAAAAGAGAAAGTTTATTTATGTCCTTATGCAGATTTGCTTTGTACAGCCTCCTCTTGGAGTCGTCTACTGAAAGACAAACCTAACCAGTAAAAACATACCATAAGTTGGAAGTAAAGTTTTTATGAGATGAACTATGAACTTTCAAAAGTCTGGAATCTTTAGCAATTGCTTATTGCCTGCAGGATAGATGCAGTTAGTATAGTGCCTTGTGGGCATGCCCTTAGCTGCAATCCTCATTGATGTTCTTTTGCTACTGCTTTCAAAACTGTTAAAATTCCTTCGCTCAAGTGTTCTTAGCACTTATGTTGATAGGGAATACTTCAAAGGATACATCTTTACTTTATCAAATCTGCTGTAATTTTGTAGACAGAATCAAAGAGGTTCATTTTAAGTCTAGTCAAGTTTGCCAACTGTCCTAAGCTCAAGAAATCAATTCCATGTTGCCATGTAATCAACCCAAACAAGAAGCCTGGAACACAACAGTGCAAACTTCTCCTTGATGGAACTACATTTGCTTCAGCACATTTAACACCAGAAATAATTTTGCCCCATTCTTCTTACATTCTTTTTCTATTTCTTCCATTCTTCTTAAAGCTTCCCTGATGTATTCAACTCCATGGCTGTATTGATAAGCAGCTGACACATCAATCCCCAAACGCAGCTCTCAATGGTGTCTGTTGAAAGCACAGCATCATGTACTTGCTTCCTTTTCTCACAGAAGTTTCCTCTGGCTCAAAAAACTTGCTGGGTGTTCTCATGCCGTTATTACAACAGCAAGGCATTTAATGAGAGTCCATGCACTTGGCAAGCTTTTATGAACAAATAGCAAAAGACAAAACAGGACTTTTGCAGCTGAAGTCCTGGGCATTATCCTGCACCTACTGTGGCAACAAAAACACTTTTTTCCTCTTAACAACTTAAATACAATTGTAAACCTTATGCCAGTGCTACTGACTCATCCCTCATGTTGTGTTTGGTGCCACACATAACTGTGATTCTAGCTGAAGCTTTGGTTTGGATTATAATGAATTCTATAGTTATGATACAAAAGGGATTTTTTTTTTGGTTGTTTTTTTTTTTTTTTCCCAACTGGTAAAATATTTTTAGAGAGAATCTAAACTGAAGGAAGAGATCCGAACACTGAAAAATTTCTGTGGGGATAAATGTGTGCAAAACTTGGAAAGCACAAATCTTTTTAGCAAGGTGCTTATCCTCATTGGGAAGCAGAGGAAGTATCCAGAACAGAAGTTACATAGAAGCATTATCAATAATCTTCATCCCTATCCCCTTTGTATGAACAGATCTGTAAAAAACATTCTTACCAGTGTGCAGGACCTGGCCAACTTCAGATATAAGGAATCACAATAGTTTGGTTTTGCTCTTTCTGAAAATCTTTTCTCCAGTGGAGACTCAGACAAATTTTGCCTCAAGTGAGATTCAAAGCCTTCAGAATCATTATTAGGTTACTTATCATACATCTTGCACCACAGTCAATGTACTACTGATTATTGCCCTCTTGGGAAATGTGGCTCTCAGAAGCTATCCAATATCAGTCTAAATTTAAAGATGCAAAATATATGGTAGAACAGTTCCATGACTTGCATTAAAAAGCCCTAGAGATGCAAGATTAAACTGTCCCAGCAATAGCAATTCACTCTGTGCAGTATCCCCAGTTTCCAGAAGGAGAATATTCTCTTTCCTTGTTAATTTAATTTCAGAAATTCTCCCTGATCTTTGTATTCAGTTTTTTATTTCAACAGTATTTTGATTAGGCCATAAAACACTAAAACATGTGTCCTGTACTAATGCTTTATTCATTTTAAAAACTGTTCTTAGCATTTTCAGCACTGAAACGAAAGACTGATCCTGATGCAGGCAATGGTCATAATCATGTTGACTTTAACAGAGTTTCCCTATGAAGGGAGGAAAGAGATGGCAAACCAAAGGCAAGGCATCTACAGCCATTTACACTGGCTCCAGCAGTGCTTTTTGAGTGAATAAAATTTCCATGCTCTCACCAGCTTAAAGCTGTGGCAAAGTCTCTGGAAGAAGGTCAAACAAAAAAAATCAGATTAAGTTTGTACAGAAAAATATAAACATGTATTAAAAACAAACAAAATCAAGGGTTACAGCATAGCTTACATGTCACTTTCTTTGTCTTGTGCTTCCAGCTGCCTGGCTTAAGGCTTTCATTACACGAGAAATTTGTTGGCATGAAGTTCAGGCTTCACGAGGCTGGGTTTCAGAGCAGAGACTCTGTGTATGTTTGTGTAGTCACAGATTTACAATTAAAGGTATTTGTTCTGTTTAAATACGATGATGTCCCTTCTTCTGCCTGAGTATCAAAGGATGGCCACTGAAGTAAATTACCATAAATTCAGTTTGACATCTCATGCACAGGATAGCAGATGAAGTGTAGGTGTATGTCCTGGAATGCAATAAACCAGTGTGTACAAAGGACAGACAAAAAGTATTTGTGGATATCATGGAGTCATTATGGTCAGAAATTAATTTTAAGCTCATCAGATACAAACATTTTATCAATCCCAAAAGCATCTGTGTGCTCTTGTGGACAGCTTTCTACCTGACAGGACACCCTCGTGCCCACCTACAAGGTGTGCACAGGGGCGTGAGCAGGCACTGACAGGCAGAGGAGTGTGTAAAGTGTGTGTGGACATGCCAATTAGGCTGACAACTCCCATGCTGACAAGCCATGGCTCTGAATCCTGCCATTCCAAACAGGTAGCAGTGAGAAGCAGAGTGGCTTTATCTCCCACTGGGAGACAGGCAAAGAGGGAGCATTGCTGTGACTGACACGTAAGCACTGTGCAACCCTGAGAGTCTTTGCAGTGTGACTTTATGGTCTCTTTTTATTTTCCCTGGTGCTTCCCACAATTCATTTAGTCGCAGCACCACTTAAATAGACCGTGGCATCTGGTGGGGGGGAAAGGAGGGGATGCACTTAAAATACAAGCAATTTTTTAAAAGAAAGATTCTCTCAATATTTCAGTTGTCTAAATAGTTCACAAATGATCTTGTATTTTGTAAAAGCAAGAAGATGAGGGCATTTTCACCTCTGTCCATGTGTGATGAAAGCAAGAAAACAGTGACACTGCTGTTAAATGGACCCCTTTCCAGAGTTTAGGAGGACTCTCACCTGATATTCCCGAGAAGAGATGTTCCTTGTTATTAACCTTTAAACTAAGTTTGTACAATTTCTGAGTACTTTCCTCCTGATAGATATTCCCTTATGATTGGCTTTTTTCCTTTCTTCTCTTTAGAAATGGGAGTGCAATAAACATGCAGACTGACCCCGGTACCAAAGCAGGCAAAATGTCCCCATGTCCCACAGCTGACACAAACCTCCCTTCTCCTTGGGGCATGAAGAGGGAGGGTTGCCCTTCCAAAGGGTTAAGACATTTTTGACTACAGATTTGTATCTTGGGCACAGAAAACAGCACGTGGGGGATGAACAAGAAAAAAAAAAAGATCCTGTTTAGTTTCAGTGTGTGACATTTGCCTGGGGGAAGAAAGTGCAGAGCTCATTGGAAATCCTATTGTTGAAACTCTGACCAGTCAGTTATAAAGTGTCATGATTTAATATGCCAGAGTTGTTCCCATTTTCAGGGTAAATCACTCCGTGTGTGTGTGTGTGTGTATGTGTGCATGTGGTGAGCCTCTGCATTTAAAGAAACACTTTCGAGTTTTATGTTGCTTAGTTTCCTTTACAAGAATCCTTTTTGTTTCCAGCAGAACAGATCTCCAGCAAGATTTACTTCTTCACAGCACATGGAGGCACATTTTTCAAATCCCCTGATCAAAGCAACAAAAGTTAGAGATTGAAGCAATAATTATGACCTTGATCAGGATTTATTCTGTTACATGATTAATCATATACAGCATTTAAAAAATCAGGTGCCTGCCTGTGAAATATCAACTGAAAACACCACTTACAAAATAGCTAGAAGAAAGGTCAACAAATCTGAGCTTGTTACAGCAACCTGCGAGTCCTACACATTTCACTGTTTAGACATCAGTTTGCGATACCTGTTTTCTTTTATGACTCTGGGCTTTGTTACCAACTTACCATTAATAGGGTTCAGCCAATGCAGATCTTTTGACTCTTTTTCTCTCTCTGTCCTCACCTGTCAGCCTTCTCTTCATCAACTATATTTATTACAATCAAGCCCTGTCAACTGTCACAGCTTACATACAGTCTGCCAGTAAATATGTCTTTCCAGTCATTAGACATTCCTTCCAGTCACCTTGGGATTTCTACCTTGTCTATCTCACTCCAAAAAAACTTTTGTTCAGAAGTATTAGACTCCCACAGAGCAGTGTCAGCTTGGGGCCATTACTGTAGGAAGTGACAGAAAACACCAAACTGTCACTCATTAGGATCTAGTTTTTCCAGAGTTGATGTAAGTCAGATTTAGCCCCAAAACGAATCATGATTTATTTAATATATTTGCTTCTACAAGTGTCAGCTCATCAACTTAAAATGTTTCTCCTTTAACTCTATTGAGGCCTGTACAGAAAGTTTTCTTTGAAACATAGTTTTTGCTCTAAGGCTTGATAATTAGAACAGAATCGAGAACAGTCAAGTTTCTGCTCTACAGGTGCACTCTAATGGCCCTCAGTTTTATAATTATATGTACAAAGCATTCACATTAGAATTAAGGCTGGACACGTGAGAAAATGCCACCTGGTGGGTAAGAGCTTTTTATGCTGACTCCCAAGTCTGAGGTGAGATTATAAGTCTATAGATAAGCTTAAAAAACAATTAGCTAGAAAAGTAAGGATGGAAAAATAAAATAATTCCTATCATTTTCTGATTATGCTACAAATTGTCTCTTCAAAGGATCTACAGTCTAATCCAGGGCAAAACAACACCAGTGAGGTGTATTTATGGATGCTCCTGTAATTGCACCCACAGTTAAAGCCTCTGTTGAGGGGTGTAAACTCCCAACAGTTCCCTGCCTCCCACAAGTTTTTGTGTCAAGCTGGTTGGAACAGGGATGCATGCCACTATTTTATCCCATATGGAGTCAGGGAGGCAATGGATCACAGAGAAACCTAAAAGTAATAGGCAGCACTGCCAGTGGAAAAAGTGAGGGAAAAGAAGTAGGGATAAAGGTCCAGGATTGCTAACTCAGAAGTTTTGAATTGCTTATAGCTCATCACTACAGTGAGAAGTCAGGACTGTCACTGATAGAAAACAATAGAGCTCCAGTGAATTTACAGAGCACAGACTCACAGAGATAAGTAAGACAGAGAAGATGTCAGCAGCCAGATTTTGCTTCAAATAAGGATATCATCATTAGTCATTCACTTCTGTAGCAGCTATTACAGACTGTAGGGGACAATGCAGTATTGGAAAGAGTGTGTTTGTACCAATGATTGGTTTAACTATCAAAAGACAAAGACCTCTGGAAAGGAAGAGGTCGAAAGGGTGTCTATAAAATCACAGGAGTGATTTTATTTTACAGGAGTATACACACAAGTGGTGCAGAATAAATGAACTGTCCCATAAATCGTAAGCCACTTGGAATTTTTGGTGGACACAATTACAAACTTTTCATTCTTTATTTTCTCTCTGTGGAAGTAATAATTTCAGCCAGAAAATGCCATCTGAGATTAAACATGGAGCACAGATTATGACAGTCATCAAGGGGTTGAATAGGGTTTATAAATCGCCTACAGAATTCCCAGTAATTGTGACTGAACAGGCTTGATCCTGACAACTGTGTAGGCTGGAACAGGTTTCATCCCCAGTGATATTGTAAATTGTACATTGTTCAAGGTTTCCATCCTAAAGCATGGGATCCATCCCAGTGTTACTCCTGACCACTCATATGTGGCTTCAGCAGTCTCGGGATGCCAGCACAGGGGCAGCAACGAACACTGGGATATTTAGAGCTACTTGCTTGGAACTGCTTTCTGGCCAAAACAATATTTGGGAATCCACATCTGAGTATTGTGTGTTGTATCAAAAAAGTGATCCTTCAATACTACTCTGTTAGCAAAGAAGATCAGCTATAAATGCCTCTGCCTGTCTCAGGCAAATGCATCAACATGAACAAAGTTATATGGATGCACATTTATGTGATTGGGAAGTGGAGATAAGAGGATTTAAAGAAATTTTTTTTGTAAGGAAGAGATGCCTGATGTTGAAGTTTCCCTCAGACTTCCTCCCCACATTTTGCCTCTCGGGCCATCGGGGAAACCAGCCTGAAAAACCCTACATCATCACAGCTCATATTCCAACAAACTCTACACGTTTTGGATTTGCCCTAGGATTTTAAGTTTGTACATGAGATGGGAAGTAAGTAGTCACAAAGTGATTTGAGAGAGGAAGAAGTGACTGCAGTAATATCAGCCACACTGCGAAACAAATGAAGGACCCAGCAGAGTCTGAAAAAGAACAGGAGGTGGCTGGGACATGGCAAATGTATCCTCACTGTGCTCCTCAGTGAAACCCAAAGCAAGATCTGTAACAGGAACAGCCTAAGGAGGTGGGTGTCAATAACACAGCATGATTTCCATCTGCCCTGCAGGAGCTGTAAGAGTTACCTTTTCCTAGGAAGGCATTAATTCCTGTCTCCTTTGCTTCCCATAGGGAATCTGTCCAGCATGCTCTCAAAGAACAACATGACTCAACCAAAATCAGCTGCACACCTTGCTGGAGCTCTAGTTCTGCACTGTCATTCCCATCATAACTTTGATTTTTAAGTACTTTTCCCCTCAAATATATCCTTTCATTACAGAAATAATTCTGAAGCAATCTAAAGCCCTTCATCACTGACCCCAAAGATGTTTTAAAAGTGAGACACTAGATTCTGCTTGACAAATCTTCTAAAATACTTACACCCACCTGACTGTTGCACTCAGCCTCCTTGGTATGAAAAAGGACTAGAGAAATGCTTGTGTGTTGGCTGCAGCAACACAATTACAGAAACTGCTACCAACAAAGAAAATAATAACTACTAGAGGTGCAGACAAGGGAAGCAGTGGGGGGAAGGAGGAATGAAGGGAACGTCAAGGTTAAATGAGCAATAGGTCGGGGCACACACAAACAAACGTAAACAGCAGAAATCTTTCAGCATAACTTTGAGAGTAAAGGCAGACTGAATTGTATTATGCAGGTGTATGGAAAGCACTTTGCTGCATTATGCCATCTCAAGTTCTTGTTCCTATTTCCTTTTGTCAAGAGGTCTTTGATTGAACACAAGATTGTCTTCCAAAGAACAGAAAAAATGTAATGTGAATAGTTCAAGTGATAGACTGTACTATCTTGGATGCAGCAAGAAAAAGCAATGCTAATGGATTTGTACAGCAAATAATAAGGGGCAAAAGGAAGAAACAATCAGGCCTCACACAGATATAGAGAAGCTTGCTTGAATCTTCATAATTTGCAGTGATTGCTGTTCGACTCAATGTACTTCAGGTTCGAGCAGAAGCACTTCCAAATTTCCCCCATAAAAGTCAGAGACCCACAACAACTGCAATGTGCCTTAAGCACTGATTTTTTAAATTATCATTTCTTTTCCTGATTTGACAGCTTCCCACAACTGCTTGTTGCAACACAGCTGTCTTCATTCCTGAGGAATGGTGCACGCCTAATGGATCATAGCAGGAGCCTTGCAAGCTGGGACAGAGAAATCTGGGTCCCTGACTGATATGTGTGGTCACAAAGTGTTTCCTCTGGTTCACAAATGAATGGACCAAATTTCCTAGGGGTCTCCTGTACCCATGTGAAGTGAATTCTGCTCTTCAAGAGACCTGTCTCACCTCAAGTTTTGCCAGTTCAGTGGGAGATAAGGACCTGCTAAGCAGGCAGAGGTAAGGCTCTAAATGAACCCCAGGAAAGGAGAATCAAAATCACTAACTGCAAACATCCTGCTGAATTAAACTTTGTCACAAAAAGTTGAACAGAGAGGCAGGAAAGTGAATGCACTGTGACTTTCAAGGCTGGGTTGCTGTGCTGTTTCTGGAGTTGAATGCACGCTTCCTGCTGTGTTAGAATCACAGGACACATGACAACAGCTCTGCTGCACAACTGGCAGGTTGCTGACACCAAAGCTTGGCAGGTTGGAGATGTCAGAGGACAAGGAGTCAGCACAGCCTTGTCTTCACCCAGCCCAGACAAATGAGTCTTTGAGCATCACTCCCAGTGCAGCTTTGTGAGGGGTTGTGCTCTCCCTGGAAGGGAAGGAAACAGAGGAAACATCTAACTCCAACTTTCCCATCCTTGCCTTCACCCTGCCAGCCCCTCTGCTCTTATGCACTCACTCCACATATACCTTCTGATCCTTCTCCACCAACATTTCTCTGTTACAGCCATTGCCACCCTCCCTGGCTCCCACTCCTTCTTCCCCTGCAATTATCTCCTCCTCCCAGCTCCCATCTCTCACCCACAGCACTGCTCACTCTCGAATCCACTCCTCTCAGATGAACTAAACCTTCCCACTCCTGCTTCTTTCCAGCCCTTCCTGTTTAGCTCTGGGCCCAAATGTTGTTCCTTCCGAGGATTGTCCTTGTCATTGTGGTGCTCATCAGCATGGCTGCCTTCCCATTCCTTTGCTGTGTTCCAGGCACCAGCAGAGGAGATGTCAAAAAGAGACAACACAGTTTGGGAGGTATTTTTTGCCTAAAGCTGTTACAGTACTTGACTTTGATCACTGTGATTTTTGTGCCACAGGTTTCACAGTCCTGGGTGTTTTGGATTCTTTTCTCTAGCTTGTGTGGGGATTGATTTCTGCATGCACTCTATAAAGACTCACTGAGAAAAAAACCCCACTTGTCTGGATGAGGAGAGAAGGCTCACTTTATTAGTGTCCATCGTGACTCACTCTAAGGGAAAGGTGGAAAAACTGAGCTGCTTTGACCCACACTCACCACCAGCCAGGGCAGAGCAGCAACCAGACTCAAGTGTTGGGCTTAGCTTTTTGTCTACTAGCACACAGCAGAAAGTCTTTCTGAGCCATTGAGAATACCCGGTTTCAAAACCAAAACAAAACAAAATTAAGAAAAAGTGCATTCAGCTCCCTTTGGCCCTTTAGCTGAGATCAGTTTTTGTCTCAGTTTGAGATCTGACATGTGCTGGAGCAGAAATTACAGCACTCACTGTCAGGGGCATGTGCTCTCTCATCTGACAGATCTTCCCTGTCTTTAACTCCTCTGATCCTATGATTTGGCTGGCCTGTGGGTACACTGTGCCCTTACCCGAAGGTGCACAAGGAGCTGCGGGATGCCGTCACACTGTCAAGACCCTTCATGAAGTACCAGCAGCAGAAGACTTTCAGGAAATGTCACCATATCATCATCCACTCCATGCTGCTGACTTTGTGGTGCTGCTTCCTGGAGCCATCTCGTCCTGTTACGGAACAACAGAAAGGGTAAAAGAGGTGAAATATGAACAATAAAAGCACCATTATCTGGTTTTCTAGCTATCAAGAGCCCAGAGTGAACACCAGGACTTCGAGTGCCTCTTCAATCACCTAGCTGACTCAGAAAGCTTGGGAAGTGGTAGTGGTAGGAGACTTTGAAGACCACTGAATCAAACCAGAAAACAGGACATGTTCCTCCTTAAGATCTCTCTGGAACACAGCAAGGGGAACAATTGCACTGTTAGGGGGTCCTCAATTTGGGAGGCATATGCTAGAGGTTTAATGCAGCTGTTAAATAAAGCATTACTTGGATTTCTTGACAAAATATGACAGAGAGAAAAAGAATTACAAAGGATAATTCCTTTTATGAGAAATGTACAGATTCAGTGCAGCATTCCTGACTGCCAGGAGTTAATTAGTTACAACCATGAAAGACGGTGGTCACTAGACACCTACAGTTGCACCAATGATACAAACAGGAGAGTCCAAGGAAGGAACATATGCAGTTGGCTCAAAAGAGCCAATTAATCAAAATAAATTGAAATGAATAACAAAAAAGACTGAAAAATGCAAATGAAGATTAGAGGTACTTTATAATGAATTTCTTAAGCAAGATAATTATAGAATTGCTGTTAAGTTTAATTCACATACTGGTTCAATTGAAATACTGGTATTTGCAATACTGATAAGGCACAGGATGAATGGGTGAAGAGCTGGCTACTTGGCAGATCTCCAAAATACACTTGTCAACACAGAGCCATCACTGAATGGGACTTCTCTTTAACAAATTCTTGCAATGACTAGTACTGGTCTGCCTGCAGCTAGCTGATGTTTGCTTGAGTGGATTCAGTTAGTAAACATCAATAGCCTCATGCATATGAATCAGGCTCAGTAAAAATTACATCCACATTAGAAAATGTCTGCAAATTGTTTTTGGAAATTTTCCTCTCTTTGAAAAGATTTCTGACTGCCCTCTCAAAGTCTTTGCTGATTACAGGTATGGGAGAACAGAGAGCCTGACAGGGGTACAAAAGAGAAGGCTGATGCTATGGGGATGGCACTTGCAACGCAGGAGTCTCTTGGCNGTTTTTGGAAATTTTCCTCTCTTTGAAAAGATTTCTGACCTGCCCTCTCAAAATCTTTGCTGATTACAGGTATGGGAGAACAGAGAGTCTGACAGGGGTACAAAAGAGAAGGCTGATGCTATGGGGATGGCACTTGCAACGCAGGAGTCTCTTGGCAAGGTGGGAAGAATTCTGAGAAAAGGTGTGAAAATGCACCCTGAAGCAAAATTACCTAAATGGGAAAGCCTGCCCTTCAGGAGCGTTCATCTGTGTCTGCTGACTACAGAGGCATCCTGGCAGATGAGCTGAAATTTTGCTGATTTTTAGATACAAATTCTTCTAATTTGGCTAAAATTTAGGTGGGATGATTCTCACACTCTTGGCAAAGAAAAAAATAAGCAAGTTATAGAATACACCACAGGCAAGCATATGCTAGACTGTGGGATCCAGTTGTCATGTTAAAAAAGGGCATCATGAAATTGGAGGAGGCTCAGAAAAGAGCCACAGAAATGATTCGCTGACTGTAGATAATGTTTGACAGTGCAAAACCTAAAGATCTCACACTGTTTAATTTATCAAAAAGAAGATTAAAAGGTTACTTCATTGCAAGCATTATCTCATAGGAATGCCACGTACTGAAATGCTCTTTAATCTAGCAAGAATGGCACAAATATTTAACATTGAGGGTGATTAGCCACTAGAATGAACCACCAAGGGAAGAGGTGGAGTCTCTCTCTCCTGATGTCTTCAAATCAGGTCTGAACACTTTTCTGGCAGATGTGCTTTAATCAAACAAAAGCTATGCTCTAGTCAGATGCATGTTAGTGGGTTGAATGCAGGGAAAAATGGGTGAAAAAAGGATGCACTCCTGGCCTCAAAAATCTACAAATCTGTGAGTGCCAAATTTAATTTGAATATACTTGCAGGAATCAAAGTGTTCAAACTGTGCTCCACTTTAAGGGAGAGGAATCCCAGGAGAGTAGGTGGAGACGTGCTCCCAGTGTTTATGAACATCAACTACCTCTAAAATCTCACTGTTCTCATCCAAAACCTGGCACTGATTCCTTTCACAGCCCAGCTATGGCCACTGCTTCAGGGAGGACTAAACTGGTCTGATTTTTGGGGGGATGGCCAGGCACACAGGGCTCTGAGGTCAGAGGGATTTGTCAGCACTTAGCACCTATGGCTGTGACTTCAGACAACTAATGGAAGGGGAACATTTCGGGAGTGATTTCCACAGCATCTGAAAGACATGTAGGAAACCACCCCTCACTTCCAGGCCTGGCTGTGCTCCTAGATGAGAGCAGCGCTTTTAAAATTCCTGTTTTCTGGCATCACCTTTCTTTGCCTCTGTTCTTTCAGTTGCAAAATAATCACATTTCCTGGACTGGGCAGCTGAAAGGATTAACATTAGAGTGTTAGTTTTCAACCCGGGGGTCTGCAGACCTCTGGGGAGCTCTGTGGTCTACTTCTAAGGTGTCTGTGAGAGGTGGCTAAGAAAAACAAGGCCATTCATGCTGTACAGCACTTGAAGAATGTGCATTTCAAAAGGGACACACTCCTCTGGAAAACACTTCATGGTTCACGAGTCGAAAAAGGTGAAACATAGAGAAAGAGAAAGTGAGAAACAGCCTGTAAGTGACCGGTGATTTACGGGTGCTTTCCGAGCGGGGCAGCTGGGGTTTGCTCAGCATCATTCTCGAGGAGCCGGTCCGCTCCGCAAGGGGAACATCGCCTCCCCTCCAGCCGGCCGTGACAAGAAGCAAGTGCAAACAAGGGCAATAAGAAAAAAAAAGAAGAAAAAAAAAAATAAAAAGAGCCGTAGGAAGCAATAGAAGCTGAAGCACTCTCTCAGCTCCCTGCTACAGGTGCTCAGGGCTGGCTCTCCGGGGCCAGCGGGGCCGCCCCAAGGATGCCATCCCTCTCCCAGCATCCTCCAACCACAGATCGCTCAGGATCACTGCTGATCTTGGTCTCAAGCCCCTGTCACTTCCACCTCTTCCCGTGAGTCTGAAGCATTTTCCCCCCTCACTTCTTTTCTAAAGAAAAACCTTTGCACGTCAAGCGGGTTTTTGTCTCCCTGAACTCTTAAACTCCCAGCCTTGACACAGACACAGAAATACCATTCAAAAGGTGAAAGTTTACAGCATGGAATAACAATGCCAGCTGCTCTCTTGGTGACAAGTTCCCACTTCTGGTGGAGGAGGGATGAGCAGGTGGGGAGGAGAAGCCGGCAGCCTGGATGCCGGATGCTGCAGGGGCCATTCTGGTGCCTGAGAGCTGCGGGCCAGAGGTGTCTGTGGCTGTGGGCCCTGGGAAACACCTCTGGGTCGGGACAGGGACCCAGGGACTGCACCTGAGCACGGAGCACCTGCCTGGGCTCCGGCAAGAGCCTTCCTTGTGCCTCTGGTCCCTGAATTGTCTCCAGGAATGTAAACCTTCTGTGGCTGGTTCGGGCTAGAATCAAATAGAAAGGACATAACAGGGTGCAATAAGGGGAAAATATCCAAACTGCATCATCTGGGGCTTTGCTGCTCCCTCTAACAATAACTTTTGTCATGGGCATCAGAGTGTGGCTCATTTACAGCTGGAGGAAGACTTTTCTACTAGACATGTTTTTTAAAGTGTTTTGGACTATTTCTTTTACTACGTTGATTTTTATTTTCTTTTTTAATCTTTGCCAAAAAGCCTCTAAAACCAGGCTAACAATACGCATTTACAAGAGACATTCATCTCCCTTTTTAATCTTGGAATCCTAGTTCGTCTTTAATCTTAATACTCCAGCTTTGTATTTGAGCTTTGTTTTTGCATACAGAGTTTAAGCAAACAGTCAAGATATCAAAAGCACAGAAGCTTTAAGAACTGAGATGGTAAATAAGAAACATATATCATAATACCCAGGCATGACACTGGACATTTTGAAATACCATTCTGCTCAAGGAGGTTTCACAGCACTGTTTCATTGACATCTGACTCCAAAACCTTTCATCATTTTGACATTATCAACTACATAATAAAACAGGCTTTTTTTTTTCTTTCTTTGTTTAGATACATAATTTATGATTTTATCAATAAAGGGTTATTTTTCTTTTAACAAGCCATAGCCTCAGAAAGCTTTGTGCTGGCTTTTTTTTTAAAGCATCAATGGCACTAAGATGTATCTATGTAGTACAATCACAGACCTGCCTTTCATATGTGTTGCATATGTACATGAGTAAAAAAATATATACACAAATGTATCGTATTGATGTTCTAAAAAAGTCTGAAGTAAACATTCCTTGGGTTAAAAATGTATCGACATGATGTAAATTATATATCTGAACAAAATGGGAGATTTTGCTTTCTTAAAGGAGCTTACAATAGTAGGAAGGCAAAAAATTTGGGTGCCAGAAATGGGTGAATTTGTGGATATATGGGTATGCAAGGACTGGCAGAGTGCCAGGGGCATGATGAGCAGAGGAGAGGCTTTGGCTGTTCAAACCTCTCAAGCAGCCCCAACCTGCAGTGGCTCTGTCACCCTGCACTGGTCCCTGCACTGGGGACGCGGGATGTGGCAGTGTTGTCCCACCTCATCCTCCTCTTCCACCTGCCAAGGGCAGGAAGAGTTAAACCTCCACAATTCCCNNNNTTAAACCTCCACAATTCCCCCCCGCCCCCCCCCCCATCCTTCACCACTTCCTATCGCTGCTTGAATTGCTGGGTCTTTGTACATCTGGTTCAATTCATTCCCAACAATTCAGGTTCTCGTTTTCCCGCTCCCTTGGGGACACCTTTCCTGAGTCTTGCTGCGGAGCCTGACCCCGGTGCCAGCAGGATAGAGCCCCAGGAAGTCCCAACAGCCTCATCCTGACTGTGAATACCCAGCTGGGTTTTAAATGCATTGCATCAGAGAGCAGTAGGTCACCACATTAATCAGGAACTCTGAAATCCTCCGAGACACCTTGTTGGGAATGGTTACCGGGTTCTGGCTAGTCTTAAACATAATTTAAAAGACTTTGGGGTTATTTTAAAGCTTTTCCTTTCCTTCAGCCCTGTGTCTATGTAAATGTTCTCCTTCACTTCTACTGCTGACTGCTTCTAACAGACATATTATTGTGCTTCTCTGGCCTACTTTGTTGCAGACAAAGTTTTGACTATCCGAGTTCTTTTTTATTCCATTTTACATTTTTAATGCCATGTTGTAAAACGTCCTTCCTCTTGAGCAGTAATAAAAACCTTTTTTTCCCCCTCCCCTCTTCAGATTTCTTTTATAACACATTCAGCATTTTCTGGGACATAATTAAAACATCAAACAGTTTTCCTGCTGGTTATGCTAAAATCTGAATGCTCGAGTCTGCTGGCATTATTGAAAATTAAAATGTACTATTCTTGAGTGTATTTAGGATGCCCTTAAATAACTATCAAAAATGGTTTTGTTCTGTTTTATATACAGACTGGCACCATAATGCTAAAATACCTGCATTAAATAATGTCTCTAATTGGTAGCATGAGGATACTTTTTAAAAGTATAAAATACGTATTTTTGTTCACTGTTTTTCCTAGGCTAATATGTCTAATTTTCCCATACAACTTTATCCCCAAGGAAAAATATAGATGGAAAGACCATTACCAATACATGAAGTTCAGTGGTTCTCTCTCTTTAAATGTAATTGCTATCAAGAAGGCTGGCAGCAGGGTAATTTTAGTTCAAATGAGTACATAGCCTGAAAAAGGATAAATCAACCTTTGTAGCTCTGAAATTGGATCCCAGTGTGGGATTGTTCTAGCTAAGTGTACATCAGGTTCATAAAATATATTTGCCAGAATGAAAAGCCCCTAAAATTCAAGGGCAGCAGTGTACATGGGGCTGGAGGGGGAAGGTTTCAGGCCCTGCTAGAAGACCTCCTTCCTCCTGCCTTTGCTGGTAATGGCCTCAAATTACCTTCCTAATCAGGCAATGAGGGCTCAGCCCTGCTCGCATTCAAGGCAGTGGAAAGACTCCCACAGTACCCAAAATCCCTTCCTCAGGATAATTGATACCTTCAGTCCACATCCACAAAGAGGCTGAGAACAGAAGGACTGATTTCATTTGGAAAGAAAGGGACACATTTGCCAGAATTAAGCACCTAAATACCTCTATGGCTCTGGGTCCAGGGTCCCAGTAGCACTCATGGGTTAGATAGCTTGGATAGCAAAGCCTACATATCACTTTAAAAAAAGCACCCCTCCAGTGGAATTAATTCTCAATAAAGTTTTTGTTTATTGCAGAGATTTATATTTTCTGTGGCTGCCTTGGATATGGCGAGCAATTTAAAAAAGAAGGATGGCTGGTGCACAACTCAGAATTTAGGTCACACCTCTGTTTCGCACTGTGTGATGCTTCTTGTGTATTTTTTGAGCCCCAGCTCAGACATGTGTTGGGCCAAATGCTGATAGATGTGCTCCCTATGTGGGTATGGGTTCACATGAACAGATGTGCAATGAAGTCCCCTGCTCCTGCCCCAGTTATGGGAAGGTAGTGCTTCCCACCTTGGGGGAAGGAAAATGCCCTGCCCTAGGAAAAACCTAAGACAAAAGATTTTATTGAAAGTGCAGGATGGCTGTGTCTGCATCCAGGTCTTTCCTACAGTGTGAAATGTAAGATCATGCTCCTGCTTAAATTTGACCTGTTTTGGGTTTGTTTGGTTGGGTTTTTTTTTGTTTTTTAAAATTTTTTGCTAAGGGTTCTGTTTTGGTCTGTAAAGTGACTCCAGCTTTATAACTGTAAATTTGTAGCAAGGGAGGGTTCTGGGTTTTTTCCACACTAAAGAGCATTTTATTAAAAGCACACATGTCCCAGCCAGCATCACTTATTCACCATGACTTGGAGAGCCAGGATGCCTGGGAGGCAGCAGGGCCTCTGCTGTGTGCATTGCCTTACTGCTTCAGAGAAGATCCCTTGCCCTGTGGTCCACACCTCCTCATCAAAGAATGAGTGTTGAATGGGAAATGTCATAGAGGATCAAATTTTTAAAAATCTTTGCTGTTCAGTTGCTTCTAGAAAGAGTCTAAATATTACAGAAATTAATCGAACTGCAGATAAATATTCCAAGCAGTTTATGATGCAATTTCTAAGAAAACCTCTGAAAGCCATTCTAGGGCCTGTGTTTCCTCCTGGAGTTGGGCCCTGCATGTCAGAGTCCACAGGCTGGGTGCAATTCACTTGTATTGAGATTCAATATTTCATTTCATGGTAGACATTTAGGCAAATTCTAACTGATTCCCAATAAATAAATTGATAAAAGCGTTCTCAGAAAGGTAGGCAGGTTACTATCAAAGGGTATCCATGTCTCCTTCCCTGAAAATCAGCCTTACAATTACAGCCACTTATCCTGGTTGTGAGAAGGATTGGCATGGACTTTCCCACCCCTGCTCTCAGCCACCCAGCAAGCATGGACAAAATATTTTCTAAAAGGTTAAAGAGACTCTCCATAACCTCATATGTACAGCGTGTCTGCTCCTTGACCTCAGCTCCCAACCTTGTCCAAAGAGTTACTAGAGCGACAGAAATAAACACCCCCCAAATGCAGAAGATTGCTGAACACATTTCTTAAGCCAAAGATTTCTGTCTCACTAGAGTGTGCTGAAGTAAAAACATATCCAGGAGTTGTCCCTGGAGTCTCAAATCATTCTCTCATCACACTGGGTTCAAAGACAATGTGAGTTGTGTAGTGTAGCTGAAAGTATCTGCATAAAGCAATTCCTCTATGATGTTGTTTTGTTTCTGGCTTGCTTTTACCTGGGCTATCTGAAGACATTGTTTGAGGCTAAGGAAAAAAAATGAATAATGTTTGGGCCTAGAGATCAAAAAATCAGGCTTATTTCCATAGTCGTTAGTAGCCAGTATCCCATGTGAATCTCTTCTTTTCTAAAGCTGTGCTGAAATGCTGGGTGTATTAAGAAGGATTTCTTTTTATTTTTATTTTATTTTTCTAAGAGTTTGTTCTTCTTGATTTTTTGAAGATGCTGAAAGCTTTTTGATGTCACAAAACCAATCATAAGAGGGAAAACACAAATTTAAATGTGAGATAAAAGTGGCTTTGCATGCATGCATAACAAGAAACCCATTGAACAAAACAAATTACTTACCACCTCCACAATAGCTCTCTGCCTCCAAGGGATGGGCTGGTTCACAATGAGGAGGTGATGGTGATAAAGTCACTGTGATACTGTGATCAGAAAAGCTGCAGTAAGGAAAAAAAAAAAATATATATATATATATAGGGGAAAGCAAACTACAAAGAAAGGAGGGTGGAAAAAATGGATCACCATTCCCCTGGGACTGTGAGTGACTTTCAGTATTTCCCAAAAAGTTTCACTTCAAACGTTGCAAGGCCGAAGAGGTTTCTTGCTGCTTGTCACTTCAGGGAGCTGATGAAGGAAGACAGAGGAAGGAGGATGGCTGAATTTTTCATTTAAATAACTTTGTTCCCATTTGGATATGCCTTGTCTGGAATCCCCGTTGGTGGTAAGGAGGTGTGAATTTCCCTGATTTGGAGGGCAAGAGTGATCTCTTGGATCTGAGTTTGTTTTTAAGACACAGATCTCTTGGATCTGAGTTTGTTTTGGTTTGATTTTATCTCAATTTACAACATTTTCTTTCACCATTTTAAAGTCAGGAATTATGAACACTAAAGGCTGGAGAAAGGCCAAGTGGGAGAGGGAGATGTAGTTATAAATTTCCTTTACTATTTTACGTTTCAACATTTGGGAGCCATTTCAGACAGGTTAGCAAAATCTGCTTTTCCTTCCAGACTCCCACATCTGGCCTTGGACAGGGATTCGCTTTACTGGGCACAATCCTCTAAGGGTTTTTTTGACATTTATTTTGTTTCCCAGGGGAAAAACTTGGGTTTTTAGGAGCTGAAAGTCTGAGCATGCCTCAAAGGATACTCTATCTACTACAGAATATGAATATCAAAGGTACTTGATTTGTATGATAGAAGTTGTATCTTCATTTGACCATCTGTCTTATATAAAAAACAAGTGAAAAACTTTCTGAGTACAAATCCTTATCTATGCAGGTCTTATGCATTTTTTGTGCCCAGCATTTATCCTTGATTCTTGATATCTAAAAAAACAGTTCTAAAGTTGTTTACTACAACACCAAATTGAAAATTATAAATTTTAACTAAATTTTACTTCAGAGATTCCAAATGTATTTTTTGAGTTCACATTTTACTGTCAGTCTGTAAAATATTTCTCAAGGTGTATTTTATCATGAGGAAAATACATCTCAGGAACATAGAGATTACACAGAATATGTAACAGTGTTGGAAGAAGCCTGAAGGAGATTTAAGAAGCCTTCGGCTACTTTAGGTAAGCATCTCTCTGAAGAGCTGTTGCTTTTACCAGTGACTGTGTCGTGGGGATCTGAAGAGCATTTCCGTCACTGAGAGGAGCTGCAGAGAGTTATACAATAATCACCTGCAAATTTGACAAAGCAAAGTCAGGATCTTAATCCTGCAATTCATTTCCTTTGATATATTATCTGTCATATCCCCCTTCCCACACAACCTCTTTATACTGAGAGGGAGATGACACACCACCTGTTCCCTTGACTGTTGAGACAGCTCTTTCTATCACCTTTCTCCCTCTCAGTCTCTTTCTTTCTCTGTCTTGTCTTTTTGTCTCTCTGGATTCTTCTGGTTGTTTCTTCCATCTCTCCGTGCCTCTTTTATGGCTTTTTCAAAGGAGAAGGAAGAATCCTTCTTGCTGCAGCTTGACACAAGAACCTGCAGCAAAGACAGCCTGTGACGAGAACTTTATCCACGTGGCCCACACCAAATGAAGGGGTCCCAGGGCACTCCTTTTAGTATGACTGGGCTGTATTTTAAACAGAAGGCCAAACTCTGCTCCATTTCACTTTCAAAGAGCCTCAACGGGCCCTTGGAGAGCTCTGAAGTCCGTGGGAGGAGAAAGCTGACGTTCATGCTGACAGCTGTGTGGAGAGGACAGGCTGGGCTGTCACACTCACGTTGGCCACCCAGTTGCCCTGGGGAGCAGGCTAGACATGAGACCTGCATGGTGCAGAAGAGCCCAGATGTGAATGACAGTATTTGTACAACCAGGCTTTTCATTACATGCTCTGTCACTAGCTCTTGTTGGCTAGCGGAGGCTGCAGATGCCTAGATTAAAATTCAGTTAATTAAATATCTTCTCACACCTTACCACATAAAGATGACCTGTGTTTTAAAGTGTGATTCTCATGATGTATCTGGCCCGTAATTTTAAATTGACTTAGAAGTTTTTGATAGAGGCTCTAAAGGCTAAAAACCAAGGTTTATTTATATCTCTCATAATCCCTGTGAGATCCTAGGGGTGGAGTCACAGTGTTTGGGTTCTTGTCTAAACAAGGCTCATTGATTTTTAAGCACATAAATTCAGAAACCCTATAGAGCTCGCCAAAGACAATACAGCAAGCAGCGCAGTTCAGAGATCCCCCTGGGGAGAAGATGTGGTTGTAAACACTTGAAAATGTTTAAATCCAGTGAATGGTCTAGTTATAGCTGGTAGCTCTGACAGGACAAGTAGTCTTAACAATCTGAAACACTAGATAGAATGGAAGGCCTAACCTGCCAAAGATAACAAAACCCTCACAGCCCTTTTCACATCGCCTCTGCCATGGAGCTATCATGGTCTCGGTACTCCCAGAGATGTTCTTCCCTCCAGGCAGCTCTGACCCTACGGAAGTGACAGATGTCCTGTGCATTGCAGGTTCACCTGATGGGAGACTCACACACTGCATAAGGAGGGAGGAAAATCTTTTCAGGGAGCAGAAGCACGACACGTCCATGCTGGGTCACAATGACCTCACACAATAAAGCCCTCCTTACATGGCCTGACTTCTCTGGCCACTTTTAAAACTCTCCTTGTAACCACATGCTAAAGATGGGTTTATATCAGCATTTTGTACAGATGTGCTGAAGAAGAATGAATAAATGGTTTCCTTCAGGGGAACCTCAGGGGAAGCCTGTGACAGAAGAAAGGTTTGGTCCAGGCTCATCTGTGCCCCTGGCTGGTAGCCTGCCCCTGCATCATCTCTCCTGGTAGTGACCAGTGCTGGGTTCCAGCCCCTCTGTTCCCATAGCTGCATTGTGTGGGGTAGGGATGAAGCCCTCTTAGGAGGGAAAACGAAAATCTGTGCAGAAAAATATTTCAGAGTTCTAAAAACTTGTCAGAAGGCTCAGAATTCCTCTACCAAAAAAAAAAAAAAAAAGGTGCAGAACAAGGAACAGATAATGTCCAAAGACTTGCTGAATGTAAGGGGATTGTAGTTCAAAACCAGGACTCTGAGGTTTGTGAGCAACAGACGTGAGTAGCAAAGAGACCAAAGAGGTTAGCGCTAGATAGACGGGTAAGGAGAACAAGAGAGCTCGCAAAAATACCAGGGGAGATGAAGTACTAGCAAGAAGCTGAATCCTTCAGTAAACTGAGAGACTGAACTCTTTTGAAATCTGCCTTTAAATAAATATACAAACACAAAGTTTGAACAACTAGAAAACACTGGAGAGAAATAAACCTGTAGAAATAAAGATAATGACAAAGAATGGGTAAGGGAATATAGAAAAGATATGAATATAAACAAATCAGCTTTCCACATTGCATAAAGCCCAGAACACTTGGGGAATTGAACAACAAATTTATTGTACCACCAACAATTATTTTTTGACAAATCATGGGAGATTCCCAGGGCCTGGAGCAAAGCAAATATTGTTCAGATTTTTCAGAGAAAAACTGAAGCATGATCCCAATAATTACAGTCTCATACGTCAGTTTTCTCTCCCTGGTAGCATAATAGCAAAAATAATTTCCTGAGACCTATGGGGCTGACTTGCTCATTACCCACAGATGATCCAGCATAATTCTACACAGTGCTGGTGCAGGGCTGGCTGACAGCCAGGGTCCCAACCAGGGGAAAGCAGAATGACTCCCTGGGCTGTGATGGTCCAGCAGCCTGCCTGATCCCACAGGGCAAACCTGCACAGAAAACACACAGGATGAGACCAGACTCACCTCAAAACTATAAATTATGCTAGTCCTTTGTCTCAGTTAATTAGTACGAATACTAATTTACCTGATCCTAAACTCATTGATGCTGTTGGAAAGCATTTACCTCTGTGGAGAACTCGTGAGGAAATAATCTCAGCTCAGCCTGGCACTGTAGGGACAACCCTCAGATCTTGCTGAGATCTCACATTCCTAGAAATGCATTGGAAAGGAATTCAGAGAAAACGAGACAATTTACAGATGGTTTAAAAACCATCTGTAAACACTGTTAATATGATGAAAAAAATTAAGAGACAATGAGTAAGTAGCCACAGCTGCCATCAAGCAAATTCTGTTTGTCCAGCCTCTGGGAAAGGGCTAAGGCAAAATCCTTTTCCTTAATTTCCTATTCCCACCCAAAGCCTGCTGGTTTTTGCTTTGTGCAGGACATATATATTTCATCTATAATCATTATTTGTAGATAGTTTTTAAGGCCAGGAGGGAGCATTAGATCATCAGTTCTGGCCTCCTGCATAACACATGCCCTGGAATGTCATCCAAAAAGGTAATGAACTATTCACCTCGACTGTGGAAGAGAATGAGGGCTGGACCTGCGACTGTTTGGTTCAGTGGCTTTTGGGGAGATCACAGATGTATTCTGACATTTCTTCATATAGGTTCTGCAAAGCACTATCACATGGAAAATCCCATATGATAAGCAATTCTCTTAAAAAGCCAAGCCTCTACTTGGAGAAAGAGAAGTGGGGAGGAAGCTCACAGTATAAATGAAAAAAATTAGAGACCAGCTTTTTCCAAATTTTATACCAAGCTTTTTATTCTTGCCATCTTCCTACTTAACTTTTGTCAAAATAACCAGATGCTAGCATCAGGGAAACTAAATGATAGTTTAGTCTCCAAAAGAGTAGGAGAAAAAAAAAATACTGAAATGTGTTTCTACAGTAGACTTTATACATCCATTCAGTGTGATCTAATGTAAGTCAGGCTTTAACAAATATTTTTGCTCAACTTGGTTCCAGGATAAAATTGTAGAAGTTACTGAAAGGTGAAAAAAACCCTCAATCTATTCAACTTAAAAAAAAAAAAAAAAGACATTTAAGGGGGGTCTAACAGAAGTATACAAAAATCTTAGCTGAATGGATAATATCAATGCATGTTACTACTTTTGATACAGCACAGATGACAGGATCGGGGGCATAAATGGAAGTTCAAAAAACAAATTCAGAGGAGACATAAGGAAGTGCTTTGTCACTCAAAGAATAATAAATGTTTGGAATGGCCTACTGGGCAAGGTTGTTGAGGCAAAGACAGTGGGCTCGTTCAAGAAGCAATTAGATGCTATCCTGGGGGAAACGCTGTATTACAAGAGACAAGCATCAATGTGTTGAATGGCCTTTTCTCATTCCTAACATTTTCTATGTTCTTTTCTCCAGCTTGTACTCTTAAGGGTCTGCAGCCTCGGTGTATGATATCAAAACTGAAATCAGGCCCAGCAGTGTTCTCCACTAAACTGGGCCAAGAAGCATAATAAAGATTTGGCCTTGCTATAAAAATGTGCCGTGCTGTACTGTTACCCTGCTTATTCCATGCTGGCTTCTGGGCTTCTAATAAAGGAACAGGAGTTGGGCAAAGCACCCAGGGTTCAAAGATTTGTTTCACACCTTGTGTCGAGTCCAGAGCGCACTTTTAAGAAACTGGGGCACCCTGCCCTTCAGGTGGGAGCACTTCAGAGGTGGGCCAGGACAATTCCAGTGCATGCAGGGCTCTTTGGATCCATCACAACCTAAACTCAGTATTCAAATGTGCCTTTATTAGTAGTTATTAATACTTTTTTGGAGAACTTCTCTGTCTCTTTCAGCTTACCCATGCCTTCTAATGTTGTTTCTTCTCCCTCCAGGCACAGCACTAATACTTTCCCCCCTCTTACCCCTTTGCAAACATCAAAAGGGAATAAAAGTTTGTCCTTGTTCATTGGTGCACACAGGGGCACCCACAGGATGGTGAGTCTTTAGAAGGTTAAGTAACATACCTGTATAGTGCCAAAATAGGTGCACAACCCCGAGCCTTTGGCTGAAATGGGGTAATTGCACCCCACTAACTCCCAGGAAAATCCCAGCCCCTTCCAAGCTCAGGTGACTGCATGCCCCCATGCTCCTGGGGCAGCACAGAGGGACCCACAGAGGCTCCAACCAGGGGTGCCCCTTTAGGGGAGGTGCAGGTTTAGCTGATGATGGTCACAGAGCTCCTGGCACCCAGCTGAGTGGGCTGAACTTCAGTGAGAAGAGAGGGCTGATTCAAGAGACATCTTGCATTAACAGTTTATTATATTGATCTGAATGAACCCGAAGAGGGGCAACGGAGCTGGTGAAGAATATGGAGCACAAGCCTGAGGAGGAGAGTCTGAGGGAACTGGGGGTGTTTAGCCTAGAGAAAAGCTGGCTCAGGGATGACCTTTTCACTCCCTACAGCCACTTGCAAAGAGGTTGTGTTGAGGTGGGGTCAGTCTCTTCTCCCATGTAACAAGTGACAGGATGAGAGGAAATGGCCTCAAGCTACACCAGAGGAGATTTAGATTTGATATTAGGAGAAATTTCCTTGTTACAATGGTTGCCAATCTGTGGAATAGGCTGCCAAGAGAGGTGGTGGGGTCACCATCCCTGGAGATATTTAAAAGATCTGCAGACGTGGCACTTGGGGACATGATTTAGTGGTGGATGTGGCAGTGCTGGGTTAACAATTGGACTTGATGATCTTAGAGATATTTTTCAACCTAAATTAATCTATGATTCTATGGTTTATTGGGTGATGGAGGAAGCTTCAAGGGCTTTCTGTAGCAGGCTGCATTGAGACACTGCAGGAAAGGTGGTCCCTCCTCCCTCTATACTTACACTTGTGTATCCTACAGGAGGTTATCAGCAGTCCTTGAGGACATGAATTTCACTAAACACACAGGACTGTGTAGCTCTCACCAAGTATTTCATCAGCAATTCAGCAAAGAGGCATTTTAGGGAAATATTTAAAGAATGCTGTGTTTGCAGCTGTGCTTTTTTTGTATGGGAAACCTTCACCACATATAACACACTGCACAAGAAAAAGTATTAGACTACTTCAGGGGTTGTGGAGGGAGAAAAATGCATGTCTGTGCAAGAAATGCTCAGCTAAGAAAGCAGCTGAACAACGGGAGGAGAGGGATGGCAATCCTTCCCTCTGCAACCAGGGTGAAGAAAGAAAAAAGAAGCTTGACCCACCACCTCCACCCAGGCACTAAGGCAATGTCTCATTCAGGGCCATGCAAATAAAAATAAAATTGATATCAATTGTTGAAAGGCTCACAGTCTATCATTTCTTTCCCTAAATCTTCTGCAAGTTGTTTGGTTTGGGGTTTTTTATATTATTATATTTTACTGGTGGAGGATTCTTATGTTTCTAACCTTCATTAGGGCGGCTTTGTGCCCCAGCACTCTTGGGAAAATGCATATTCAAAATAGCTTTGCAAGTGCTGCCGAAGCCATTTGATGTCTGCACCACTAGCTAAGTTATTTGCTAACAAACGTTGAGACTTTTTGGCCTTCCAAAAGAACTATTTCACATGTGGTTTTTGGCTTCCTCTGCAGTGGCTCAGCAATATTACTTTATCCCAGCAAAGAGCACATTATTGTTTAATATCACTGCTATATTCCAATGTGTTCCCAAGATGATAAATGTTGGCACAGAAAAGAGGCAACTTTTTCAAACAATAAGTAATAAATTGTGGAAGGCTGAGGTAAATATTTTTCCATGTCCCCGAACAACTCTTGAGTACATTCCTGAGGAGTGTATTGACAGTAAAATGTTTGAGAACAAGAAAATTTGTTGGATCAGGTTGTGGTTGTTGTCCAACACATAAAATGTCATGAAAATTCCTAGCTCTTTCTCCCATCTGTTCCAGCGTATACTTCTGGGTACAGCATTAACTAAAGCATTCAAAATGTCTATTATGAAAATATGAATATAAATGAATTAGTATGAGAAGACAAACTGCATTGTTCCAAGGCTTTAGGAAAAAACAACCCGAAACACTAAGTTTGTCAGCTAGGCCCAGATGTCTTGGCAATGAATTACTGAAACACCTGGATTCACTGTGCCAGTGAGATCTGGAGTGCAATGGGTGACCCACCCAAGTAAGGACAAGAGATATCACATGTGGCTTGCTGGGCACTGATCATGTGCAGTGAGTGGTTTGTGATCAAATCACAGGTAACAAAAGTCAGAAACTAATGACTAAAAATGTCACCTCAATATCCTGTTTGAAAACTATCCCTGCTAATGGGCAAGCCACGAAGAGAAGAAGATTACCAAAATCAGAATATTGTTATCTAGTGTAAGGTTTACCTGTGGGTAATGCCACTGAGGCCATCTCTGTGTGCATCACCTCCAACACCACCATGTGTCTGTCCAGCCTTGTACATCCTTTTGAACCCCGTCCCTACAGCTTCTGCCCTCAGGCTGGCACACTCACCCAGGAGGAGCCCTTAACCTACCAGGAGCCAGAGGGAAAAGCACTGGTGACTGGGAGCAGAGCTGCAGGTGCTGACCCCAACCGCATGAAAATTAACAGCTCAGTATGTACAGAAAAGGCTACTTCATTATAATTTCTTTGCACTGATTTAAAAGGAATTTTGCAATTTTAAAATATTGAATATGGACATGTTCAACATCCTTCTAGGCCAATATCTGCCTGTTTAAATGGAAACTACTAATCCCCTAACACTATAAGGGGAAGACATATTCAGTATTCTCTGTACTTGAGACATAAATAATAAATGCAATTTAAACTGAAATTTGAGCAGACTTTCCATTAGGTAACAGATCACTGTTGGATGGGCATGGTTTTTTATATCTGGCAGAGGGCTGTATCTCAGATATGTAGACATCATGTAGAGATGGGATATTTTGTACGAACATTAATAATGATGTTCCTACATCGCTCATGCTGTGGAAATGCTTCCTATTCATCTCATTATCTTCTGGTCCCACAATGGCAGCATGATGAGTGCAGAGAAATGAGTGAGAAGCCTTCTATGTCTTTGTGTGGTGGGCATAAAATGGTTGCAAACTAGATGAATGCTTAAATACATTATCTCTGACATTTCACACTACCCTTCTGGAAAGACCCCATATATTTAATATCAAAAGGGCAGAGACCACTTACCATGGGAGAAAAAGAGAATGACTGCTTTGTCCTGCTATCTGTATCCCAGGGAGCAGATCACAGAGGACCGAGATGGTTTCCCTCACACCTTGAAAGGGGCTGATGAGAACCCAGGAGCACCTAGATAGAAGTCAGATCCGCTCACTCATATCAGTCCCACAGATCTGCTCTAAATCTCTCTTCCCAGTCACCTCCTCCAGGGTTAAAAAGATGGCACAGCAGAGTGTGCCAGAGAGGTTGTTCTGAGTTATTGTTGTGTATGTTTTAGTGGTCATTGCTGTCTTCATAACCCTCATTTCAATATAAATCACTTCTGTTTTCACATTTTCTCCCAGACTAGTTCCACATCCTAAGGACCATTCCCATGAGTACCAGTTGAATTCCCCCCCCCCTCCCCCCCCCAAGCTCTTCTTTAATGACCTTTCACAACATTGCTAAAGGCTTCAGCACTCACTGAAAGCATCAAAGGACCTATTCTCATCTTTCATGGAATCTAATAAGAATGGTGGGGCTATATATTCACAGAGCTGGCACTGCTTCTCTGCATGTCCTTTAAAAGCTGCAGGAGTCTCCATGTGGGAGAATGGGAATAACAGCACTGGCCTGCCAGCCATGGAGGCTAAAACACAAATCCCCTTTAAGAGAATTGTTGAAGTCCAAAACAGTTGATGCAGGAAAAAAAAAAAAAACCACAACACTTTGCAGGAAAAAAGGAGGTGCACACATTCCTGGGGAGGAGAGCAATGTGCCTGCAGGTAGCTCAGCTGCCCCCCAACCTGAAGCCTTGAAATACAAATGATGACAGGACTGCAAACATGAATATCCCAAGCTTCACTGATCTAATTTACATCAGTAGGCAACTTCTTCTGTGAATCTCTGGAACAGGCCTCCTTTCCTCATTCTATTAACAGAACTATAAATATTTAATTTGAAATAGAAGATACTAATAAGCATCTTCAATAAAAGAAGATTGTAATAGATTGGCAGACTGCCACGTTCATCTCCACTCCATACAGTGTCTCCTTCTTGTCTTGAACTGCTAGATGACATCCTTCTTGGAATTAATTGGCCTCTTTCTTGCCCCACACTATTTCTGGTTTAATTACCTTGCAGTTTGGCCCATGGATGATGTTATTCCTGCTGCTGCTCTTTTGCTCTCAGTGCTACCAGTTAGTGCAGCGGGTTGTCTGAGTTCAGTTCCATTTTCCTCTTACAAGTCCCTGACCAATATTTCCTGACATTTTCTGCAGAAAGAGCAATTTGGATTCCAATGCAAAGCAAGCTGTGATCAAAATCCATTGGCTTCAACAGCTGATAGATCAGCTTTTCACACCTGCCACGTGCCTCAAGCAGTCATAAGACAGAGATGTGCATTGGAAAATGAAGTTGCACATGTGAGGAAGAAGAGATGACAAGACTGATTGGAAGAAAAGAAACCGAGTTTCTGTTTTCTCAGGAAATTACAGCTTGACCTGAGGTTACTGAGGTATTTCCATTGGCTTTTCCTCTGCAGATATATCAGATATGAGATCTATCCAGTGGAGTACATTCCCTTGTAATTACCAAACTACCAAAGTGCAAAAAGTTACAAAGGAGATGAAACGTATTTTAGAATTAGACAATGGGTTTCAGTTACTTTTTAGATTTCTTCATTTCCTGATTGACTTTTTATTTGGGTATTTTAAATTATTAAGAATAAAATTAAAAATTAAGAAGGAGGAACATTTCTGGATAGAAAAGAGTAAGATAAAGAAATTCCAACTTACAAGTAAGCACTCTTCCCTGGTTAACAAAATGGGTAAAAGGGTGATGCCTTGAAAAAATATGGAAGTCATTCCTGAGAAATTTCTTAGGTGAGGAAGAGCATAATGTCAGACTAAAACCAATCCGAACTAGTCCCAAAACCTGAATTTCCGTAATTTTCTGTTTCTGGGAAGCTTTCATATTCGCTCTTTGTCACAGCTGATACCAAATTTTTCCCATGCTGTGCCATATTACCTGGTCTATGTGCCCAGCAGTGCTTTCTATACGGCCTGTCTGAGCTGGCTTAGTCTGTTTCTGGGAGCCAAGTATTAGCAAGGCGAGGGAACATGCTCCTGGAGGAAGAGAGATTCCTGTGCCACAAGCCAGGCACCACAGCTACACTTGAGACCAGCCACAGACACCCCCTGCACTTGGCAGTGGTATTTGTAGGATTGTTAACTGCCAAAGAGATGTGAGGCTCACGCCTCTAACAGTATTTCCTTTGCCTTCAAAAAGCACTTCTCTGAAGTGCCCATAGGCATCCTGTCTTAGGGGTTATATCCAGTTAAGATAAACCAAGGGAAAATGTGAGGCTGCTGTCAAAAGAAGAATAATGCTAGTGCTCACAAAAGCTCCCCTTCACGTAGGAACACCGCACGGCTATGCATAACCTCTGTGTTTGATTTCTCTGTCATATTTTCTCACACTGGAGATGGTCCCAGAGCAAACCTCTGAATGCAAGCACGGAACATGATTGAGAATCAAAGCCTAGAACGCCAGAACATATGTTTGGCTTCTCGCTTGTATCTTTATAGAGGTCCAGCCAAAAGCCTCAGTACAAACACTCTTGAATATTTGTATGTTCTGCACAATAGGCCAAAATATTCATGGTTACTACTATTAACCTTTTGCTGACTAAAACTTTGATGCAAATCTACTAATTGCCATGGATTCTGCAGGGGAGAGAAGCCCTGTTTGACCTAAAAGCACTCTAGCTGAGCCTTGTTTGTCTCAGCAGTCAGATATTCTGACTGCTTCTTCAAGTCAGAAGAATATTACTGCACACAATCAAATCATTCAGGTAGGTTCCTGTAATGTTCAGGCTCCTAGACAAAACTCTGGGAAGTGCAGTACTTCATGATATGGACACACCATGCTTATTTCAAGAGGAGCAGAAACTCTGGTTTCCATTGGAAACCCTTGGTCTCTGGTTAAGACAAAAGTAAATGAAAATTTCTCATCTTAAACTGGTTTATTCATCGGATGTCATGTAAGATAATCACATTAGCAAAAAGACCTTCAGTAAGACCAAAGACTCTCTCATGAATCTCTCAAACCTAGAATGAGAGAAAAGTCAATCTTACCTGAAAATTCCACAGCTGGAACTGTGACATAATTGGGTACCTCCGACAACCCGGACTTTGCCTCTGTCTGTCTTATATGTGTGACTCTTCAGATTCCACTGAAGGTTTCTGCTCTGCCAGTCCTGCAGCCTTCCAAGACATATCTCAGCAGCCTGTTGACCTCCCACACAGGTCAAGACAAAGTGTCAAAAAAGTGCTTTTTGACATAAGTCAAGCTTCTCATGCTCATTCTTCTCTTGAATTAATGAATATCACGCTTCTAGAGCTCTTTTTTTCACCAGCCAGGGCACTGCAATGTAAGAAGGATATAAAGCTATTAGAAAACATCCAAAGAAGGGCTATGATGTTGAAGGGACTGGAGGGAAAGATGTAGCAGGTGTGGCTGAGGGCTCTTGGTCTCTTCAGCAGGAGAACTGAAGTGAACCTCACGGGATTCTTCAAATTCTTTGTGAGGGGGAGAGGAGGGGCAGGTACCAATCTCTTCTGTGTGATGACTGGAGACAGGACCCAGAGGAAAGGCCTGAAGCTGTGTCAGTAGTGGCTTAGGGTGGATATTGGCAAAAGGTTCTTCACCCAGACGGTGGTTGGGCACTGGAACAGGCTCCCCAGGGCAGTGGGCACAGCATCAGTCCTCACAGAGTTCGAGAAGTGCTGGGCAATGCTCTCAGGCATGTGGTCTGAACCTTTGGTTCTGGGAGATGAACTTTGATGAACCTTGTGGGTCCCTTCCAGCTCAGCATACTGTACGATACCATGTAAGACTAGAAACTACCCAAACTGCTGCAAATGATCTGAAATCCACTCTGGATGCCACGCATACATGATAAAGGGCATAATTTAGCATATTTTCCTCAATCCCTATGAAAATAAAATTATTTAAGACAGAAAATATGAAACAAAAAATTCACATAAAGGTTAATCCAGAAAATTTCAGCGTGGAACATCTTAATCGTGCTCATTAATCAAACTCCCAAAAAATCAGCTGTCTTCTAAAGTGAGAACAGAAAAAATTAGGACAACATATGTCTGAAAAAAAGTTAGACTTTTTTTATTCCAGGAGAACTCAGCTAAAAGCTCCCTCCATTCTGGCACCTGGGTTTCGTTTCATAATAGCTTCGGTCCATTGTTCCTTATTATCAGAGCTGACTATGTTCAAGCTAAGGCAGATCTTGTTCCTAAATTTATGTCTCTGTGTGTGACCACTACAATATGTGTTTTGTATGCCTTTTCCTGAAAGCCTAATATAGTGATACCTGTGACACGGCTTGGACTCCCCCTTTCATGTATATTACCAACTCGAACTGCAACCTGCTGGTAGATTTTTCTTAAACTCTAAAATGAGGGTCTAACCTTCTCTTCTTTTTCTTTTTCTTCTCTGTTACCTATAATCTTGATTTGACTCACACAAAAGTGACACAGTGGGAAATCCACTCAAGAAGACTTTGACAACTAACAATGGAAACCTACCTACACGAAAGTTGACTGGTGGCGTTTATAGTGAAAAAATGTATTCAGGTTTAAAGATGTCATCTGTGTTAACTGATCCGTGTTGGTTTTGTGTGTTTTTGTCAAAAGAAATGTGCCGCGGAGTCACCTCTGTTAGGGTAAAGAAAACTAGCCAGAACAACATCACCACTAAAAATAGGCAGGTATAGTCAGGAAAAAAAGTCTCCCCAAAATATTTAAGATTGGGTAAATATGAGTTTCAGGTTGAACCAAATCCAAAGGGCTTCTATAAAGTAGTGAAACTTTCAATATTTAAATACAACAAACACATAGAACAATTTATACTTCTCTTTCTTTTGTCTTTTCTAACACACACAAAAAATTGTTATTTTATGCAGTACCAAAATTGTTTTAAATGTGCCTCATGGATTAATTTAAAATAAGATTACTGTGCATTTTTCAACAGTAGCTACCAATTGTTTTGGCTTTGGTTTTAGAGTTGAAATTGAGGCATTTTACACAGATTCCTGTCCACCTGGAATGAATTCTTGCTGTGAAACAGCTTCCCTCATCAAATGGGACACCTAAGGTCATAAGGTGTCATTAGAAATCATGCACATTTAATCCCAGAAAAAAAGAGGTGTAAGTTAGTTCAAAGTTCAAAGATGTCACAGCCCAAGTAAAAGGGACTGAATCTATGAGGGTATTAAAGAAATTGGTATTGTACAACCAGTCCTTGTGTCTTCCACATTACTGGGTCTGCTCTACTAGACCAGACCTTGTTGCTGGACAGAGCTGCCTTGAAGCAGTTGCTCTTGGTGTTATATTCACTGCTAACAGACCTTTTTAAAGAAAACCATATCAAATATTCCACATCTGTGAAACTCAACCCAAAAATGGTCTTTTGGGTCAGGTTACAAACATGTGAAGTGGAGATGATGCTACTAAACCACCCCCATGAAATACAGGACAATGGAAAAACTTGGAAGAGGTTCTTGGAGGAAACCTGAGGTGACAAACACTGTGCAAAATGTGAATGGAACAGAAAGGATCTGAAGGCAGAAGGAGGCAGAGAGTCAGCTGCATCACTCAGTTCATTTACCCAGGTCACAGTAGCTTGAAGAAAGGACAAAGTTCAGAGGGGTCTGTACTGTTGTTGTCTATGCTGCAGGAGTTCTCTAGCTAAACTGAAGGCTTTAACAAGTGACCGGATTTGTGGATGGCAAATCTTTCCAACATGTGTATTGCCTATACCTGAAAGATGCCTATTAATTTAAATTCACTTAAAAATTGAAAGAGGGTGAGAAGAAGAAAAATATAATATCTTAAAATTAAATCATTTGAGATTAAACCACTTTGTTCAGTTTTGTTGTTTTGTTTTTGTTTTAGTTTGGTTTTTTTCTCTAGAACAAGTTCTTTGTCATCCCTTATCACACAGAGGAGAAAAAGTTGATAAAAGCAAGACACGACTGCTTAAGCAAAATACATACAGTTAACAGGGAACTAAACTACATTGCTGGTTCAACAAACAGTACCCCAGAAAATCCAGTGAGAAACATGTGTTTTGGGATGACTGCCTGGAGAAGGAATTTCATCTCCTGCCATTGTGGCAACACTGACTCTGCTGTGGAGGTTCTGGACATGCTTTTTGCAGATACTATGAGCTGTGCCAGTGTGTCTCGTGACTGCACATTATTTTACCATTTTAGAAGCTTTTAGGTAAACTGAGGGACTCAGTTAATACATACCCCAGACTGCTAGGTGTGCAATCTGTGAATCTTGTTTCACTTCAGACATTAACAGGCGTTTTCTGGTTTGCTCCCTCATACACAGTACACCTTCCCCACACAGACCCTTTACCTCAGCCAGAAAAGGGCTACTGCAGGACCACACCTCTCGTCACCCACCTGATTTCTCCTACAGCTTCACTGCCAGGCAAGTCTCAGTATCAAAGATGAAAGCTGGCAAAAATCTCAAAGAAAAAAAGCCCCCAAAAGTTGGGCGAATAAACAAAACAACCAAAACCCCCTCAAATGTTACTTTAGAGAGGATATGTTCAAGTTCAAATGGGGGTTATTGTGTCTCAGTTTGCCATTGGGCAGTCAGGGTAATTGACCCAGCTATACCTGCCAAGAGGAAGAGACAATGTTTGAAATTCCAGTTAGAAGCAATTATCTATTTGTCTTTTAAGTATGGGTCTTTCTGCTTTCATTTTTTTAGGAGGGCATTAAAAAAAAAAAAAAAAAAAACAAAACGGAAAGGTTCCAAACTCTTTGAAGGTCCTCTTTGTGCTGAAACAGACACTGTGAATTGGTAATTGGCCTCACAGAGCCCAGGGGAAGCGAGGCTGAGGCAGCTTGGCAAGCGACACCGCTGCCACGCTCAGCACTTCTGCAGCCACCCACTGCCCCTGCCCCGTCCTGGCTGTGGGGTCTTTGCTGCAGCAGGACATGCTGCCGTCCCCATCCCACAGCCTGAGCTCAGCACCCTCCTTGCTCAGTCTCTCCCACCTCTACCCACCCTTCCCACCCCTTTCTCCTCGGCACGAGGCTGGACAAGGGTTCCCAGGGAGATGTGGCTGCCGCAGGGCTGTGGCTGTGCAGAGCACACAGGTCCCCGTGGTGCTGGAGACCACAGGCCCCCCTCACAAGGGAAAAGCAGGCAGGAGCCTAACCCTGGACAGCTGGAAACAGAAGCCAAACAGCAAAGCCAGGAGCACATAACTGCTCTGTTCTTCAGCATTTCTTGCTGTTGCCTGTTAAACTGCTGCCTTTCACCCAGGGCTGGGCTGGCTCTCCTGCAGGTGAGGAGAGGGAAAGGTGCCCTGTTGGCAACACAGGGATGCCTGAAGCTGCTGGCTGAGGAATTACAGAATCACAGAACACGTTGAGTTGGAAGGGACCCACAGGGATCATCGAGTCCAACTCCTGACCCTCATAAACACATGGATGAGAACCAAAGAACGATCTTTAGCAAGACCTTGAGCGTTTTGTGGGCAGCCACGTTGTGTCCCTGCTTGGTCAGGAGAGAGGACACTGGCTGGTCCCAGCAATGTCCCCGTGGCATCTCTGGGAGGGAAGGCTCCTTGTGAGCCTGGAAATGCTGCACAGAATCATCCTGTTGGAATCCTGCTCCTGCTTCCCCCCTGGGGTCATGGGTGAAGCCAAGCCCACTGCGTGAATGCACACACAGGGGAGCTGGACAGCACTTGTGGCCATGCACAGAATGGGCAATTTCAACTCTGCTGCTCCCAGGGAATTCAAACCGTTAGAAAAATGAATTAAGCCTTGCCAATATCTTTGCTTTAAAAATCAAAACAACAATAACAAAAAGACCAGTCAGGTTAATTACACTAGAGCAGGGAGGAATCTGTGAGATGTAAATACATTTCCATGAACATTAAAAGCAAACCCCTCTCTAAAGTGTTTTTCTTTCACAAGCAAGCAAGAAAACGCATTGGATAAAACAAACTTTGCTTATTTTAGTTTCGACTCAATTACCTGTTAATGGAAAAAATCTGGCACCACCAATAATAAGGCAGGAATGAGATCACTGTTCTGGAGGCCTGGCTTGTCAGGGAAGCTTGCAACAAGAAGTGCATTTATCTGCCTTTCTATAACCCTTTTCAAGCACTCTGTCAGGGAGCCCAAACTGAACAGCCAGTTTAGGAGGAACTTGGAACCCGCTCCAGGCCCCCTTGGCCCTCTGGGAAAAGGAAAATTATTGTTGGCAAGTCTGCCTGGCTCCAGAAGTTGATCCAGTGCCCCCCACTTGCCCATGCAGCAGCAGACAGAGCTAAGAATTTTGTTATAATTAAATAACAGTGTGCTGATTGGTTGCTGGAGGTGGTCTTGAAACTGGTGTTTAAGGCAGTGGAGAACAACGGTTACTATTCATAGAAAAAGCAGAGTCTTAAAATCCATCTGTTTCGTTCCAAATTTAGGCCAAAAAAGTGCTCACTCACTGTCTTTAAAAATACCACCTGCTTAGCTATTTTGTATAATGTGCCATTATATAAGTTTGAAGAAGGAGCAGGCAGGGAGGCAGCGGGGGCTGAGGAGGGGTGGGTGGAACAGATTAAAAAGATATAGTTAGATCCAAAAATACTCCAGCAGCATATTTAAAAGGGAACACAAAATAAGGGAGCAAAGGAGACAGTTTCTGATGGAGATTAAAACCAGGGTGTTTGCCAGTGCCTGGGAACCAGCTACTACAAATGGGCTTGTTTGCAAATAAAATAAGAATCCTTTTTCTCTCTTTCTTGAAAAGAAACCCCACCCTTCTTGCTTTACACACCCAGCTCCATTCGTCCCCATGCTACAAAACTGTAGAAACACACTGAGACTTTCCCACCCTCCAGACTCTTCTGGTGGTGCCCAGCCCAGGGCATCACAAGCCCCTGCCAGCAGGTACCTCCTAAATGGGGCTGTGCTTCTCATCCGTGAGCTGGTGCCAGCTGCCAAGTCAAAGGAATGAGACAAGGAACTGGTCACCTCACAGCATTGACTTTTCCAGAGCAGCTCTGCTCTGTGAGCAAGAGCATTAGCAGGGTCTGCTGTCCTGCAGATGTGTCTCCTATCTCCCCATGGTCCTTTCCCTCCCCTTGCTTCCCCACTGCAATCTTACATAATATTACATATTGCAGCTGCAGTATTTCCACTTTTCCCTGTACCCTTAAATCGTTCCCTTGTTCCCTCCAACATCCCAATGCTGTCCATGTCTCCTACCTAATCTTCTCAGCCTGCCAGCTGGGCAGGGGAGCACAGATGCTGCTCCAGAAGTAGACGTGTGATAATTGGCCATCTGGATGCTGCCAGAGAGAATGGATAACAGCTGAGCTCTCCCTGCCTTTTCTTCAGCAGTGGATCTGGAAAAGCTCTCTTCTCAGTGCCGGCAGAGATTTCCCTGGAACTCAGAGGGACTTTATTATCTCGGAGAGTTTGATTGCTGCTGTCAAATCTGGTTCAAAACACCGGAGTATTCAAGAATCATCTGGAGAGGGTCAAGCCGATGGACAGAGAGCATGACTTTATGCTCTCCACTGCCTTAGAGGTCACGATTAATATACCCCCACCCCAAATTTTAAAGCATTAGCAACCTCAGAAAAAGAGCAACTCCTAGTACGTGGATGAAAGTCACAAGTTAATATTTTTGATTGATCCCAGAAGAAAATCAGTCCAGGGGTTGGAAAACTACAGTCCTCAAAGATTCCTTAGATGGGTTGGTGACATTATTGACAATGATGGGTGCTTGGAATGAAATCACTTGTAGCTGATCTGCCTCAAAAGTCCCATGATGTTTTCTGGGGACATCTTAAAATGAATGCCAAAGTAACTGTCTACCCTATTTTTTATAACACAGCAATTGCTACAATTTCTGAGCAAATTTGAATATTCATAGTTTTAAGGCTCCAAAAGCTTTAGACATCCTGACAACAAAGATCACTTGAGATCAATCTTGGTCTTATACTGAATTTAGTTTTCAGCTGGAGCACCTCTCCCAAAACAGCATCCAAAACCTTCATCCAGTCTTTGGTGGTAAAGTGCTCCTATGTGGATACCAGATATGCCTACGAAGAAGTGTCACACATGTTGTTGTCCATTATTATTATTATTATTGTAAATAGTAATAATAACAATATTATTAACATTAACATTAATATTAATATTAACGTTCATTTTTGTTGCAATGGCCTATGCAACCATTTTATTCTAAATTCTTTTCATCTTTTCCAGTCTAGTGAAATGAACAAGACTCTAAAGATTGCTCCTTTTTTCCTGCCTGTCCATTTTATTCTTTTAAGCAAAGCATAAAACCATGTGGCACTGCTTTGAGTCAGCAATTGCTTAAACTTTTTTAAATTCCATACACTAAGTGAAAAATGAGATTTACAAAACTAATGGAAAATAAATGTCTCCCGAACATGCAATACATGGATTTGCTTTCTTGCCTTAGTCCATAAAAACAGAGGGAAGCAACAGCTACAGTGAATTACCTACTGTATGTAGGGCCCCGTGCTGTCCCATGGCAGCCCTGTACCAGAACAGACCGTACCACTTTGTCACCACCCCACTCTAGTGGCTGCCCTCTCTGGTGTGGATTTGGGGGTGCTCAGCCTGTTTCTCACCCTATTTTACACCTACAGTGCACAGAAAGGGCAGACTTTCCACCACATTTCCACTGCCCCTGGACTCCTGGACACAAAGGGAATACATGTAAGTAATGGTAATTTTCTCCCAGGAGCCTTAACTCAGCTCAATTCCTCTAAGCAAGGGAAATTTGGAGGCAAATCTGAAAGCATAATCCCTCAAAGGGATGCAGCCAAGGCACAACCTGCAGGAAACACAAACAGTTGCTTTCCCAGGGATATACAATTGTTTTCCACAGCAAACAATTCCCAGCACGAGTTATCCACCACTCACAAGCCCTGCTCAATGTTCCCTTGGAACACATGCCTCTCACCACACTCACAGAAGGAAAACTACTTTGCACGGGAACAGTGTTTGAAGGACTCTGCTTTCTGCAGTTTGCCTTATAAAGCAGAGAGCAAAGAACACAGGATCTTCCTGAACATATGAATCATAGCTTGATTTGAAGGTGTCTACTTTGAATCATGGCATTCAGAGATCTCCCTGGAGCACTATTCCTTACTTTAGAAGAGAGCAGCTATCCCCAGCAGAGATGCAGCACATGTGTCGGGCTGATGGATGGCCATGCTCTAGCAAGAGTCAAAACACTTAAGAAAAAGAAGTTAAAAATTCCCTAGAAACCTTAACTAGCCGGAGAGTAATTTGAGCATTGCATTCAATTTACTGTCTACCAACAACAGCAAAATTTGGCACCTTCCACAAAGGCTTTGCAGCAAAGTCCTTTTCCCCACTGCAGAGCCCTCTCCCACCTATGCTGCCCACGTGCCTGTCGTGGCTGATGGAGGAACATGTTCCACTGAGGTCATGGGCAGCATCGTGTCTGATCACAAGAAAAACACCAACAGGCCTTGGATCAAGAGAGATAAATGGAACTTGGTAAAAAATTCACCATGACTTTATCCTTCTTATAGGACATAAGAAACAATACTCATGTATATGGCCCTTTAGTAACATATTTGAAAAACAGAAAAAAAAAAGGCTCCTCTTGTAAACTAGTAATTAAATATTAGTAATTTGAATTACTGTATTTCACAATTGCTTACACATTATTTAGTACTTCACTCAGTGCCTCCCAGGCTCTCACAAAGGAAATTCCTTCTGCAGTCAATGAACACTTCTGCAGGTTTTATTGGACCCCACAGGAAGGGACAGCACCATTCCAGTGCTGGGCTTACCCAAACAGCCTGAGAACACTCACTCTCCCTGCAGAGCCTGCCAAGACCAACCAAAGAGAAGTGCAATACCTGAGCAATGCACCTACACAACCTGCTTCTACACCTTTACACTCCATCCTGCTCAAGTGCCACTGCAGGAATTACTATGACTGATATTTTCCAAAATGACTGGCCCTACTGTGATATCCACTTGTCACAGTATCCTGGAAATTATGAAGTTTAACCCTCCACTTATTTGTAAAGAAACAAACAAATCTACAACATAATAAGAATCCTTGCATATAAATTCACTCCCATTCTGCAGCATCTGCAGGCATTGCTGTCAGGTGGATGTTGGATTCTCAGAACCAAGAGCAGGCTGTGCTGCAAGGGCCCATTGCATTAAAAAAAAACCCTCAAATATATGCAAAACTGGACTCAGGAGATCTATATGTCCAGGAGATAAAGCCTAAGGCCAGAAGTAGTTCTTTATTAATTAGGGCTACCTGGGCTCTTCTGTGTGACCTTTACAGTGCACCAGCTCTATGTTGTGAGACCACCAGGTTAAACAGAAATACATTAAAATTAAAGGTATCACCCAGCCCTGGTCTTCCATCCACCAATCAGGAGCACTTCACACGGAAGGACATTCCCTTAGTTCTCATTTATCTTCTGCCAAATCACGTGCCATTTGCTTTAAATTAAAAGGATTTTTAACCACTGCTAGTCATGCAGAAGTGTGCAGAGTAGGGAGAGGGCCAGAGCAAATGCATTCCATGGGAACCCAAAGGCAATGGGATTTCTCACAACTAGAGCTGGCTGCAATTTGCCACAATTTTCACACTTCTTTTTTTGAGGAAGTTTTCCAGTCGGCCTGCAAATCTTTCCAGCCAGATAAAATGCAGCCAACGCATAAATGAGTTGACAAGTCATTCTCTGCACATACTAAGTTGCTTTTATTAATCCAGAACTGCATGCTACAGATACTGTACAGCATGAACATTTATTCATTACAAAAAATGGCTTCCAAACCATTAAAAATGAAAATCGGAATAAGAGCATAAAACGGAACAGTAACATCACAACTGTTAGGAAACATTCAAAGTATTCACAAAAAATGTTATAGTTAGCATCTTAATAAACCAGAGAAAAATCTGAGACAGTTTTACAATCGCTTCATGTCAACTACAATGGCACTGAATGAACAGATGAACAATTTTTCAGCTTTATACAGCGTTTTTTGCAACATCAACATGCCTAGGTTTTTTTTTTTGTTTTAAGTTTGCTACCTACCTGTATGTAGTAAGTGTACATAAAAGTGGCAGTCTGATTTTCCTTTTATGAATAATCTAATATACAGAATTTGGCCCTTAAGGGTTTATACCTCTTCATTTTAAATGCTTTCCGGACAATCTGCTACCAAACACGTCTGTTATAGGTGACATTAAAACTACATACATATCTACCTATGTAACATCACAGCAAAACATGATGAACAAAAAAATTACAGCATTAAAAAAAAAAAATAATAAAGTTGTTGGGAGAAAGTTAAAAGTCACTGAGAATTTTGGCACATAAAAATTTTGCACACAGCCTACAGTCCTAATGTCGCAGGGGATTCAGCTGCAGTTCTGAACGGGAGACACTTGGACCTTGCTATTTTTCAAACAGCATTGCTAAAAATTCCCTTGCTAAATTTTCAAGTCTTTTCGAGTGTAATGGCTTTTAAAGCAATTTTATTCTTTACACTATTGATCCTTGAAAAAATGCATCTG
>VWZN01010428.1:138543-167367 GCA_013396955.1 Regulus satrapa | reverse complement strand
CCAAAAAACAAAAAACCAAAAAAACAACTAACCAACAAAGAAAAAAAAATAAAAAAAGCAAAACCCTTTCGGAGAGACGATTACTGATGGCAGTGTCCCACTCCCTTGTGTCTTCTAGATCACAACATAGAGCTACAAAGCAACAAGGCAGGAAAAAAAAGGGGAAAGTACCAAATAAACCAGCTGCAAATCAGCCATAGCGAGTCTGGGAAAACTATACACACCTGCAGGGGCCGCACCAGTTATTCTGTTGATCAAGGCCAAAGCGCGCTCGGCATTTCTTAGGAGCGCTCAGGTCTGAATGAGTTCAAGAAAAGCGAGCAGAAAAGGGAGAGAGGAAAAAAAGAAAAGGGGAGAGGGGGGAGTGAGAGAGAGAGAGAGAGAGAGAGAGAGAGAGAGGAAGAGAGAAAAGGGGAGAAAAAAGAGAAAGGTAAAAATAAGGAAAAAATAAAAATAAAAAAGGGAATAAAAATCAATGTCCTCGTTATTAATTGCAAATATTGACTTTTGATTTAAAAGTTAAAAAAAAAGTGATAATTACATTTTTATTCAACTCTTGAGATTAGCTGTTGCAATTAAAGCTGCAGTATCCCTTTATAAAGGACTGTTTCTTTCCCTTTTAAGAGAGCAGGTAGAGGAAAGTCTTTGTGGTTGGTCTAGCAGGGTGTTTCAGGCAAGATTGATTTGGGCTGGGTATTTTTTTTTCTTTTTTTTTAAGAGGGGGGGGAAAAAGGAAGAAAAGAAGCTGAGTATGGAAGTTAGATCCTGAACATGCTTTTTGCTTCAACTCAGATACAAAATAAGAGGAAAAAAAAAAGAAATAAAAAAAAAAAGAAATTATATCTCCTGGGATAATGCAGCTTTTGGAGTAACATTCAATTTACTTGTTTTCATTAATTTGTATTTAAAAGAATGGATAAGAATAAGCAGGTTGCGGAATGAGTATGTTAGTATCAGCCAGAAAATAAAACATAAAGCATGGCAAGGTGCTGAGTTAGTACAGCTAGTGATTTGCAATGAATAGGCTTGAGCAGAAAGGAAAAAAAAAAAAAATCCAAAACTAAAATAATAATAAAAAAATGCGTATGCATGCTAATGTGAGAAGACTTAGTGGGAGCCATGGAAAATGCCATTAGATTAAGGAGGTTCATTACTGACTTGCTTCCATTCTTTATCAGTCTCTTTAAAGAAATACTGCATATTCAATTTGCACAGTTAGTACAACTCTTGCGTTATTTTTACTGTATTACTGTTTTAATAGCAATTGTTACAAAAACAAAAAAAAAAAACTAAATTAAAAAATACTATCAAACATAATAGATATAAAGATATATATAGATAATAAATACTATCAAAACGTGTGGATGGTATTTTTTCTTAATGTCATAAGTGTTTAATGTTAAAATCTATAATGGCAGGAAAAAAAATTAAAAAGCAGTTTATAAACTATTTTAAATGACTCAAAATGACGTTAGCACCTGTAATCGGAGGAAGTGAAAGGCAAGGATTTAGGAAACATTCGCTGTGTTCTGAAAAAAAAGAACAAATTATACAAAGGCTTCAAAAAAACTAAGTTAGGGCTTCTTCAAGATCGACTATGAGATTGCCTATGCAGTATTTCTAATTTCCTACACAGAATGGCAAACCTCCTTAATTTAAGATGGGTGCGATTTACCACTGTAAGGCATGCATCAGGACATCCAGGGACGGCCCAAATTAACAGCACACGCACACGGCCGCGCACGCAGGCGCGCGGAGGAAGCGGACGGCGGGACAAACGATGGCATAGGCATTACAGCTACGGCTCTGCGGCTACAGGCTCAGCAACTACACGGACAAACTCGGCTAACGCCACACCAGGAGGCTCTGACATGCAGTGGCTGGGTTACTAGGTTTTAGAAGGGCGGAAACGCGTGAATAATTGGAGTGCATTGTTTTTAAAAATTAAAAATAATTTAAAAAAAAAAAAAAAAAGCTGTCTAGAATAGGGACTGGCTGCCCCGAGGCCAGGAGACCTGTGCCCACCTCCCCCGTACCTACAAGGGTCACACCAGGACTGCCACACTTCCACTAAGCAAGAGGTTTAGACTTGTCTTTACTCACCATTGGTCTCTCCTGGCTGCTTATCCCTTTTCCTCTTCTTCTTCTTCCCCTGCAGAAAGCATACACAAACGAGAAGGATTAAAATAAAACCCCAAACAAGGGTCCTTGCAAGAGGGCACCGGGCAATGAGGCTGTGGCCAGAGCAGTACACTCCCAAGGGGGGACACTGAAGTGTGACACTGGCTCACACCAGTGCAGGGAAATTTTGGGGGGCCCCAAGGAGTTGTTGCACCCCAGGATTGACTCTGCCTGCCCACCCTGTGACTTTTCAGACAGCTTCACTGCAACCCCCCACCCAGTGCTAACACCCACCAAGGCCATGGACAGTTAGGGCAGGGGCAGAAGGACTTGCAAGATAAGATCATCGTGAAGCCAAAAACACTGGACATGTGTACACTCCTGCATGCAGAAGTTTCAAGAATCATTTGTGGTCATGTATTGGTGGGGTAGGGAGGAGAAGGAGAGGGAGATTAGAGAGGGAAGAGTGAGGTCAGACTGAGCTCTTGGAGTTCCTCAGCACCAAACCCCAAGCATGTAAGCAGACATGGAAGCCCACAGTAATGAGCAAATTTTAACCTGCAGTTTTATAGTTCCACTGAAAGCCTAGAAAGCAATGCCAGGACAAGGAAAAAAAAAAATCCAGACAAAGCCAAGACCCTTCCCACATTTTGTTCTATCACATGAAATAACTAGTAATATTTTGCTAAACTCTATCCCTTTCCCAAAGGCTGTACCACAAGATGATGAAATTCATTATAGTTTTTGACTGGAGGGAGAAAAGTCCATTCTGTTTCCCTCCAACAGTGTGAGAGGACAACTGGGAGCCTAGCTTCTGTGGAAACACAGTAATTTTGCTCTCCAATAGAAAAAGATGAAGTACTAAGCACAGCTCAAAAGAGAAAAGCTATTTTTCCAAGAAAACTACTCTGAGGTACAGGGTTTGCAGACCAGTACAAGACCGATGTAGGCAACAGAGTAATTTCATTTTCACAGCTCCCCAAAAGCTAAAAGCAACAACTTTTGGGCCTGCAATGTCAGTTGTGAACAGCACAAGAATTCCTGGCTTTTGAAGACCTGGCAGCAAGCACAGCTGGGGAGAAGACCTCAGAGCAGCAGTCCCTTGCAGTTAAGAGGCAAGAAACGTATCTTGGAGGAAGGAATTCCACAGAACTTCTGAAGGGTTGGATGTATCTGGGAAAGCCAAGAGGTTCTTCCAGACAGTGGGCATCCTTCTCAGTAGATGGATTCCAGACACATGGCTAAGATCGGTTTCAGCACAGCACATCCACATTTGGGATGATCCCTATGACAGGTTTCCTGGAATGTATTAGTAAAAAATCCCCCCAACACGAATGTAGGACACTGATTCGTCATTCCTGTTTTTCCTGCACAAAGCTGGCCTTGGGGCATGAGTTTTCTACACTCATCCTCCCCTTGCTGGCTTCAGGGTTGTAAACTGCCATCCTACTGTCCAGGCTATTCCAGGCTTATGAAATCCTTCTGGAGATGGAAAAAGCTGTGTGCACTGTCCATCTCAAAAGAACTTTAAACAACCCGCACGTAATCCTCAGCCTGGATGTTGACGACAAATAATCTCTGACACCTCTGAGGTAATTTTTCAGGACATGAAGTTGTCAACTGCTCGAGCAGCCATCAGTCTAACATGACAGGCAGACAAAGCTCCTAAAGCTCCCTGAGAATAGAATAGGGATAACCATGGTCTCTAGAAATCCGCATATCGCATAAAGATGCAACAGACTCAAGACTCTGCTCCATCTATATTGATCTCGATTGACAGTAACTCTGTGAAAATCAGTGAATTTTTTTCTGCTTTCAACAAAGTAACCAAAATGAGACAACTGCCTCAAGATCATAAACCTGACATTTACTTAATCTCAAGGAGGCCACCGGCATAATTAACAGACTGCATCTGTGGCAAATTTACTTAATTTTGGCAGTACATTTGGGAGTTCAAGGGCTATTTCAATTTGAGATAACTTCTTCACTTGAGGGCCAGCCAGAACAAAGGTCAGGAGTCACCTGCCCTTCACAAGCTCTTCAAGCCAGGTATATAGTACTGTAACACCTTTAGGAAACAAAGGTTAACTTCTTTAAACCCTTGTCAAAGGAAACAGGGAGAAGATTAATCTGGTTTGCTTGATCAATTTCTGGGCCACAAGAGGATATGAGACTGTGTAGCTAAATTAATATATGGACTTAAGGAAAGAACAGTGGCAGCAGTTTTTGAAGTGCTCTGCAGAAGACACCTTTTTTTCTTTTCCTAAGATTGAAGCTGCAGTACTTGAACAGGTTCTGTTCTTGAACTTGAACATTTTCTGTTATGATACCACACAAATTTTTATGCTGCAACTAAATATGGATGTAAATACCTGCCAACCTTGGCAGCTCCCTCTCCGGAGCCAAATCAACAGGAGTTTTGATAGGTCTGCAGAGTTCTTTGGTACTAATTTTCTAGGCAAGCAGTAGGCAAGGTGACTGAACCCTTACATACCTTTGAGTCCAGCACTCAGCACTGCTAAATATCTTATATTAGATCTCAGGAAGAGCCAACGTGCCTTGTGACACCAACAAGCCAAGAGGCTGAAAGCTGCATTTCCTGAATGCACTGCTCCTGTCCCTGAAGACTTTGGCTATAGCTGGCCTTATCCTTGAGCCTGATGTGAGGTGCTTAACAATTTAACCACTTCAAGCAGCCCAAAGTCGCTTCCCTGCTAGATGTGTGAAAGGCTCAAGACCCTACAAACGGCTGAGGGAGGAGGGGCACTCAGGAGAGCTGTGAATGGACCAGGAGAGGAGACATAAATAAATCCTGCAGATGATGCAAAAGTACCACGATCTCCTCAGGCAGGAAGGTTCCCCCTGAAGGTCACTTGGGGGTACAGCATCAAGCCGCTGGGAAAGCACCGGCTTTCTCATCCTGTCCTTTTTAGCTTGAGAAGAAAGGGTTTCTCAGTGTTCACACAGTGAGGACAAAAGTAAAAGGTCCTAAACACTGAGGCTTTGTACATGCCCATCTGTCGGTGGCACAGTCACTGCGCAGAATGAGCATTCCCGAAACCTCAGTTGAGCCTGCACTCCCTTTTGAACACCCAAGACGATGATACTGCACAGTGCTGAGGAACTACCTCGAGCTTATGGTCTGACAGCCTCAGGCCAGGCTGCTGAAAAGGGAAGGAAAATGTGCTAAGCAGGAGCTGTGCCTCATCAGGCTTAAAAAAGGTCTCCTCTGAGGAGCACAGAATCAAGAATATTCTGAACTGGAAGGACAATTGAGCATGCACAGGTATACCTGTAATGACCAAGGAGGGAGAGCTGAGCCCAGTGAAAAGATGATCAAGAAAACAGAAGGATTTGAAAAAAATGCCCTTAAGCACATATTGCTAAATAAGTGAGCATGTGTATTCTCCACCACTGAAACGGCAGAAGAGCGTAAAGAGCTGCTGCTGCTTCTCCTGGCTTCACTGCAGACTCTGAACTGGCTTCCTCCCACCCATACATATAAAAATGCAGATTCACAGAGACAAGTATTGCCATTTACAGCAAAATAGAATATTTATGGTAAAACAGGCAGTGATGATGAGAGGGATGGAAAAGACAGACTTCAACAAAACCATAATGTGCAACTCTACACAAAACTGGCATCAATCTTAGAGATGTTGGTCCCTAAACCTGCAGGGAAGTGTGACTAGAAGGCAGAGGACAGAGTTTATTACAGAGTTAGAGACCTTGAAAGTTTTAGGTGATTTTTATTTACCTTATAAAAAAAAAAATCAAGATGCTGCTATAATCCTATTAAAAAGGGTTTAGAGCTCTCACCAATCCACAAATCTGTCAAGAATTTTATGGGCTTAGGCTTGCAAACACTTATTACCATCTGTACTGCTTACCCTTCATAGAAGAAGCTATTTAGTATGAGGAGTTATAAAGCCGCCCCTATACTTTTCAACAGACAAAAAATTCTACCACTTTTAGATCAAAAATATGCTTTCTGAAAAGTACAGGGAGGAGTCAATTTTAAAAACAATCCATGAATTGATCATGAATTCCAACATACATTTTAGAAAATGAGGAGGGTTGGGGAAAAAGAATAAAGGTAATATGGGCATGAGAAAGAAAATATAAACAAAATACACAACTGTAGAGCATGGGATAATTAATTTAACCCCACTTGAGAGTAAGGCTTTCAAAAATATAATGCTTTTGGTTTTGCCAGTACTTCTCTGAAGCTAGGATAAGTCATTCTTCCACTTTCCACTATACTCTCAGACAGATAAGCACAAGATGCTAATTATTTATGATGGTAAAAGTGAAGGGAAGATTATTTTTCACAGAGCTCTGCTGTTATCCTGAAGCTTTAACCCCCCCACTAGTACCAGCCAGGAAGCCTGGAATTATCCCCCAGTAGTTTTGGCATCGCCGAGGGAAGCGCCCGCTGCCGTTACCAGATTGGGGTCCTGAGGCTTTCCACGTAGTGCTTGTGTGCAACGTGTGGTCGTAGTTCAGCAGGTCACACAGACATTTCTACAAGCTCTACTACTAAAAAAGTTTCCACCTACATAGGAACCTACATAGTTATCCCGTGCAGACCAGCCCGGGTACAGCTGCATGTGAAGCTGTCGCTCCTTTCTTGCTAGTTCATAGTATTTCGCTTGCTCTTCTCTGGATAACGCGTGCCACTGGGGTGGAGAAGAGACAAAAAGACAAAATAAAAAGCACTAGTGGTTGGGTTTTTTCTAAGCATGTTAACAGCAAAATGTGTTATTTATACATATAAATACAGTTAGAATTGATTTTCATAAAAGAGAGATAAAACCAGATGATCTGGCATGCTGACATTTGTATTTTATTTACAACTCCAGATTATAACTGCAGTTAAATCAACTGAACCACAACTAATCATTTACATGCACTCAACCCCTTTGTCTCCTATTGAGAGAGGAGAATTAAGGAATCTAAACAAAAACAGACAGCAGGGGAGATGGTCCAGAAGCTGAACCACTTGTCCTGAGCCAGAACTCAGTTACAGCTTTGGAGGTGGTCTCCCCCACTGGCACTCCCTCCCCACTCTTCTAGCTCTCACAGGTGCTGATACCGGTACTGTGCTCAAAGGTTTTTCATCTCCCATTTTCTTTTCTGCCTATCTTAGGCCAAAATAAAAATCTGAGACTTTTTTCATCAACCGGTCATGGAAATGATACAGAAATAACACTGCTTTTAATTAACTCCTCCTCTTCCCCATGAATGACCCCACTGGCAAGAAGTGCCTGTGAAAACTAAAAAACAGATCAAGGTCTTTGGGTTTAGCAATTTACCTATCCATTTTCACAAGAGCAGAAAAACACAGGGAGCTTCAGAAGGTGTGAATCCTACCGAGTTGCAGGCCCTGCCTGTGCTTGTCTCTTGTTACCTACCCTTCGACCGAGGATTTGGTTGATGGCTGCGCTCTCTTTCAATGTGCATTCTGCTACAACTTTTGCTCTCATTTCCTTCATATACAACATAAATGCATTAAGAGGTTTCTTTATGTGTGGCTTCTTTTTCTCTTCTTCTTTTTTGGAGTCCTGATGTTTTCTGAAGAGTAAAGATACAATAGACAGAGACATCACAGTGAGAACCCCTTGTGAGTTTATTAAATTAATCCCCTCAATCTCTCTAGCATTAATCCTCAGCAATCTCTAGGAAGAGGACCAGAAAGTTCTCTAGAGCCTTCATCCTGGCTGCTGTGTGGGAACAGTCTGAAGAGCATTACTCACCTCATGTTTACACAACATCACCAAGTACCCTCTGAGCCCCTAAAAGAACCTTGGAAGGACACGGGCTCCAGAAAAATTGGGTCACAGGGAGAGCTTGAGCACGACAGTAGAGGAAATAATTACACCCCATTATCAATGGGCACTTGTCTGTTCAAACCTAAACTTGATATCAGCTGTCAGCAGCTTTGAAGAAGCAATTTATGCTTAGTTTTTTGTCTCCTGTGGTGCATCTGTTATCTCAAGGCTTTAAACTAGGCACTGGGTAATAGAGAAACCGGTCAAGAAACTTGAATCTCGATCAAGAGAATTCCAGTTCCTCGTTGAAAAAGGTGAAATTAGTAACTACTTGCCTATGTCACAGAATGACTCAAAGACTGCTACCATCATTTTGACACACTTTGGCAGCTAAACCACATTCAAATCAATTATAACAGACAAGAAAAAAAAAAAAAGAGGAAAAATATTTCACAAACCCAAGCCTTTTTCCAAGCCACACATGCACATGCTCTGAGTAACCCAAATAGAAGACAAGGGAAACAACAACTTACGAGCTGTGGAGTGAGCCGACGTCGCTCTGGGAAGATTCCTGTTTGACTGTTGGTGTGACTATGGCCGGATGAGGAATTCCAGTTGTGTGTAAACTATGGTGTGGCGGGACCATGTGTGGAGGAAACCTAGAGGAGAGAAAGCTGTGTAAATCGTCAGAATAAAAATGAATGAATGGGGAGGGATGTGTACACACATTAAAAAAAAAAAAAATTAAAAAAAAACAAACCAAAAAACCCCAAAAAACCCCAACAAAAAACTGGCATATAACAAGCACATGACAAGTAGACATAGCATATGAAAGCTGGCAGCATTAATTAGCAATAAATTAAACATAATGACTCTTCTAATGTCATTAAAGCCAATCTTCCCCTTCATTATCATTACTGACACGAGACATCATGATTTTTAACATCTTTAACAAAAGGCGAATTCAACTGGATGAACTTGTATGAAGGTGGAATTTCAGCTACCTGAAACAAAATCCACCAGTCCATTTCTTTACTAAGAAATTATGTGTGGCAGCCAAGGAATCAATTTTTATAGTTTTGAATAATGTTCTTGAATTTAGGATGACATCTTTTATTCTATATTGACAGCAAAATAAAATATTAATGCCAACACATTCTAGATGCATTTTTGATAACACTTATAGACGCCTCATTAGCTACATTTTGTTGATAGAGCAAAAGAAAAATATTTATTTGTGTCTAATAAATCTCTGAACCACATTGCTTTAACAGAAGCTGGAAGATTGTGGAATTTTTGATCCATTAAAGTAAACTAGAAAGGCTTTAAAAGTCTAGCCTTTCTAAAGAGAAAAAAATGTTGTCAGCTTTATGGTTTATGGTCATATACATGGACAGATCCCAGTCCTGCAAGTGGATTCAGAGGGATATGCAATCCTTCTGCATGAATCTAATTGCTTGGTGGGATCACACCACAAACATGGCACAATCATTTAGACTTTTTCCATTTTAACAGAAATAAACATACTTTTCAAAAGCAGGAATGACTTATATCATTGCTTCTCAACAATCTCAGAAAGGTTTCGTAGAGAATAAGCAGGTCATGATTGCCTTCCTTTCCCTTAGAAAACTCCCACTGAAGCCAACAGGTTTCCAGGGAATGGGTTTTAGGCTAACATTATGTTTCAGAAGTAACTTCCCTCAAAATTCCAAAATTAAAATGATCTGGCAAGGGCTTTTCACACTGCAAAGCCCCCCCTCTCATCCCAGATTTTGAACAGTCTGATCCAAGTAAAATAACCCAAGATTATGGAACACTCAATCGGATTTTTTTTTTTCCTATCATAACTATACAGTGATTTTTTTCTATCCAACAGAATTTAAAATAGGGTGATATATCATGGATATCACCGTGTATAAGCATCAGAAATATAGTGGATTTATCTTTTTCTTCCCCCTCTTATAAGTTCCAAGACTGATCTTAACAATCCCATCCTCTGTGACTGCCTAGACATTCTCTATATTCACAAGATGACACAGAAGTACTTTCATGAACAAGAGCACTGTCCACTACAAGCTCTGAGGATCTTTTGTCTATCGGTTGGTAGTACTCAGGGTGATTAGACAGAACTGTTTTGTCTCTGAAGGCACTGGTGGGAAGAGCAAGGACTGACAGGGAGATGTTGAAATTGTTCAAGTTGTAGAGAAGTGCAGTTCTTCATGAACAAAGGAGCGGAGAGAAGAGAGGCAGGAAGGTGGGATGGCAAGGGAAGAGGAGAATGGGCAGCAAAATGGTCATTCCTACTTCTGCTAAGGACTCACAAATCTCCAAGTGGGTTGTCAGAGTGCCTTCCCACTCTCTGACAAAAGTAGCTGGGAGAGAAGCACACACTTGAGGATACTTTGGTTGGTAGATCAGAACAGAAGACAGCATCAAGGCTGCAAAGGAAACTGGCATCCTTGCCCCAGTTCTGCCACAGAACTGCTCACCATCAGCAAGACACAAACTTTATGTTCTTATGTTCTTTATTTTCTTTATGTTCTCTCTTGACTTCCATGTGTATGTATTTTGATTGGACATATCTAAAATTTTTTGACACAGTGCCTGGGACCTTCAGACACAGTACAATGCAAATAAAATTGGCAGCGTCAGATGGGTTTTTAAAAAATAACTAACAAACATGAGCAAAAATAAAACTGGTAGCAAAAACTGACCGCGCTAAAAGCAGTCTAAGCACAGTGATAAAAGGTTGAGACACATCCTAGCAAGTGATGGTCCTAGACAAGACCCAGTGTTTCCGAGAGGACCATGCTGCTGGGGCTGGCTAGGCCAGAGACAAGGGGACAATGAAGGATGAAGCTGGAGATGAAAAGCCTTCCTTCAGAGAGCAGGCAGGAAGAGCTGTGCCGGTCTGAAATGAGGGTTCAGCGTGAAGTGCAGTGGGTATGTACCAGCAGGGAGAAAATCTGAGTGCACAGCATAACATGTACACATTGTGTGAAAGCCTGAAGGATAGCAAAGCCTCCACTGACCTCAGCTGGGATATTTCACTCACTGGGCTCTAAACTCAGAGACAGCAGCCTTCATCAACAGGCAGCTGCAGCTCAGTGGTTATTTTCAGGGTTGCAGTTTCCATGAGGAAGTGCTGTGTTCATTACCAATGACCATTCATTTTTTCATACTGAATCTGTCCAATTCACAAGGCTGACTACCGGACTCACACACCCCTTCCTACGTTTAGGGCTATTAAAACATGCTCCAGAACCCAAAGTTGCTCTCACAATCCCATGGACTTCTGTGGTAGGGATGAGGGTTCAGCGCAAAGTCCGAGTGCCTGCTCATTGCCATGAAGACAGCCACTCACATGGCAATATGAGCAGGGGAAGAGTGTTAATTTTTAACTTCCTGGCTACACTCCAACTTGAGTAATTACATTCAGCAAAAGTGAATTTCCCCTGAAATTTCAATTACAGAAGGTATTTTCCACTGCCACCACTTAAGTGCTGTGCAGTGTTTTTCTGGTGTAATTCTGCTAAATTATTTCCTGATTTCCTCTCACAGCAGTTGCTTTTTCATAGTGGGTCCACTGTTTGCCCATCACTCCGTTGGCCCTGTCTCATTTTACCTTAAAGGCATATTACAGAGGGGTAATGAAGGATCAAGAGATGTTACGGGCATGCTACAAGCATACAAGATGAGTGTGGCAAGGCTACAAGCAACAACAAAGCATTGTCAATGGTTAAAACAACCTGAAGACACTACCTTAATAGTCTAAACCACTTATGAAAAATCACTATTAGTCACCCATTAACCTTTTATAAACTATTCATAAGCACACTCTAACTAATGAACAATAATTGCTAAGCTTAGGGAACTAAAGGTTGGGAGGCACTACAGGCTCCGAAGGTCTACACCATAATGCAGGCAAAGATGGGAACTACTTTTGAAGGAAAGCTCTGAAAAAACTGTGAATGAAGGGGTGAGGTTTGGTGCAAAGCCAGCACAGCAAAGGCAGGGTTTGCAGCAGGGGCTTGTAGCAGGGCCCTGCAGGGCTGATGCCCAGGGCCAGCCACGAGCAGCATGTCTGGAGGCTGGCATGGGCACTGCCAGGAATCTCCTGACCACACCTGGACAAGGGCTGTCCCACTGCTGAGCCCAGGCTGACGCGGGAAAACATGTATGAAACCACGTATGAGCACAGCTTGCCCAGAGGCAAGGTGTTCCCATCTACGGGAAACCAGGGAAGTTTCTGGGCTGAAACAAAGGGTAAACACCTTAAATCTATTCATCATCCCCCTGCACGTGTGCCTGAGCATGTGCACACGTAGGGGCTTCTGTCAGAGACAAAAAGAAAGGCTCCCTGTGTATATGCACACCCCTCACCTTCGCCTAAGACATTCACCAGGTTTTTTTTCTCTAGACAAGTATTCCATGAATTGCAATAAACACCCTAAAAATTCTAAGCAGCTCATTATACACCACTGTCTCCTTTTATGGCTCCAAGCCAGAATATAATGATGAGTCTTAACTTGTTAAGGACAACTAATTTTTTGTTCCTGGCTGTCTCAGGGGCTTCTCTCTTACTCACTCTCACTTTACTTCACTGTTGACATGTTTCTGTTAACTGGATGTCATCTGCCTGCCTTGATTTTATGCACAAGCAGTGGGATGCATTTTTCTGTGCAACAATTCTGCTTTGAGTTGCATTAGATTTGTCATTATTCTCTCATTTTCCCCTTGCACTTGTAACATTTCATCTATTCCTGCCTTATTTTTTGAGCCACGGTGCACCCACATTATGGTTTATACATGATCTTGCTCCCTTTGAAGCCGGCAGATTTCAGAGCCAGCCCTCGTCAGGAGAAGTGCCTGCTACCAATTTAGCAGGCTGAGGGCCCCGAGCTCCAACAACTCAATCTAAAGGGGGTCACAGGGTGGCACAAGCGAGTGTCAGCAAGTGCTGTTTAATTGCCAATCTAGGCTTCTCCATGGTGTTTAAAGTATAATGACCCATCACTTAATTCTGAGAAGTCCTGGCCCTGCTGCTGAATGGAATGAATATCAAAGGATGTGCTAGAACAGGGCAAGGAGCCTACATTTCCTATAACTGCCATAAGTATAATAGACCTCTACTTCTGTCGTCCCATTACCACAATAATGTATTTAATTTGCTGTGTACTCTTTTTAACTAGATACCTTTCATAAAATCTATCTTGGGAATATAGCCCCCCCTCACTTCCACATCTCCCCCTCCCTCAAATGACTAGCCTCTCTAATAATAATTAAACTAAATCAAGCTCTACTTTGCCTCACACCATGCCTGCAAGTCTTTTATAGATATTAAAAAAGATTAAATAGGGGAGGGAACCATTGTTTAAATTTGCAGCTCTTTCCCCAGCCTAATTTTTTTTTTTTCTTCTGGGACTACACTTTTTTTTTTTTTAAAGTTGATTTTCCAGTTGCCTACTTGCTGGACCAGCATTTTAATTATAATTTTTAGTTTTTTGTTAACTTATCCAAAGCACACACCGCACTGTTTTCCCACCCATTCATTCACAAGCCCTAGCTACAGATTTCCACTTCTCAATGAGGTGTGCTTCCCCCCAGCCCTCACCAGTCTTCTCCTCCTTAGATCATCTATGCACCAACGTTCACATATTAAACTGCAGAGATGGAGAGGAAGGGACAGAGCAGGGAAGAGATGTGGAACCTTGCTATGTAATGCATGCTAATTTAATTATGTGCCATCATCAAAATGGATTAGCTGTTTCAGCCCATCAGGAAAGTCTAAACTTCCACCGATTTAATTAACCAGGCTGAAAATCAGATGAACAGAAAATAAAACTATCATTAGGAGCAATTACTGATTACTTAAACATAGTGCTGCCAACCAGTTTGTAAATAAAACTAGCAGCCCCTGGAAAATTAGATGGAATTAATTGGAGGTAGGGAGGGGGAGAAATATATACTTCTAAAGCTTTTGAGGGTCAGGCAGGCCCTTTTATGTTGACTATCAGTGTTTGGAGCTTTGGGAGGGGAAAACACAGCACAATAACCTTCTTCCCAACTCTGCTGAAGAGCAGTCCTCCTCCCTCCTGAGCCTTCCCACCTGCACACGCAGTGCTGCTCTGGGGACCGAGAAAGCAAAGGCTATCTATCACGACTTCTCATCCTTGCTTTTTCAACATGACATTCCCCCAGCTCTTTCATTTAGTTTGGCTTTTAAAGGTGGCTGGCTTCTCACTCCTCCACCTCCTCTCCCTCTAAATCGAATTCTTGAGGCAAAATGACAGCTTTAGGACACCACCTTCTCCTCACGTGGGAAGGTAGCCCTCGCCCTTTCCTCCACCCCACCAAAAAGCTAAGGATGGATGTTTAACTGAAGTGCTTTCAGAAATCTGCTGCCTAGACGAAACGCTCTCCTCCAGAGAGCAGGAGGAGGAGCTACATTTGCTCTTGATTTAGGACCTCAGTATTTGAACTCACCTTGACATGGAAGCATTGACGGTCAGAGCTGTTGGGTAAGGGTGGCGGAAACCCCCTGTCGTGATTGGGTACACTGGCTGACCTTGCCTGGCAAAAATGAAGGGAAAGAGAGAATGAGAGAAAGGCAAAAAGGGCTNAAAAAAAAGGGAAAAAAAAAAAAGAGAAAAAGGAAAAAAGGGCTTAAAAAAAAAAAAAAAAAAAAAAAAGAACAACAAAAAACTTCTCTCTGCGCAGTAAGCTTTATTCTCATTTGATCAGAACAAAAATCTTGGGGATTGTACAGCAAGGATCAAAGGAAAGAAACACAGAACAATTTGAATGCCATAAATCTGATAGGAATGGCTAATTAAATTTTATAACCTCTGCTTATGTCAATAGAGACCCTCTCCCCAAGCTGAAACTAGGTGTTTTGTTGTAATAATTAAAGGCGAAGTCTCGCTTGCTTTAATGGAGCCATCACACTAATTGAGGGCTACACATCCAAAGGAAAACAATAATGAATGTAAATTTATACCAAAATAAAGTACAGTGAATCAAAGGACTTCAGTTGCGCTTTGGGCCTCTTTCGGTATTTAGATCTCGGTGAGAAAACATTAAATTAACAGAGCTTAATTTGTAGCCTTTTGTCAGATTAACAAGTGTTGACAAGAGTTACCGGGGGAGAGTCCCCAAGAAGTATTGTGGGTAACCAATAGACAATCACACCTCATTACAATAATTAAAAAATACAGCAACATGCAAAACAGCATCCTCATGAAAGACACACAACTTTTTCTGATGGAGGTTTGTCTGTGCTGGCTAGCTCGTTTCATCTGTCCTTCAAATACATCATCTGAGTGGGCACGATGCTTTTGGGGTGGGTACTATGCCAGAAACATGCAGGCCAGTGGAGGATAGATGGGTTGGGAAGTTGATGGTGAAGCACAAGTGGCAGGGAGAGGGGAATTAAAATCTTGGGTTACTTCTGTGAAGTTGGCCGTGCTACTCTCCTAAAGCAAAAGCCAAAGTGATGGTGTTGCCCCTCAACAAAAATCACTGGGAGGAGCTGTAAGTAGGCAAGCACACCATGGTGTTGACTTGTTGTGAAGCAGTGGGGATGACAGAGTCATCCAGAGACAGAGGGTCTGCTGAAATTGGCCACACGCGGCATCATTCACGTGCTTTGGCAGCAGCAGCATGAGGCCCAAGGAGGACAAACCTCTGTCTGCACAATGCAGACACAGAGATGAGCAATGGGACATAGGTCTGGGACAGTCAGGAGTTTCTTCCCTGTGCTCTCATGTCTTTCATATCATTGACTTTTGGCCCTAGCTGAGTTTATTTGTATAAGTGTTGAGGCTGTTGCTGTGCAAACTTGAGCAAAGGAGCTCATATCCAGTCTACAATTACTCAGAGTGTCCTTTGGAAAAGGTAAATTACCACAAACGAGGAGGAATTTCAAATTTCAGGGAGCAGTGCTTTGGGTTTTTCTTCTGCTCATACTGTGTTCTTCTGGAGAAGCAACTTTCAGCAGAGAGGTGATGGACATACTTCACACTCAGGGTGGGAGGACCTCTACCCAAAACAGCTGCATGACCACCCACAAAGCGCAGTCTGAAAAATGGCCAGAAGCTCCAGCTCTCTTGCATTAACACTTTTGTGCTTGAGAAAGGCCTCCAAAGCCTCTGATGCCACCATCTCTCCTTGCCTGAGACCCAGGGACAGGCAGTGACCCCCTGCTCTGCCCTGCTCTCCTGGGGGTGTCAACTCCAGCTCCTCATGGAGGGCAAACTTGTGGAGAGGTATTTTAGCACAGCTGGCCAAACAACCTCAAGCAGGAGCAAACTATTTTGAACTTTGGGCAATTCGTTTCTATAAGAAATATGATCACCCCAAAATACAGAAGGCCAGTTACGTGAGAAAAACGGGGTAACAGTTTTGATTTATAATGCAGGGAACTCTTGTATCCAGCAATACAAATGAATTTTATAAGCATTTAAATCAAATATATTACACAAAAGGCTTAGGCAGTGCTTAAGTGTATTTTAAACCTATTGAGAGATGGCAACATAAGAAAAAAAAAAAAGAAAACAAGAACTCAATTACTACTGGGAACCTCATACCCAGCAAGGCTCTGCAAATGGGATCTGAGGAGTTGAAAAGAAAACAAAACCCCAAACTAACTTTCATGGCTTTTTTCTTAGCCAGTTTTAAAGTAAACTAATTCCTTTTTCTTGTTTAAAATTCCATTCCTCAGATGCCAATTGCCAACTGCCCGGCCACATCTCAACAAGGAATGCTGCTCACTGGCCGATGTGAGCTCTACTGTTTCACAAGAAAAACAAAAGGGTTTTCAATAGAGAAAGCAAATGAAATTTAAAATTGCAAGTTTTTAGTGAAGGTGGCCATAGTTTGTTTTTTTTTTTTGTGAGAACCACCCTGAATCCCCAGAAAACCAAATCTGAGAAAAGCTCATGTGGTGCAGTAAAAGGGCAATAACAAGAAAAGGACATTTCTGCAGAAGGGTTTAAAAATTCATGCTTCATGAGCTGTCAGCTGGTTGGGATGACATGCAAAGCTGTGTCCAACTGCTCATGTTTGTTTAAGACCACATGACCTAGCATAAGTTTTAATTAACCTTCATGAAGTGGGTAAATTCATAACACTCAGTGAAGTGGCAGTTGGCAAACAAACTCATCCCAATGTGCACACGCACACACACACACACACACACACACGTACATACATTTTACACATCAGAAAAAGAAAAAAGGAAATTAAAAAAATGGAACTCCTTACTGTGGTACTAACCATCCTAGCGGATGGGGGATTTGTCCTACAGTGCCTGGTGATAATGGATAATAAGGAGATATATCTGGAGGATGTGGAGGCCTTGGAATTCCTATAGAAGAGGAACATAAAGCAGGGTCAGTATTGAGATGTGGAAATAAACAAAATAAAAAGAAAAAACACATAAGTTTCTAAATTTCTGCGGATTTACTTTTATTACCGTATTTGTGCCTTCATTTAGGGTCTTCAAAGGCTTTTTCACATTCTTATTTTTTAAATAAGAAAAAAATATGTTATTCAGTCACCTCTCCAGTCAGAGATAATTATTTTTGTATTTAGAATTTAGGTGTGATACGGTACTAGATACTCTCTTAAATGTTCAACAAACATGTCACAACTTCATGGCTATTTCAGTCTCAAAGTCAGCCAAAAGACCACAGACCCTACCCATGTGGTTACTGAGTACCCAATAACATGGCATTGTTCCAAAGTAATCTCCAGAATAAGTTTAAAAGTCATTAAAATTGCAAATGATGTTTGCTTTTCAGCAAACTTAGGAAACCTTTTCTGAGACCGTGAGTGGAGGTGAGAGTCCCTGGAAATGCTTGGTAAAAGCAGGGGCAGATGTTGAAGGTGTGCAGGGGAGGACAGAGAGCCAACCCATCCTCTCTGGATAAGGTGCAGTTCCTACTAGGAAAGCGGAAACCAGCTCCAGACACAAGCCTTAAATATTAACGCTCCTTACCTTAAGAGCAAATAGGAATTACTCAGAGGAGTAAGGGTTACAAAGCTGGGTCTTTCATTAACAAGCCAGGGCACAATTACACAGCAGAAGCGAAATTAAAACAGAGAGCATTAAAAAGAAGGGGTACTGTATTCAGGGCTAAAAACTATTTTTTTAAGTCACTTGGGAAGCTTTTAATCTCTAAATTAAATCTCCTTGTGTGACATTTTCATGCAGACATTGCTTTTTCTCCATTACAAAACCCAAACAGATTAACTGGGCTTTAACAATCCAGTGAGCTATTTGCACACTTGAAAGAATGTTCACAGAAGAAAAGTAAACAGTCTACAGACGTTAATCATATGTTTTACGATAACCATTTAAAAGCTATTCCCTGTACTACCATTATTTAAATGAGAGGTTGACTATGCCATTCACTTGCAATACCCAGGGATGGCGAGATGGATTCCTTTCAAGAGATGTGAAGTCAGCATTAAGCATTAAGCACAATTAAAAGGGGGCCCCAGTTGAAGCATAGCAAGTGACAACCAGCTAATGCACAGTCTCATTCAAGGGCTGGAGTTCAGATAAATTATCTGCATAAGTTAGGGCTGACACAGAGTGATTCCTTTGACATGAATTCTGTTTCTGATGAAGTTCCCAATTAACTAAATGGGGTTTGGATTAACAAAACCAAAACCACTGTCACTAGGAACTCAGCGCAGCCTGGAGAAAGAAGATTGACACTGTTTGACTTCTTGGGGACCTCAGGTTCAAAAGGGACTCTTAAAAAGTTAGAATAACATGTAAATTCTACTCTGTAACACCAATAAATCTAGTCAGGGTTTTACGTGGTGCTCTATATTCAAGCAGAGTGCCCTTCAGGCTGAACTTCGAGTTGGGTAGACTTACATTGGGGAAAAGAGTTGCAAGTGTAAAGCTGGAGCTAAGTAGCTACAGTGGATGAAAATTCAACATTATAGAAGAAAAATGGCTGAACTCCTGACACAGAAACAATGGGATTTGGGGAATTAAAAGAGATTCATTTTGAAACTGGTCATGACCCACCACCTTTAAAATTCCAGCTGCAATATTGTAAGTGCAGATCACAGAATGTACATGTTTAATTCTCTGGGTCGTGCATGCAAACCAAGCACTGCTAGATCGAACTACCAGGTGGGGTATCACGCTTGCAAAGAAACACACCTGCAAGCGACCCCACACATGCAACTCTGGTGTCACCCTGCAGAAGCTCTATGAAAATTCACCCCGTAGGTTTCATTCTGAAGCCTAATTGGCCTATAAAGAAAGTATTTTGTCTGGGTTTGACATTTTACCTGCCCCCTTTGGTGCTCCAGCATGGGAAATCCTGCACTCCTCTCCCCTAATGCACAGAAAGGAAAGATCCACCCACTCCCTCTCAAAAGAAACCCCAAAATACTTCCCACCTACCTGTTTTGGGATCTACGTCAGCTGGTAAGTGTGGAGGAGGGTTTCCTGGTGTGAAGTGCTCATTGCTGTATGTGATAAGCGGCGTAAGAGGGTGTACATGGTGTGGGTGCTGCACAACTGGCACTTTGTTAGACTGTCAAGAGAAAAAGGTTGATGCTGTTAAACCAGTGCTGGGCATCTCCCCCACTAGAGCATGAGGTACAACATACAAAAACCTGAGTAGCCAGGATTCCAGCGTGATCCTCAGACTTTTCCAGATCCCTTCTTGGTGTCACCCTTGCAGTTTTCCCACCCTCTTGCTTAAAACCTCCTCACACACTTTCCTTGCTGTTGAGATTCTTTAATCTTTTTGACCTGTCATGCTCCTGTATGGAGCAATAGCAATTCTTTAAAATTTTTCCTTTTTATTTTATAATCTTGTGCTTCACCTCCAAGAGGCTGGCAGACTCCTCAGTGAGGGGCTGAGAGAGTCCCCCATTTAATTAGCAAGAGACCCAAATGCTCACTGACCTGTAGGTCTTTTCCTCTCCCCTTCCTGTCCTCACTCTCAGTTCAGCATTTTACTGCTCATTGCAAATACTCCAGATAAAAAGCCTTTGTAGTGCTGGAGTATTCCCTTCATCAGCAAGCATTAAGCTGACAAGCGATCACCTGCATATTTTATATATATATTTTAGAAGAGCTGATTAATTATCAATTCATCAGAGAGCGCTAATAAATGGAAACTGGATACTGATTAATTAGGCTACTAAAATATTCAGCTATATAAATAATGGCAAAACCCCCCAGATAAAGCCATTGAAATTAACACTCTTGTAGGGGGAATAAACACGCAGATATCATGAGGGTTTTCCCCATCACATTCCTAGCTCTGGGGTGAAAAAAAAAAAAATCTTTTCTTCAACAACAATAAAAAAAATTAAAAGGAGTGAATGAATGAAAGAAAAAGGCAGGCTGAACTGTAAGTTACCCTTACAAGATCACAAAGAAAAAATTAAGCTGAAACCAGCTGAACTGCTGGACCATTTACTGCGAGTAATCCAATTGCAAAAAACCCTATTCCCCATAGAGGATTTTCACTAAAATCCTACAACAGGGACATTTAACCAGATTAGGTACCAGCAAAGATAAAGAGGCTGGTATTAGATGATGAATGGATTAGAGTCAGGTTTCATTTTAGAATGTGTCTTCATTTCCTTTTATTACTTTAAGTAAGGAACAACTTGCATTAACATCAAGTAAAAGGAATCACATTAAAATAAAGCAGTGATACCATGGTGGCCGTGATAGCGCCGCTGCTGTTCAGGGTCGGCCTGCACTCTCCTGCTCCAGAACAGCTCCAAGCCCACTGCTCACTCCCCAGCACCCCCAAACACATGTACACACCCTCATTGTGCCACCTTAGACAAGTTATTGCTATTATCTGATCTGGCTTCCAATGCTCCGAGCTTCCCTTAAAAGCATTTAAAAAATAATTCAGTTATTCTTTAGGAACGAGCTGCTAGACCATGGGGAAGGCAGGCAAATTGGGAGCAAGGAGGAAAAGAAACGTCTGTCTTCCCTGAATAAACAAGAAGTCCCTCCACCATGCTTTGGCCAAGTGGAGCCCCTTTGGCTCCCCCAGCCCCTGCCATTCGTGCCTATTTGGGCTCATTGCTTCGATAACCTGCAGAAAAAAGTGGGCATCCAAAAGAAGCCAACCAAGAGCTGTAGTTGTGCTTCTCATTTCTCCTGTATTCTTTGCCATATTCACCTCTTTCTGCCAGCCCTACGTGGGATGATTCCTCTCCACCACCAAGCTCTAGGCAGAGGGGATTCCCATGTCAAGTGGCCACCATGCAGGAAAGAACGTGGTCACGAGAGCCAAGGCTATGATTTACAGCACGCTCTGTTGGCTGAGCTGTGGGTCAGCTCTTCTGCCAGCAGAACAGCCAAGGACAACTTTTGGCCACATGTATCCATAATGGTTTCAAACCAGAGAAGATATGAGGATTTGGCTCTCCAAGTGCAAAAAGCCAAAGGAGATGCTCTAACCTAAAATCTGTTCTCTTTCAAGTGAAACAACCTAGAGCAGTCCAAAAGTAACAGAAAGCTTTGACAAGAGCTTCACCTAAGAAATTCTATTTCACACTACACAAAATAGCAGGCGTCTGTCTACTCAACAACACATGGCATTATAAGCCAAATGACCAGTTGATGAGGTTCATGAAAATGATAATTTCCAATAAGAGCTACTTTTTCTGGCCAAGAATTGTTTGAACTCTTGCTGGTAGGTGACCCACACTGTGGCCCCAATTACTGAAGAAGTTAATACATGTTGTAGCTTTGTGCTCTCCCAACTCTATCTTCACATCAGACCCTGGCAGACATTAAGGGCTATCTTCCACAGAGAGCTTATTTGCAGAGAAACTGGAGCTGGTTAGTTAAAAAAAAATAAGTAGAATAACATTAGAGGGTCAGACTTAAGCCAACAAACAAGAAATAACACGTGAGAAGAAAACTGGACTGACATGGCTCCATCACAAAAGCCAGATGTACCATAGGGGGTTACATGTAAACTGTGGGAAACCACCAGTAGTTGCTTTGATATACCAAGACCGCCCGCAATATCTCCACAAAACCAAACAACTGCTAAATTATGATGTATTTTACTGAACATGTTTCAGAGACAAATAAAAAGCAAAAGGAAAAACAAATAAAAATCAACAACTAAGAGCTTGACCCTTAAATCTGCAAATTTTTCCCCTGGTAAGTATTTTTTGTTTAGGTGACTAGCATGCACTCCAATGGACTACTCATATAAAGGTGCAAGGGTAGGATACTCTTGCCACTCTCACGATGCTGGGGCAGAGGTGGGGGGAGAATGTGCCAGGGGAAAGGGAGAAGCTGTCATATATATGCTCAGAACTACCCAGGGACAGGCTTCCATTCTGCTTTGCACTGTTTAGCACGCACTGGGGAAAGGAACCATAACCCCCTCAGAACAGCACGCACAATTTGCAAGCCAAGCTAAACATGCATAATATGCTAAACAAGCTGCACTTTAAAAGTATCATTCCTGAAGTTAACTAAGCTTCCCTGGAAAAGAGAAAAATAAAGGACTATCTGGGAAAGAGCAGGATTAATCCTGCAGATGCACCTTCCTTTGAAGCCAATGGGAGCTCTGCCCGAGTAACAAGTGTGGTCCTAACCCCATCCATTGGCAATGAAAGGTAAACAAACACACAAGCCATCAACAGGAGACACCTATTAGATGACTTTAGACGTCCCCCTGCAAAAGGCAATATTCTCCAATATACATTTGAGTGAGCCCTTTACCAAGGGCAGTTTTAAGCTAAGAGCCATTGTGAGATGCAGGGGTTTCTCCAGCAAGCTGAAGAGCTCCATTTATGGCTCTGTCAGGCTCGGGAAGGGGAGCTGCACTGGTACACACAGCTTAGCATCAGGGCATGTGGTAACAGGACAGGAACAAGTGGAGACTCCTAAAGAGAAATCCCAGCACCTACAAAGTACCAAGTCCTCTGCTGATAAATCACCCCTCTCCACTGAAAGGTGAGGTCTCACATGCTAGGTTAGAGGGTATAGTAAAGAATTGCAAAAAAAACCAAGAGAAGTTTGCTTTTCTTGATAACTGCTGCCTGAAGCAACCAGAGAAAATTGTCCCCATAGGGGCTCTACTACTAAATCTCTCTGTATGAATTTGTAATGCTTCTGGGAGTGCTTAAACACAGATCAGTTTAAACAATAATGGGGCTCTAGAATATAAAAAAAAAAAATTCCAAAACCACAACAAATTTTGGACTGATAAATGTTTGAGAGAAGTACTGAGATCCATTTAGACTAAGTTCTGATAGGTGCCTTTAGGGAACAAAAAACCTATCTGAACTTCAGATTTAAACTGCAGGGGATTGTGTGTATAAATTGCTGTGTATTAGTCTTTGTTGCATGGTAAGGACATTTCATTAACAGGATGAAAGATGCTTCTATGCGTATACAGCCCAATTTAAAACACCCCACTGATGAATACTCCCCATTTATTGGAGAAGTTAATACATGCTGTATAAATCAATAGTTCCTAAGACTCTGAAAGCAACATAAGACTTGCACAAGATGAAACATTGTATTGTTGAGCACACAAAGAGAAACCAACCTCTAAACAGGAAGAGTTTACTACTGCAATTTCTGCTTGCAAATACATGGCTGGTTTGGCTTTGGTAATAAAAACACCGCATCAACTCCAAGCCAGAAAAAAAAAACATGCCAAGGACACCAGAGGATGCCCTCACCAGGTTAACGTGGGGTAAGTAAAGGCAGGTCTGCACAAAAAGCCACCAGGCTGAAAACAACCCATCACGCCATGGCAGCATCGCAGCGGCCAAAGCCTTGGGCCTCTGATTCCGTTCCAGCACATCCCAAAGGGCAGGGGGATGCTCCTGCACCGACCCAGCCTGCCAGTCCAGTAGCTGCCAGCAAAGCCCCTGTAGCTGCACCCCCTTCCCTGACCTGGGTGGCCTTTAAAAGTCCTTCAAGCCCTGTGAGGCAGGCAGGTGCCCATCAGCACTGAGCAGCTGCTTGGCCCCAGACCCCCGGCCCCTTCCTCCTCTATCAGAGGAACGAGAGCTCTCCATCCTCCTTAAAACCTATTAATCAAGAGACACTGAAAACAAATGGAGCTAGAGCTCCGCCTGTCTTTTTGCCATGTCCTCCTCTTCCCCACTGCTCTCCTTTTCTGCTGAAGAAAGATGGGTCCTGAAAGTGCTTTTATGAGCCTAATACAATAAAACAAAAGAAGCACAAGAAGAGGGTTTGCCAGCCTTTTCCCCTCCTCCAGGGTGGAAGCAGGTCGACAGTGGTCTGGAATTAGCAGGCCCTCCTGGAGTTGCTCCCTGGGCTTAGCAAGGAATACCATTCAATACCAGTTTGCATTAAAAAATAGGTTTATAAATTGTTTCTCTGTATCTTCCATGTGATGCTATTGCAGTTATGCTGACCGTGGCCAGTGAAATGCTAACAGATGGTCCTGAACTCTGCAGTTCCAAAGATGCTCATAAAAGGAGTTTCTTTTTTTCTGAAGGTTGATCTCTCCCTGATTCTGTCTAGGAATGATATCCTTACACCACACTCATCCCCCCATCACCCTGATGCCTCACACAAATCAGGAAATTAAGCTGCAAGTAAAGCCAAATGCCAAAATACTGCCGCAAATATTGAGATTTTTTTTTTTCCACTTCCAGCAGAGTCGTCATCACCCAAAGCAGAGCATCAATAAGCAGAGCACCAGTAAGCACCACTGCAGCCCTAGGGATCACCCACATCAGTAGCCACTCTGGGTGGCACCCCAAGCCACACCAGGGAAACTGCAAACCATTTAGGTCAACTGGGAAGCTAAAGCCAACCAAATCCATATGCAACTTGGTACTCATCTCTTTTCCAAGCATAAAAATTTTACACTAGTGATCAAGCATTTCCAGAAAAAAAAATAGAAGATTTAATTTTACCCAGCCCTGTTTAGCTAGTGGAGTCACAGTTGATTTTTTTAAGGATGCTTTCACACCTGACTAAGCATTCCTGAAAACTACTTCCCCTTGCTCCTTTATGGCTGATACAGTGGTCAGAGCTCTTTCTCAGTTTAATGTAGCTGATTCCTGCCTAAGGTCCTGCCCTAAGCTAACTGCCCATTGTAGCGGCAGACAAGGCCCCCATTGATAATCACAATTTGCCCTGCTAAAAAAAGGCTCATTTTCTTCTTTCACACAAATGATAACAGGAGCACTGACAACCATGTGCTGGGACAATACCCTCCCCTAGGCAGAGTCTAAAAACAAAAAAACACCAAAAACCTCGCAACAAACCCCTCTGCCCTACCCAATACATAAAACATAATTTAAGAAAAAACAAAACAAACCAACTTTTTAATTGGGGACACATACACAAACACACTTTTACAGCCTTCTGTTTCTTCCCCTTCTCCCCCGACCACTTCCCAGGCCAGCGAGTGCCTACCTGCTCCTGCAAGAACTGCTGGCTTTCCAATAAAGCACGGTGGTTTATTAGCAGTCTCTCAGACAAAACAACAAAATCAGCTTCCTGGTTCTAAGTGTCCAGCAATTCATTCATGAAAATAACCATTTAGGTTTTTTCCCCCCTTTAACTCTGATGAAGTGTCCCCTGAATATTGGAGAGTTAAGCCACCGTGCTTGACATTTTCCCACATCCTTCCTGTCAGGGAGCGAAGGTACTGAGGGGAGGGGGTGGGGAAACGAGGATTTAAGATGTTCAGGAAATTTCCACTTAATTTCGCCAAAAGGCAATTATGTGAAATGATCTGGTGACAATTAGCATACGCCAAATCCTCTAGTGTACAAGGGGAAGGACTGGGGTTTAGCTATCTAATTACCGCCTGTTAGTTCCGATGCAGGAGGATAAAACACACCCAGTAGTAAAACATTATTAAGTGTGCTCACACTCTGCTTTCAAAGCTGTTCTGGGCTGCAAGTTTATTGCTATGGTATTTGGAGTGGGTTTTTAAGGTTTTTTTGGGTTTTGGGTTTTGTTTTTTTTAAGTGAAAGAAAGAAACTTAGGGTTTTAAATACAAGTTAAGTGCTGCAGTCTTGGACAATGTGCTGTTACTTTAATGTCAGGTCATACCCAAACGAGCACCTGCTACACAAGTGTATATTTTGAGATCCTTCAGCAACACTAGAATTACATTTATGGCAGTTAGATTTTACCTTACTTGTTCTCTTAAGGCTTCACTGATAAAGAGAAAGCACTCTGCTCACTTTCTCTGCCTGACCTTGGCATATGAATTCACAGGGTAGTTATATCATCTGTAGCCCAAAACTGTGGCCTCCATGTATACAGGCAAGCCTTATAAGGAGTATCAAAATTAGAGATGATCTGATCAACAGGTGGATTTTCCCATACCAAGAGGATGGGGTAGTGCTCAGTCCCTTCAAGTTTCAGGTAATAAAATGCCCAGATTTATTTCTTCCATTACAAAAGGAGAGGCAGTTTCTTCCCCAATGTGACAAATACTCGGTGCTTTCTTTGCATACTCTAGTTAATTTTAATTACTAGACAGATACCATTTCTGCATAGCAGGCAAGTTTTCGTTCATTCCAACAAGGCGAAAAAGCAAAAACATTGGCATATATCACACTAAAACTGAAAAATACCTTTTCTCTAAGCTGTACCAGTACAAGATGTGCTGGACGCACAGCCACTAAGCAAAGAGATGGGTGAAACCAAAGCTTTGGAAAATGGTCCTGAACACGAACAGGGTAGGAAGGGGAAAGGCAGAGAGCAATAACACAAGCACAGAAATTAAGAGAAGATAAGAAGCAGAGAGAAAAGCAAATATAAGCAAAATAATCCTTATAATTGCCCCAACAGACCTTGTTACATGCATTTGTGTGAATACCCAGTCATGCAATTTGACTTACTGCCCAACATTCTCTGTGGTGCCTCATTATAAACAGCTTTAATTCTTGCTTATAAACCACTTATTTCAGCACTAGATAGTCTCATACCATAGGAGAAATAGCTCCTGATTTTTATTAGGGTATCTGTGATTTCTGTTTATAGCAAGGACTTGAATGCTAGGCTGTTAAAAAAACTGCAAGAAATGAAAGAAAATTAGCGTGTATGCCTATACCTTCTTGCACTTAGCAATTTCAGCAACAACAGCGTTTATTAAAAAACTACCATGCACATACATGCCTTAAGATATGATGACAAGTTTTCAGTACAGCTTTTTAAAATGCAGCATTCACAGCAGACTGCTCAACACCGATATGCAATACACATAGCAAATGTATATTAAATCCCTTAACAAATAGCAAGGATCTAAAACCTGTTTTCATTTTTAATATGCTAAAAAACATTACGTGCTGCACGATTAAACGATGCAATTATTAAGTCAATTCAGACCAATTATTTCTTGAATAAATTCGAAAGAGTTTCCGTAAAAACGTTATGTTAAATGCACATCAAAACTGAAACACCTTGCAAGTATTTCAGAGGAAAAGTAACAGGCACATTTACACAGTGCTGTCAGGCCTTTTGCCCCAAGTCCCAGCTAAAAAAAAATAAAATTCCTCTAAAGGTAAAATGTTTGTGAGATCTCACCACCAGTCCTGTAAAACCTGCATATGCAATAACATGCAGTAAAAGAAGAGACATCTAAATAACTGTCCTTTTACATTAATTAACTTTAGACAAATTCTACAGAATTTTATCACTTGTTTTATATAAGAAAATGCAAATAAATCGACTAAGCTGATCAGGCAAAGGTACCACAGAGTACTGAAGTGATAGAAGTCCTCTTCCTGGATTGAGTGACTCTGTAAGCAAGTCTGGCAGAGTTAGAAAAGGAAACAGCAGAAAACTCAAGACTTCCACAAAACCAACAGTGAAAACGTGATGCATTGTAGAATTCTTCAATAAGTTTCTATTTTCTGTGCACAAGTACGGGTAATACACAAAACTGGCTGAGGGGTAGCTTTACTTTCTGTAATATACAGTAATAGGAGAAAGAAAGTCTCGTGGACTTCTGACAGCAAACACAGAACCACTGTATTAAAACATGTGTTAGCTCATACTTATCAGCGTTCAGTCTTATTTTTCATATTCCTTTATCCCTGGGTAAAATGATTCTTATGCAGCATCCCTAAAATTTTTCTCTTTCACACTACAGCTGAGCTTTCTGAAGATTTCAGAAAATTCAACTGTCAACCAACCAGAGGATCAAAAAGCACCCAATAAATAGTACTATGTGCTATTTTTAATAATTAAAACAAAAAATCTCGTTTCGTGTATGACAAGAGTTAAACCGTTCCATCTCCAAACCCCCTTAACTGTAATGTGCCCTGTTACAAACCAACTTTTCTTCCTTTAAGAAAAAAAAAAAAAATCCCAAAACCCAAACATTTTTACCTTCATGGTTTCAGAGTTTAGGAAATATCGTACTGAACTGAAGAAAGCTTTGAAGTGGCCCCCTCCGCCCCAAAGGAAAAAAAGAGAAGAAAAGCTAGTGATGTCATGGTCACTGTGTGACTGCCTGACTGCAGATGTAACACAGCTCTACACGCGCACACACTTCTCCCTCGCTGGTAACCATTGTTCAGCAGCCAGGAATCAGCCCCCGAAACCTGCCGCACGCCGGGCTCTGAAACACCGCCCCGCCAACACCCCCCGATCCCACCCTGGATGCACGAGGAAAAAAAAAAAATCCCTTTCCCCCCAATCCTGCCTTCCCCCCCCCCAGCAAACCCCAAACCCGGGCGGAGGGAAGGGCACGGAGGAGGAGTGCAACAACTGTCCCGCTGCACCATTGTGTCGCGACAGAGCGGCTCTGCCGCCCGCTCCTCGCCGCTCTGCCGTCAAATTAAGCGGCATCGAAAAGTCGCGCTTCCCCCTACTAAAAAAAATTGTTACCGTAAAATAAATAAATAAAAACAATGTCGCTAACAAAGGTCACAGCTGGAGATGCTTGCTTG